>CM076575.1:114797555-115179845 GCA_034641835.2 Pinus albicaulis
TGCATGCCATTGCTGCGCAGCCATCTACTTGCAACTGATAAAGGTTCTTGGTTCGAACCCCTATCTTCCGGGTCTCTCCAGTGGTCTTCCTACACAGGAAATCCTTTCCTTCGCTGAAGACCACATCATACCCCTTGACTGCATGGGCATTTACCAGACCTTTCACTTTCCAAAAATAGCTTGCGGGCCCACTTGGTGAAGGCGACTTCATTTCACCACGCTCCATCATCTTGTTGCATTTTCAACAAGAGGAGGGTGAAATACAAGAGGAGGAAATGGAGTTTCTGAGGGATCCATGTAATACTAGAAGTAGACTGTCATTATTTCAATAGTCTATCCATACTTATTGGAAATTGAAATATAGACTGGCAAATGCCATAGTCAATGTTCAGGAAATTGGAGGGGACGCAAAAGCTGCCTCTATTTTAGCTTAAATGAGAAGGGATATCCAAGAAATCCACCTTCTGCAACACCACCATAACTTCTTCCTAGGCCACAGGAAGTGCCAATTGAAAAGTATGAATTAAGTGGATACGTCTAGCTCCAATTTTAAGGACTCGACACATATTGATCGATCTGATGATTGAGTTTTATGAAATCCTTTTCTTTTTTGTCATTTTGACATGCATATTATAGGTAGCATTTAATTTCTGAAGTTCTTGTATGTAATGGACATTAAATTGGATATAGCAAACAGTATTAGGGTCAAACTTTATGAATTTTGGTTGGCCTATAACTCTTTAAGGTGGCCAACAGACCTAGTTTCCAACATTATTCATTATAACCTACTTTTCTCTTTTTTGATTAATGGAAAATAGAAAGGCTCTGCTAAACTTACAAAAAAAATCAAAGTAAAAATTTAATAATTAAAGATGAAATTATAATTTAATTATATAATTTTATAATTTTTTTAATTTCAACAACTTTAAAAATAACATAATAAAAATTGTTTTGATAAATTAATGTTATCTAATTTTATCAATAATTAAATTTATATAATTAAACTAATCAAAATTCAAACTAATATTCAACTAATTTATATTAGAGAACTGAAATGGATATAATGTGAAGTTATATAGATACATCACAAAATCATGTCAAAGGAGGAGTAGAGTTTTTTTTATGTCAACTCAAGAGGAGGGTTCAAGATTTTTTCGTTGTATATTGTGTTGAATGCATAGAGCTAATCATATAGCTTTGAAATGATTCTATGAAGTATAAATACAAATTATTTAATATTAGATGGCTTGTAATGGATATTTTATAACCTATATAATGCAAAAAATAATTATGTGTGAAAACATCCATTAAATCTATTGCATATTGAATAAAATATTGAGGCCAAAACATTTAAAAATGTTTGACATTGGATTTTAATAAATTATAGCTTATTACTAATTCTATTAAGTATAAAATTACTGGTACAAAACTGCCACAGCGTCAGCTTGGTGAGCCTGAGCACTGGGCTTGATAATCAAGCAAGTCAAAGAGTGTTTGGACTGCCCAGGATGGGAAACCAATCCTTTAAACCACAAAGTCTGAACCGCCCATGAAAGGGAAACCGGTTTTAAGTTTACACAAAACAAGCTAACATGAAAGTAAATACTAAAAATAGTACAGTGCTTATGCAGCAGAGCAGTAAAGCTTGGAAGCATATGATTCCGACAGAAACAGAAAAAAAAAACCTGAGTGACTTTGCAGCTACTATCCATGATGCTTATGCAGCAGAGCAGTAAATCTTGGAAGCATATGATTCTGACAGAAACAGAACAAAAAAACCTGAGTGACTTTGCAGCTGCTATCCATGAGTAGGAGAGGGAGGTTCCTCGATGACTCTGCAGGCATAAGCGTCGCTTTTGTCCTCTTGTCCTTCGCTGAGAGCTCTCCCTCTACCGGTGCGCCCCATCGCCATGCTGTACTCGTGCTGAGAAGGAGGAACAGAAGTGGCTGGAGCCGCGCATGGGGAGCTGGAGCTAGGAGGGGAGAGAGGAGTAGCAGAACAGGGCGGAGCCAAATTGGGGACTTCTTCATGAATTTTTACAGTGATAAAAGTAGTGAGGGTAGCGTTGCAGGAGGTGCAATCAAACCGGAGCTCAGCACGCTTAGAGGTTTGTTTGATGGAGGGTCGAAGGGGCTGAGGAGCGACAGAAGGGACCGGAGGGAGAGAGACGCAGGGAGACTCACGAGCAGGGGGTGGAGTGGCGGGGGCGACGAGAGTAACGACGGAATCAACGCAAAACGCAGGTACAAGGGCTCCATCTTCTTCTAGCAAGGTAGGGACAGAGCCATGGCTAGGAGGAGGGCGCCGCTGGTTGGATTGCCCACAACTGGGTCCGCGTCTGCATCTCATGCGTTCGCGGAGAAGAGGCATGGTGACAGACGCAGGACTAGGCTCAACAAAACAAACTAAATTGGCAGGGGAGAAATGAAAATCTGGGACGCCACTCGGCTGAGCTGAGGGAGCAGGAACCAGACCACTGAGACCACAAACAGAGGGAGGATTGACACTGCACCACGGACTGTGAGAAAAATGATAATCCGGAACCGGTTCAAAGCAAGTGGCTAACGAACAACGCCTCCCAGTGTTCGTTTTGACACTTGCATCAGCGCAGCCTGGAGAGAATTTCGTGTGCAGGGGAGGAGGAGATCCATGAACGTCCGCCACACCAGTCGAGCAATTGAAAATGTAATCCGTCTCACATAGAACCGCCATAACCAGGCGCTTGGCGAGCCAACCGAGAGAATTAACGTTCGCACAGGGTGGTGAGTTAAGAACCAATTAAATGCGAGTACCGGGAGCCACATGGGCTGCCCAAGTGAACCCCATCGGGAAGTGCACAGGGTGCCACATTCCCTGGTGTGCATTGATAAATTATAGCTTATTAATGTATATAATATTTTTTATTTATTTTAATTTCTAAAATTATTTTAAGTGGTTTTCTTCAAATTGATCAGATTTTTATCTTTGTGATAAGAAGTTGATTTTGACCACTAGTGTTTGTCTTATTATTTGTTGATTACTACCATTACTACATAAATGAGTAAATTAGAATTTTAGCGATCAACTTTTAATAATGAGTGCTCTAACAATAGGCTTTTACAAAAGGATTGGTTTTACCACATGGATTGTAAAATTACTTGAATTTAAAGAAGATAGACCACCTTAAACCATAAATTATTTTTTAACTTATTTTTTGAATGACGTCATATTAAAATAAAAATGTCCTTTTTATATTATAAAATGAAAGAGAGGAATTAGAGGATAATAGTAACACTAAAATAGGACACATGGATGCCCTAAATTAAACTGGAAACCTTTATGGAAAAAACAATTCTTGATATTAGATTTATTAATCATTAGGCCAAATCCATCTTATAGGCCAAATGGTTGTGCTGGGAAGGGAAAATATTTGCCTTATGTGACATTAAATATAGCAAAATACTACCTCAACATTTACTTTTGTGGTATAAGGGGCAGTAGAAACAATACCAAGTTGTAATAATGTTAAAGGATCTTCGTGAGCATAAGAGAGGAAAGGATTTTCAGGACATTATGAATCTGGCTTCAAGAATGTCCCATCAAATGTGGTTCAAATGAGTCATGATGTTTGGTCTTTACTTCAGGTTTCTGGTACAGTTATTCATTGAATATATCTTCAATGCTTTCTCTTTCTTCCTTTGAGATATAACTAAAGATTGCAACACAGGCAGTTATAACAATGGGGATTTGTAAAAGTTAAGAATCTCAATTTCGGAAACTAGAGTTTGTAGTTTGGGATGTAAAGGTGAAGGGAGGTAAAGCCAAGCTTGTAGTTCATTTTGCAAAAGAGCATCATTGTGTTCTTTCCCTTTTCTTTCATACAGAGATTACTTGCAGAAATAGGATGGAAAAGAGTTTTGAACCATTCCACCCAACATTAGATCATTGATGACACCAAATTAACTGAGCTTACAGGTATTATCATCAAATTCTTCATGCCCGAATATTTTGCATGTGTAACAGGGTGATTTGTGTGGAATTTTCTGTTGAAAATGCAACAAGATGATGGAGCTTTGTGAAATGAAGTCGCCTTCACTAAGTGGGCCCGCAGGCAAATTCTGGCGCAAAATCTATTTTTAGACTATGTCTATTTTTAGACATATGGAGCATGGTTCGGGGATTCCAGTTTGAGATTCTTGAAGTATGTGTCATGTTGGTAAAATTAGATGAGACTCTATTTTTGAGGTCAAAGAGGTCGAAGTCTATTTTTAGACTGCCTCTCCTTAAAACAGGGAAGTCAAATATTATTTACCCTTAATAATATTTAGACTATAAACAACAGTTTACTCTCTTGGAGCACTTCAGTTCGAGCTACAGAAGTGGCTCATGCATCTGACAGAGGAATCACATGGTTCCCAAGGGTTTGATGGCATCATGCATGGTTGACTTCAATTGGACTTTAGTGGCAGAAGTTTGGAGGAGTTAATGAGACAGCTAGTGGAGTTGTGTTCTGTTTATTTTAGTTGAACTGATTGAGATTACTTTAACTAGCTAATCAATTAGTTATTAGTGGAGTGAATTAAATATTATTTAATTCATTAATTAGTAACTCATTATTCAACTCAAGAACACATCAGTTCACTACAGTGCATGATCAATTCAGTGGAGACCAGTGAAAGAGGTAGATGAAAGGGTGGAGTTAGCTATAAGTTGTGACTATACTGTTGCTATTTGCAACACATAGATAGGTGGAGTAAGCCCATGAGGATTGCGCAGTTTAGGCTGGTGGTTTATCTATATAAAGAGGCCATCCCATAGCATTAAAACAAGCAATAGAGGCAAGGCAATTGGCGGGGAGTTTTGAACCAGTAACCTGTTCAAAACTGAGCTAGATTGTGAGTAACTGTATGAGAAAGTACTGAGTACTTGTGAGGAGTATTGTACTGAGTTTGTTACTTGATTTCTCCATTATAATATACACAATAGCTGCGGGGTTTTCAGCTATAAGCTTTCCCCATACACACTGTGTTAATGTGTATGATGATTTGATGTGTTATCGCTTGATTTTATTTCTGCATGTTTGATGATCTGAGTTGATCTGGAGTGGAAGAGATTATGTGTTGCATATAAATTCGAATTGTATGTGATCAGGATAGTCTCGGTGGATAATTATTTATTATTCAGCAAATTTCTACATTTTCTTCCATAAGACATACAAGAAAGTGTCGATGACACCAAAAGTGATATTCCATAGTTTTGAGATTGTGTTACTTCTCTAGCTTTCTCATATTCCATAGCCAATCAATATAGTAATCAAAGAAAAGGGATCCTTCAAACAATCACTAAAATACCAATGAAATGTAGATTTACAAGCCTCCAGTAAGTACTTATAATTTGCTTCGAATTATTATCTAAAGACAGTGGAGTACAATAATCAGAGAGAATGGATACATGAAACAATTATAATAATTGCCCTTCACAATGGCTTCCTACTTGTGAGTAAGTTGACAAAATTTTCACTTATAATTTGCTTCGAATTATTATCTAAAGACAGTGGAGTACAGTAATCAGAGAGAATGGATACATGAAACAATTATAATAATTGCCCTTCACAATGGCTTCCTACTTGTGAGAAAGGTCTTGGTTAAAATATAAAGGACCAATAAGTTTAGAAACAAGGTTTTTGGAAGTGGGCAAGATTCAATAATAAGAAAACTGAATAATTACAGAAATTTAAATTTTTAGCTTGTCATCAAGGCCGATGATTCACAATTAATTTAAATAAACTCAGCACCTATCATAACTAGCAAGAACACAACAACAAGAAATTGGAAAGAAACGAATCTAATAGTTGGTTTGAGGGTTAATCACTATTTACCCAAGTGGTCTTATAAAGCATATGCTAGAAATTCTCTTCTTTAACATCTGATCAACAGTGATAACCATAACACAATTTATCAAGTTATTCTACTTCATTGGAAGAAATGTCAATCCTTCCATAATGTTTGTATCTTGTTTAGCATGGAATGAAAATTCATTTATTTAACAGTGCATTTAACAAAACATTACATTCCCATCATGTGGTGATAAGAAAACCAGATCCGAAACAGTTTCCAAAGTGACAACTTCTAAGAAAGGAGGAGTCTTGAAGTGAGAACAATATGTGGGGATCATACAAATATGGGTGCATAACATCCCAAACAGATTGCGAGTCCAAATAAAGAAAAATCAACAGATCAGCCCTTAATAAGGGGAAATGTTGCCATCTGTTTCTGAACTCATAAGGATTGAAGAAAAAACATAATAATCATAGACAAAAACAGGCTCGCTTGATGTGTCTAATGTTGGCCCTTGATAAAGCTATAAGCCATCGCATCTTATGAGAATAAAAACTATGATGTTATGAAAGAAACAGCTAGAAGAAACCGGCTCTCCTGATGCACAATTATGACATTAAGATGTTGTGAAAACCAAGTGTGAACCCATGACTGCTCCAAAAGGTGCACAGTATTGATAATGACTGTGGATCCAACCAAAACGAAAGCCAGCTCGTGTACAAAAACCAACATAAGAAAAATAAATTGTGCCAAATTCAAACAAGATTATCTAAATCGCTATTGTCAGGAAACATCCACCGTCCAATTATAGCACGTTTCTACAAGCTTGCCACCCTCCTATGTAAGTCTTCATAGTCCAAATAAATTTCATTTATCTCCATCCTGTGTTTTTAATATTTCTTCTTGTTCTTGCATCGTCTTCTTCTTCGGAGCTCGTGGTTTCCGGCTTCTTGTTACCAAAAGCACTTTGGATGATTAAATCATCAATCTCATGTTCAATTGACTGCTCCTCCTGAGTCGGTGTTGATTTTAATACATCCATAACTTCACTGCCAGGTGAAGGCTTCCAAGCCTGTTAATAACCTTGCCTGATGTTCTAATCCGTCAGAAGTACAGTGATATATCAGTGCCTTCACTGTAAAAAAATATTACATTGATTTTGTAAGCCAGCTACATCAGGGGACACTCCTCAGGAGTTTGGCCAAAAAGATGGAGAAATAGCCAAAACAAATGGTATTTTTTCGCGACTTAGGAAGGATAAGGCAAAGATTAATATGGGCGAAGAAAACACGCTCTCATCCAAGATAGGCAAAGTACATATAAAAGGAGAAGAGGAATAAAGAAGGTAGCGACACAGACCGAAATAACCCCACAATTAGGTGTCAGATATCAGGTGCCACCACACCTCATGCCGTGGGTGAGTACTTAAAAGAGGACTAAATGAAGAGGATAGGAAGAATCCGAAAGAGGAAAGTCTAATCCCAAGGGGACCCTCCTCCTAATCTTCTGAGTAGACAAAATCCCAATGACCACTCAGAGACAGATTTGTCAGTCACTTAAAAAAAATTTGTCAGTGACTTAATAGACTGATGAAATCAAAAAGCCGCCACTACAATAAAATATTCAGGAAAAAACCGTTCACATAATGAGGCATGACAGTCCCATAGGGGAAATATTCCAGCGGATCATCTGAGCACTCAATCTAATATAGTCTGGCAGCCCATATTTAGTAACTGTCAGTGTACATAAAAGAGGTAGTCTGCATACAACCTCGAGAGAAGAAAAGCTATGTGATTACGAAAAACTCAAAGATCCCAAGTACAGAGCCTAATCCCTTCCATGTTAAAACGGCCATAAGTTATTAATATTTGACACCTCCTTACCAACCAATCAGGCTGCATTCAATTATCAACATCCGAATTGCATCCCCTAGAAGTATAACTCCAGACTGTCATCCCAAAAAAAAATTGAAATTAACCTGAAATGTATCACCGAAAATACAAAGATGGAAAGGAGCAATGGGAAAAACCAGGCAGAAATAGTATGCCATTAAAAATGACAACAACAACAACAATAACACCCAGGAACAGCCCACCACCTTTCACATAATCGGAAACCAAAATTTTTACAGGGCCTAGATATGATTAGAGTATCTACCCACTTTCTCCATAGAGTACTCCATCTTGCAAAACACGTAGATTCCAGATTGTTTGAATCCTCTGATGACTCCTGTGATGAAGAGGGTTGGTGTAACATATACACCTCCTGGCTAATCATTCGACTTGTGTTGGTTATATATGGTAATAAGAATATAGATGGCAATGACTAAGAGAAAAACTATCATAACAATCTCAAAACCATCCGTAGAATTCATTCCTAACCATCTAAATCTATTACATCCAGATAATCAAACTATAGCCAGATTCCAACCAATAGCACGACCACTCCCACAAGTCTTGCCTCTCCTCAACAAAGATGACGTCCGCGACTCCACTCTCCAAATTCAAAATCTCCTTCCTTCAGGGAGCCTCCTCATTCCTTGAGAACTCCTTCAAACGCCCAGAATTTGAGGGAAGCAGAGATGGGAAATGGGATTCGCGAAAACAACCAGTGCAGAATGCCGCGCGAATGAAGAATTTTGGTTATATTATTAAAATAAAACTCTCGGACAAGAGTTATAAAAACTCTCGGCCGAGAGTTTTATTGAATGTTATACATATAAGAGTTTTATGAAATGTTTCAATAAAAAATCGACGCAATTTTTCGGTCGACAGTTTTCTCGCGCGAAAGTTTGCACACAACTCCGACGAAAACTGCGGAGGTCCGAATTCTTTCCCTGTAGTTTGGAAATTTTCACATATGTAGCTTGTAAATTTTCCACATATAAAATTTTGGCTATGTTACTTCTAGGCTATAGGTGCTAGCCGATGGGGTTTTTTGGCCAGGGGAAATGACCAAAGGTTGATCTATCTTACCAACCTTCTTCTAATTAGCTCTCCCTCTTGAGCCTGGATTTTAGGGGTGACTGTCAATCTAGTGAGGGTGCTCCAATCTATTTTCTGTGCACAAATTTTTTTTTGGCAAAAAAAAAAAAATTTCAAGTTTTTTGGGTGGGAAATATTTTTTGAAAGTTTTTGTGGGTGCAAATTTTTTTTTTGAAATGTTTTTGGGTGCATGCATGAAATATTTTTGCATAATGTCTCTATGAAGACATGGAGTATTTTTGCAATCTTGCAATCTATGAAAGCATGAAGTACTTATTTTGAACTCTTTATGTTTTGTTAGGTATTTGGTCCAAATAGAATTGGATTTTAGGTTTCCAATTGTGTGAACATGGGAAACCAAAGGAATTGCATATCAAAGTACGATCGAAAAAGAAAAGATTTAAAGGAGAAAAATGAGAAATCACAAAAAAAATGGCGAGAGGAAAGGGAAATATTAAGGCATGAAATAAATGTGGAGGTAGAGCATCGTGAAATAGATGTAGAGGTACATGACAATGACGAGGAAATGAGAAATGTTGAGGAACTTGTCAACGAGAATATAATTGATATCAATGTCACTGGTGAGTCAATTTAGTTTCTTCAATTTGAATTTTGTAATTTGTATACATGTCAATTTCAAATTAGAAGTTTTAATATTGTTTTTTTATGCAGGGACAACATCAGATCCACAAGAAGAAGCAACCACACATCCAATTTCACTGCAATTAATTGGAAGTTCCAATAATGTTGTATACAACTACAAGTTTCTAGAAAATATGGATGCAACTAAAATTGAAGAATTGGGACTACCATTGGCTAAAAGGACAGTTCGAGATAAAGTAAAATTTGTATTGAAACATACTTTTGAAGGTTTATCTATCATAGCACAAGCTCAACTATTACGTGGACTTATAAAGCACAAATCTCTCACAAATGCTGTGGAATTATTGGGCATTAAAAGTGAAAAAGAGGTTTTAGCAAATGAAATGGTAACAAATAATGTGACATCGGCGCTTGGCATACTAGCCAAAGGGCGATCTAATGTTGCAAAGAATGCTCGTAGAGTACTTTTAACAGGTGCAGTTGCGAAAGGAACTTCATCAAGTCGGTTGATGTCAACAACTTCAAAATTGATTAAAACATCGAGAAAAAGTTTATGGAGGCATTCAAAATTTAGAACTCAAATAGATGAGAATGATGAAGGAGCATGTTGGGCTAATATCTGCAGGCGTCCATATCATGATAGACTTCTTGATGGTGTGAGGGATAGGGTAAAAGAGTTTTGGGATTCGAACTCTCGTGTGTCGCCAAATGAAAAGGATCAACTGCGACACCGTATATCTAAGGGAGTTTATGAATCTCATTCCAAACATATAACAAAGGTCAGTCAAGTAGAATTATTCGAGAGCTTTATGGAGAGTAATATTGATGTGAAGATTTCCCTTAGCACATTTGTGAAGCTTAAACCATGGTATGTCAGGCCTATCACTGTTCAAGACACATGTTGTTGTCGATACCATGTAGAATTCGAATTATTGTATGAGACATTTGTAAATTTTGGCATAAAATATTGGTCAAATGACCCTCCTCCTTCAAGTGTTCGTGAATTTTTATCAAAGATATTATGTCCACGAGAGAATAATGAATTATTTTATAAAAATGAATGTGTTGGTGGAAGAAAATGTGACAAATGTTCTCATTTGGAACTCTATGATGAAAAGTATCCCATTGATCCTAATGATCCCAGACTGTCAAATCTCAGTCTGAATTGGAAGAGATATGAATATGTTACTTACACTCCTGTTGCAGATTCAAGCACAACATCAAAAAAGATCACTTTACTTGATGAAGAGATTCCAGTGACATCTTTTATGGAGAAGTTCAGGGTGCAAATATACAAATATATTAAGCATTGTCATATAGCACGATGGCAGGATTTACAGTTCAAGCAATCGCGTGAGGTGTTCCCAAAAGGAACAATATTATCAGTGGTTGATTTCGCTGAGAATTACACGTTTAGTCCACAAAAGGAGATACAAAGTGAGTATTATCATTCAGACCAAGTATCGATATTTGTGCATATTTTGTATAGACACGCAGAGCTTGCTGTCGATGTTTTTGATAGCGATGAAAATAATCGTGAGGTGATTAAGGAGTACCATTTCTACATCAGTGATGATCGAACACATGAAACGTGTTTTGTTCAACATTGTTTTAATGTTATTTATAATGATTTGTTGAAACGAAGAGTCACTTTTAAAGAACATTGGGTATGGTCAGATGGTTGTGCTGGTCAATTTAAATCGGCAAGATCGTTCTATTGGTTGTCTCGTCTTCATAGGAAAATCAACATTCGACATACATGGAATTTCTTTGAGACAGGGCATGGAAAAGGAGAGCATGATGGTGCTGGGGCATGTGTAAAACATGCACTTAGGAGGTATCAATTGAATCACTCTGCTTGCCGACTTGCAAATTCTTTAGATGTTGTTAATTGGTGCAAGGGAAATTTAAGTCATGTATCAAACCCAAGGATGGCTCATGTGCACAGGTAAGCATACACATCTAACTAAGAATATATTATACATGTGTAGATATATATATGTGTATACATATATGTGCACGTATTTTGTTATCAAAAAAATATATAATATTTTTCAAAATTTGACTCATACATATGTGTGTGTTTTTCTCAAGCAGGTACTTTTGGAATATTACAATGGGTGATGTTGATAGATCATTGCCATATAATGCCAGTGTAATCCCTAAAACAAGAAGTTTACACTCAATTAGGAGTAAGGACATGACAAATATACATTGCATTGAGAAACGAAAGTGCTCTTACTTTTGTTATGCATGTATTGATCAGACAGAGTCCATCGATGAATGTGAAAACCAAATTAAGAAATTTGTTCAACCATGGAAACTCGAACAATTGACACCATTGCCCCCATTTGGAAACGTGAGTGACAAGGAAATGGACAATGAAGTGGCTATGATTGACAATGATAATGATCGTGTCTCTGATATGGTTAGAGAAGGTGATGTCTTTGTTGTCATTGCACCAGAAAATAATCAAGAAAAGTGCATTATTATTTATTATGATGCACTATGTCTAAATCCACGCTGTTGCAAGAGTATAATGATCCATCAAATTATACATACCCAATCGGTTCAATGGTGTTAATGGGACATTTCTTTGAAGAAGTAAAGAAATTTAAAGATCATATTATTTTTCAAGATTACCAGCCAGAGGTTATTTATGCCCAATATAGTCACTTGGTCATAGCAACTCGACTGCAGTTGAAGCAAGTGAAGAGCAGAAAAAAATAGCAACAATGGAGGTTATTGATAGATGATCATGATGTCATTTTGGAAAATTTTCCACTAGCACATTTCATATGAGTGGAACACATTGTTCAAGATGAACAATGAACTTTGATTCTAGGGTTAGAACATATAATTGCTACAATGCATTGGACTTTATATAGTTTAAGACTATATTGTGGATTGCTTGAACAAATAAATTGACATGTGGATGCTTAGATGTGTGTTGGTACATAATTTATGATGCAGATTCATCAAGGTTTTGATTCAATATCAGGAAGCCTTTAACAAAATCCATCCGGGAATGTTGCTGTGCATGCCATTCATGTGAAGACACCTTAGTAGATTGCAATCTATTTGAATGAATACATGTTGTAACAGAGCAAGAGGTCAGCACATACATCTGTTATTTGTTTCTTCAATCTTGTTTTGTTCATTTGTGTTATGTGCTTCAATCTGTCGTTATTTGTTCGAGTCTATTCCAAGTATCAAAAAAGTTTCTTTCCCCACAAACATATACGTATGCTGCTTGTTATATATTTCACATGCTTCAATGGACATTCAATTTTTGCTGTTTGCATTGGGAAACTCACATCATACAGATCAGGAAGCCTTTAACAAAATCCATCCGGAAATGTTGCTGTACATGCCATTCATGTAAAGACACCTTAGTAGATTGTAATCTATTTGAATGAATACATGCTGTTTTACCTTGCTTTCTTCTAGAGATAATTAATAGCCATGGTGGGATTTCAACCATCATAGCATACAGCCTCTCTCAGCATACAGATCAGGAAGCCTTTAACAAAATCCATCCGGAAATGTTGCTGTGCATGCCATTCATGTGAAGACACCTTAGTGTTGCTTGTTATATATTTCACATGCTTCAAAAGACATTCAATTTGTGTTGTTTGCATTGGGAAAATCACAGCATGCAGCCTCTCTTAGCATACGGATCAGGAAGCCTTTAACAAAATCCATCTGGAAATGTTGTTGTGCATGCCATTCATGTGAAAACACCTTAGTAGATCGCAATCTATTTGAATGAATACATGCTATTTTACCTTGCTTTCTTCTAGAAATAATTAATAGCACATAGACTTTCACCATCACAAGATACAACATACAAATCAGAAGCTTTGTTGCAAATCCATCCGTAAATGTTGTCAGGTATGCTGTTCATGTGAAGACACCTATTATATTGCAATCTATTTGAATGAATACATATGCTATTTACCTCATTTATATAATTAATAGCCATGGATTTCAACCATCATGCGCATTAGCAGCGACCTAGTGCGCATGCAGAAGCTTGGTCATAAATTATAAATCCATCCAATGCCAAGCAAAAGTGCATGCCATTCATGTGAAGACACCTTAGTAGATTGCAATCTATTTGAATGAATACATGATGTTTTACCTTGCTTTCTTCTAGAAATAATTAATAGCCATGGTGGGATTTCAACCATCACAGCATACAGCCTCTCTCAGCATACAGATCAGGAAGCCTTTAACAAAATCCATCCAGAAATGTTGCTGTGCATGCCATTCATGTGAAGACACCTTAGTATATTGCAATCTATTTGAATGAATACATGTTGTTTTACCTTGCTTTCTTCTAGAGATAATTAATATCCATGGTGGGATTTCAACCATCACAGCATACAGCCTCTCTCAGCATACAGATCAGGAAGCCTTTAACAAAATCCATCCGGAAATGTTGCTGTGCATGCCATTCATGTGAAGACACCTTAGTGATGCTTGTTATATATTTCACATGCTTCAATAGACATTCAATTTGTGTTGTTTGCATTGGGAAACTCACAGCATGCAGCCTCTCGCAGCATACAGATCAGGAAGCCTTTAACAAAATCCATCCAGAAATGTTGCTGTGCATGCCATTCATGTGAAGACACCCTAGTAGATTGCAATCTATTTGAATGAATACATGTTGTTTTACCTTGCTTTCTTCTAGAGATAATTAATAGCCATGGTGGGATTTCAACCATCACAGCATACAGCCTCTCTCTTCAGGAAGCCTTTAACAAAATCCATCCAGAAATGTTGTTGTGCATGCCATTCATGTGAAGACACCTTAGTAGATTGCAATATATTTGAATGAATACATGTTGTTTTACCTTGCTTTCTTCTAGAGATAATTAATAGCCATGGTGTGATTTCAACCATCTTATACAGAATAAATTAAGCATCTCACATGTTTACAAGATTGTGTAACAGAGAAAGAGGTCAGCACAGACATGGAATTTCAACCATCTTATACCTCGTTCGACTATTTTTTTGATTCTTGAGTAATTTATTATCATATTTTGACTCTAATTATTATTTTAAAGTCCATAATGATGTAAGTTGAAAGGTGGTGCTCTCATTCAGGTTCGTTTGATGAAATAATTCCTTTCATTTGTCTGTTGCAATCAGAATGTCTGTTGGTGCTGCATTGACATCCCTCTCAGTCTGGCTTATTGATATACAAAGATTGGTTCTTGATGAAGAAGATATTCCTCAACTTGCCAGCATAGTCACTGTGTATGGTTTGCTTAGCTAATTTATTTAATTAAGCTATGGTTTGGAGCTCACTTTCTTTCTTTCTAGTAAAATTCTGTCTTTTCTTTTTATTTTCGTTAGGATGCCTGCCATCTTTTAACTAAATTAGATTTTCCTACATCCTATGTATATTCATTTTAGACAAGGTGAATCTGCACAGAAAAAAAGATGCAAGAGGGTTTCCCATTTCAAAGGCAGTGTATTCATTTCTCAAGGACCTAGAAGCACCCGTTAGCTATGTTGCATGGAAAAAGGGCCACATTATATGTCATCAGATTCAGTTAAAGCGATGGATTTCAAAGTCCTTTTTGGATGAAGCTATTGCACTTGTAAATTCCTTGCTTCCAATTCCCAATGCGATGATAGGGAGCAATTCCCAGTGAAATGTTAGTAGTTAAGAATGTGCCATCATGTTGGAGAAGCAGGTTTGTCTCTTTGGAAGCTGGAAATTTTATCTACATATCTGCTACTATATAAAAGTTAATGTTGGTAATAATAAAGGTTGGTTGTGTTTCTAGAGCATGAATTCCACAATTTTTCATGTTTGTGATTGATAGGTATCTGATATACATGGTAAAGCAAGTATAAATAAAATTTATAAATATTTGAGGAGGAAATGGTTATTTTGATTAACAATACTGCTCCAACACCACAATGCAGGGGATCTCCTTGTTTGGTGCTATCAAAGAAACCCTTGGAATGTCTTTGTTCAGATCTGGCATTATTCGAACCCGAATTTTTCATAGTCTATGTTTCAACGTCCTGGACTTACTTTTCAATGAGGCCACTTGTATCTTCGAGCGTAATAAACTTGTGAAGAATGGCTTGGTTCTGGACCCACCATATATATTGACAAATATGGCTGGACCCTTTTCTGTGAAGGATTTCAAGTATGGAGAACTCTAGCATGAAATTGTTTCTTCTCCAGTATTAACTTCTTCAGAGGAGTTTTGTTTTGCTTTGTAATACTAAAATGGCAAGTTATGAGTATGGAAAGGCAGAAAATCCTCACGTATGTACCCTTTTTGGTGTTTTAATGCACATTCCGGGGTCTTAATTGATATAGGAAGAGTGTAACTAATGGGAATAGATGACAAACTGGAATTTGTGATATTGTATCTAGTCCTTAAGGCTCAGCAAGATCTGAAAAGACAGTACTATGTATATTCTGATTTCAACCTTTGAAATATAAAATTAAAGTATTTTGATGGAGAAACAAATGTCTCATTATTTTCCATATCATAACACATGTACCCAAAATAAATTTAACTGGGAATTACTATTTGGAAAATACAAAAGGACTCATGTTGGAATTCCTTGCCCTTCAGCAGAAGCTAAGGTAAGGGGGGAAAACTGATTGAAGGCAGTTTCTAGACATAGATAACCATAAAGCTTGGCATCGCACCATTTTAATTTTGTACGAGCAAGAAAATGGGGACTTCTCACATGAATATCATCCAAGTTGTCCTTGAAAATTATAATGAGGCCGATCAAATGATAAATGAAGTTCACCATAGCTGAAGGAATGTTGAGGATCTGCCAAAACAACTTCATGAATGTCACAATCTAAAACATTCCTTAACCATGCGAAAATAACTCTACATCATTGGTTGAATAATTTCTTATCCCTGCATAAATATTCCTCAGAAAAGCATAAACAGAGGCTACTCCAGGAGGAAGTCTCTTGATTCTAGAACATGACAATGACATGGAACATAACTATAACACCCTCGGCTCCACTGTTCTCTTAGCCTTTCAAAGCCATTGACAGAGAAATGAGGGATTTGAAGGCAACCTTGCAAACCTATCCCTCAAACTGCAACCCTATAAACAACACCCATTTGTTAGTGACAAGGTGACAGTCGCTGCCAGTGAAATACCCAGTGTGTAACTTTTGGATATTATATATCCCAAAGCATTAAGAGTGCAATTATATCATGTAAATAATATATTAAAAAGTTTGATAATATTTGGAGGTTGATTGCCAAAGAATAATCTATGGATCCATAACTATAATCCTTCTACTCTATCTAGTCAATATAATGTTGCTTGAAGTGTCAATGTCATGATGGTGACCAAAAACTGTCAATTCTTAGCTTCTTTACTGGTTCAGATTTGAATTTAAAATAAATGTGAAACTAGATCTAAAAGAGTCCTCTCTTTTAGCCAAATCGATTTCAATATCTTGAAAGTTTTGCTAAAATATAACACTACAGTTATGTATCACTGAATTTATTCCCCAATAAGTTTGCAAGTGCAACAATACGAAAGAAAAAAAACAAGATGAGACTAGACAGTTGTTTTGGAAAAGATAAAAATGTAATAGTCGTGGAAAAAATCATTTACATCTTCATCATGCTAGTACTACTATGGCAATGTAGAGTGTGGGAGTTTAGTCTCTCACAAGAAAATTAGAAGCAAGAAATACATACAAGATAAGACCATAGATGCTTAGGGAATTTAAAGCAATCAAAGATGAAAGTTAGCTTTTGCAAGAATATCTCTCAACCAAGACTAGAACAATAAAATTCCTTCGGACTTTGTCAACAGCCAGAAAACAAAGAGATTATTAATATAAAATCTATCTCAATTAATCTTTGATTCTTTACACTAAAAAAAAATGATGGGGATATTTAAGAAAGCTTTTGAAACAATGGCCATGTAAAATTTTACAACTAAAATGTTACATCAGATGGGAAACACCCACTTTTAAAATTTTCTACTTAGGAGAACATTTCATTCAATCTTGTGTGCTAGATGTCAATTGAATTAATATTTTTCAACTGCTTGAACTATATTGTAACCACAACTGTTGTTAAAAGAATGAGAAACTTTGTGTAATTACAGTGAATGTGGCATAAATTTGTGAATGTGCAAACACATTCACTATAATTGTGTCGTGTACCAGAACTCTATTATTAAAATCAAACAAGCAAAGAACTTCCCACCTGTACCACAGTACATTGATCACAAATTTGACATGAGTAAGATAACCTATAACAACTACATGTTCTACTCGATTTGGTGTGGGATTTCGCTCTACGAGCGTAAAAGTCTCATCTCATCATCTAGTGCTCATCTTGAATATAATTTAATGTCGAGGACTAAGGAAATTGGACTTTTCTCCATCTTGAATTTGGCTACTACTATTCCAGGCTTCTGTACATTTCTAGTTGCTTCCATTCCTTATTGTTGCCATGATGCCTTATTTTATGACCTGTTGGTCCATTTGTAAATCATGTAGGATCAACAACAATACTGCTATGGCTGAAGTCTTTTCTTGAATTGACCACAAGGTGGATTTTTGTTCCATTTTGTCAAATATGATTTGCAATCCCGAGTGGATGGAACTAATTGATGATGGAATTGATGATGATTGATTAAAGTGTTTGAAATGCACATGGTGGGTAACACCTTTCTAGTATATGAAGGACAATGTAAGCCTTAGACAATCTCATCTCCAAAGCCAGAGACATAAAATGAACACCTAGTTAGGTATAGGAAGATACCCCTTATACTATTGTCACCTTTATAAGAGTGACCATCTGGAAAAGATTTATTGGACATATTAAAAGTCATGATCTTCTTTTTTGCATAGGTTAGCTTCTAGACCAAGGCTGTAACAGAATATCCTCAAAATGTTAAGATTCTGGCTCATGTTGCTTCAATAAATTGAGAGTGATATATGTTTGAACTTTGCACCAATATAAATATTTGGTTATGTTGTGGGAAACACAAGTACATGGTTGGTACCATCACCAAAAACACAGTGAAATGTGGAAACACATATGAAATGGCCTGGAAACATGTTCCCTAATTTGGAAAGTTGTTTCTTATTTTGGAAATGTGAGATGAAATGCCATGTTATGATAGTGTTTTTCAATACGCTTATCATGCACTTCAGAATTTTCTTTGGATTTTATTGGGTGGACCCAACTTGGGTAATGCAAATGCTAATTCAAGGTAAAATTAGATGAGCAGTGGAGGCATATTAAAGAATACTCACCACCATCAGATAAGCAAGCTACAGGAGTTTTATGACATACAAATAAGTTGTAGTGATAGATGGGTATAGGAGGGAAAAGTTTGCCTAGAGAACCTGTCCACTTTCAAAGTGAGCTTTTTCCCTTGTGTACCATCTGTCACTGGCTTATTTGTCTATCATAAACCTCCTGCCTTTATTGTGCATTCTCGGGCCAATCAACCCCGTTTTATTGCCTTCTTCTAGCCGACTTAGGACATGTGTTAACAGTCTCTTTCATCCACATATCAACTCCTGCTTTAGATTTTCGGTGAACATCCATGCATTAGCACCACTACAAGAAAGCACATTGCCTTCAAATATTGGCACAGATTTCTAAAAGAATTATACTCGATTTCAACACAGTATAAAATGTATAATAAACAAGAAAAAAAACATATATTTTAGTCACCTTATTTGCGATACTCAACAGTTGTCATAAATTAAAATGGATAATAATAAATATTAATATGAGGTTCATCAGTACACAGATTTTTCAATCTGAATAAAAGAAATCCATATTGTACTGCCGAAACTCGATTTCCAAAATATATCAAATATTTTCAGTCTTGGTTTCTGCCAATTTTCTAGCAGTACAGATTACAGAGATAGCAAGGCTACGAACTATTTATTAGGCTTATAACCAATTTTAAATCTCACTAATTACAGAAATAGCAAGGCTACGAACATATTCCTCTTATTTGATCTCATTAGGCTTATAGCCAATTTTAAATCTCACTAATCTGTTCACTAAACCTTCATTTGTAGAAATTTGGGAACCTTCAATAAATCTTTCCAACTGTATCATATTGTCAGCTGCCAAGCCTGATCACATTTAACTATGTTTTCAATTTCTTAAGCTACTCAAACAATCTTAAAGCTTCCTCTCTTTCTTTGCATAAGGATTGTCGTTGTTCAATCTCAGCTTCAAACTCAATTTTCCTTGCTTCTAGTGTGGCCTTGTGATCATCAATGAGCTTTTGGATCTCCTCCTGCAATAACAACAAGATTATTATGGAATCCCATCAAAAATTTAAAAAAATAAAACAGTATCTGAAATCAGGAGATAATTACAATAAAGAGCATGATACTAAAGTAAGAATAAGGAACTGGAGCTGCTGGATCCTGGACAAAGTGCTTGCGTTGATTAACAGTAAGAAAGGTAAATTATTCTCCTATTAATCTTATTTCACATCAAAATACAATAAATGCATGATGCTACAATGCTTAAAATAAATGTTCCAATTTAATAAATCATCCACAGATCATTTTTACAAGAAACTCACATTCTCCATACTGACAAGTTTTTCTTGTAAGGCATACAGCTCTTCTTCTTTCTCCTTAATTATAGTTTCTCCTTTAGCAACATCTTGCATAGGGGAGGAACAAGTCACCATTGACAAAGTGAGTTGTGTCAAATTCAACATGCAAATTTAAATAAGAGTTGTGTCAAATTCAACATGCATCGGTCAAGTTAATGTTCAATAGTCATGTACCTCATGTTTAAACCATTTTCTTTGCTGCATCCTTGAGTTATGCTAATGAAAGGTCCAATGGTCAACCTGACTTCTTGTAGTGATTCTTGTCACAAGGGAGGTCTGGTCTTCAGATACCTACAAAATTTCTTCCTTTAATGATGCTCACCATTTGCTATTCAAAGTAAAAAATTGATTCTTCTAGAAACTGAACAAGGATCGATAAGCACGATGCTAAGAAGATCAAATTGTGACTGTATATATGAATGCTGACACTATTGAAGGAATGTGATTGTGAATAAAATCAATACGACCCAAAATGATCAAGATCATTGATATTTTAGATGGAGGATATTGCAGCTACCCCACTGCAACACCATTCTCGAATAGGATTCCTGACACCATATATAGGGGAATATTATTGTTTTGTATACAATGCAAAACTCAATGAATATAGACAATATGAATAGAGCAGAGAAGCCATATTTGAACTGATGGATGCACTTCCATATATTCATGTACTGTACCATAATTCATATACAAATGATGAAATTGAGGTCAAGCTTATACTATTGTAATAAAAATACCATATTGCAGCTGTTGCACAGTTAAATCCATACACAAATTTGAGAGTATATAGGAATGGGTTATACCCATTATTGCCAATATGGGAAACTCTACTAATGTAGAGTAATATGAGAAACACATATATGACTAAAGCAAGACAAAATGTCATAATGCAAAAAATCATACTAAAGCATATGTCATATGACATTATAGGCAACTGAATAAAGTTATCGATAACTTCATAGACAATTGGGAAAAAGTTCTTGATTGAATAAGAAAAGATACAAAAACTAGGATACAAATTCTACAAAAAAGGCAGGTGAATCTCCTCGTACACTCTCAGATATTTTTTGAATACCATAGCAATGAAGAAAGGGTAAGAGGTTACCATGGTTTAATGTAGAGTCTCAGACCCAGAGACTACAGGATCTCCTTGAGGCTCAGTCTGCATCATGTCAATATCCTTTGTACCCTGAAAAGTAGAAACCAAAGTTAACAGTCAAGTTTACGAAAAGAAATATAATAAACACTATAAATATGCTTAACGAAAAGTATCAATACCTGTGTCACGACTGGAACCTCAGAAGGAATAATCTCTTCAAGCAGCCCTTCATGTGTAGCACTAACCTGAAAATTCCATAATGTTAAGACTCGTACCAATAAATGTGTGACATAAATTCAATTTCAATTTGACATACAAAAATATAGATAGATAGTAATGAGTAATGGCTGTGGCACCTGTACATGATCGTGTCCACGATCTACAGAATAAGCACGAGGGGAAAGGCAATGTTGTTCTAGGAATGTTGTAAACTGCATAAGTTAAATAAATATATTGGCGTCAGTTTTTTGAGACTAAATGTATATATACACCAAAAAAACATGTTAGATCAAAACCTCGCATGGCTGCTCTCGCCCATGGTGTTTATCTATTGTCCCCACTGCTCATAATTATCACTACATGAGGCTGCGCGCTGCATGGCCTACCTTGCCTATGTCTCCCTCAACACTTCATCTGGGATACTCACAAATGGACGCCCTCCTACACTAGATGAAGGTTGGCTCATCCCTAAGCCGACTTCCACCCCTCCTAAAGCAGCTGCAATATGTTCTTGTATCTTATCCCTCATTTTTGATGCAGCACTAGAGATAAGGGCTAACTCCTCTGGAAGTGTAACTACCCTAGGTGGTCGAGCTGCTAAATGAGGTGTTGGATGCCTAAACCCAACATCTCGCATAGCATCAGGTCGTTCATATGTACGACCTTTTCCAGCTCCATAGAATTTGGACCCAGTATCTGTATAGTTAGGATCCATGTGCTCTCGGAATTGAGAAAACAACATCCTAATAAAATATTGTGGCACCTCATCATTATTTGGGAACTTCCCGTATGCATACAGGAACTTCTCATAAATATGGGGTGCAATAATAGGATCATTTAATCTTGCAATCTTCAGACGTTTTTTGTCTTCAGGCTGCAAGTCAAATAGTGACAAGGCCATTTCTTTAGTGACCTTAATTTTGACTTCATTATAGGAGTGGATACCAATCACTGATGCTCTCCTCCTACGCATCATGTCAAAAAAAACTTGGGTTGATGGTCCAACCCCACGATAAGTCTCTATCAAACTCTCCAAATTGTGCAAAACAATTTGGAGACAATTTCGACTAGGGGCAGAGAGATTGAAACTTTTCAATTCATTGCGCAATCTCGTGGAATGCTCCCTCATCCCATCAACAGTAAGTAAGGAGATGGTATCTTCCCAAGGCATCTGCTCAAGAATATCACCGGGATGGGTGTAAATGGGATCATAGCTCAGATTTCGAGCAAACTCATGAACCCTACGACCTCTACCCCTAGCAGCGCGACCACCACCACCTATAACATGTTAAATTATTGCACGTATTAAAAATTAAATAATTTATAAGAAAAATTTGTATTTAAAAAACTTGTTTGGTAATTTGAAAATACCTGTTGGAAAAACTATCTCTTCCTCTTCGTTCATACTATGGTCCCCTGACGAGGAATGAACTTGTCTATGACCCACTGTACAAAACATTAAATTGTTAGAATTTGGGCACATGAGTACCACAATAAATTTAAAATTAAACATACATCAAACAATAAATTTTCATTTAGATTTTACCTGGAGAAGTATCCAATTGTGGGGTGAATCCCACAGGCTGAGACATTGTTCTCCTTTGCCCCTCACCAGCAATAAAGCCAAGCCCAGCTCCAACATTTTCACCTATGGAGCATAATGTTTTCACATTAAACAAGTCATTTGGAAAAAAAATTCACTTGTTCAACATTGAATATAACGTAAAATTGAACATTTTAACTAGGAATTGATCTAATGTGTACCTATGCCGTGTATAAGACCCTCGTTCATACCATGGTCCCCTGGCGAGTAATGAATGTGTTATGAGCCACTATACAAAACATTAAATTGTTAGGAATTTGGGTACATGAGTACCACAATAAGTTTGAAATTAAACATACATCAAACAATAAATTTGTATATAGATTTTACCTGGAGAAGTATCCAATTGTGGGATGAATACCACAGGCTCAGACATTGTTCTCCTTTGCCCCTCACCAGCAACAGGGCGAATGGGAACATGTCCTTGGGGCACCTCTTGTTCGATTCCCTGACTGGGTGAACGAGTCGGACGAGTGCGTCCACCTGTGCAGGACAAAAAAAATTCACATTAATCAATTTTTCACAACGAACAATAAATATAACCTACTTGAAAACATGACATAACTAAACAACCAATGTACCTGATAATCCTCCTCTCATGGAGACGTTTCTGTAGGGCTCCCCCGATGCCATGGAGGGGTCTCTGTAGGGCTCGCCTGCCCCTCATAAACAAATTAAAAAACAAATTATCAATCAACAGTTAAATGTCATCAACCAATGGATAATGTTACTAGCAGGCAAATATGTGAATTTATAGGCACAAGAAAGGTAGCCAGACTTGCCTCATGTTGACTATGTAATTATATTTTACAAAGAAGAACAAACATTATTATTCAAAAGACGAAACCAGATTTCCTTAGGACCCGCATGCAGAGCAAAAAAAGAAGGCTTTATCATCATTACAACCAAGATCTAATCTCTTACCCTTGGCGATCATTCAAAGAAAATCACCAACAATTCTTTTCTGTTCATCAAGAAACTTATTAGAAGACTTTTACCCAGCCATCAATTAAATATTTTCATTCTATAATCAAATTTTTTTAAATGACTTTGTTTTGGCAGTAGACCTATGTTTCGCTGGTTACCAAGATTCCTTGCATGAGAACAATAGCCCAAGGGCCCTTGAAGAAAGGTATAATAATGTCATTTTGGACCATCATCAGGACTTGGGTATTCCATGTTGTGGCGTTAAATGTTGTACAACAATTGAATCGCCAGATAGGAAGAAATTGGAGAAAGAGGCGAGTATTGGTGAGGCAAATGTGGCAGCAAAATCAAAAAAATCCAAGACTGATGACCCCCTTCCATTCTTGAGGAAAAGTAGCAGCAAGTTCCCTTTTGAGACTTCTAGCAGGGGAGAATTAGCAAAGAGAAAGGCAACTGCAGCTGGTCCAATGGACAAGATTTTCCAAAAAGAGAAAAGGGAAGAGCTTGACCTCACCATTGCATTTTTTTTTCTATCAGAACTTCATATCCTTTAATGTTGCACGGTCACCTCTATTTATTGAGATGTGTCGAGCTCTTTTTCATGGGGCTCCCTCAGGGTATGTGCCTCCTGGGTCAGAGAAGCTCAGAACCACATTGTTGACAAAGGCAAAGAAAGAGGTGGACAAAATGCTTGAGCCTGTTAAATCAGCATGGCCAACATCTGGGGTTAGCATTGTTTCTGATGGATGGACAGATCCAGCACGCCACCCATTCATTAACTTCATGGTGTCATCCACGAATGGTGCAGTTTTCTTGAAAGCAGTGGATGCACTTGGAGAGTACAAGGATGCACAATATATGGGTGAGTTATTTCTCAAAGTTATTGAAAGTGTAGGTGTGGATTGTTGTGTGCAAATCATTACAAATAATGCACCTGTTTGCAAGGCTGCTGGCATGATTGTGGAAGCAAAATATCCACAAGTATTTTGGACACCTTGCATTGTCCATTCATTGAACTTGGCACTGAAATCTATTGCTTCTAATGTGCTTTGGATTGGAGCCACTATTGAGGATGCACGACATATCCACAACTTTGTAACAAACCATACAAATGCCCTCACTATCTACAAGGAGCACACCATTGAAACCATTTGAATAAGTACAAGGAATATGCTTATGAGTACATGGCACCACATGGCACCATTTTATTGAACTTCATGAGGGTTGCTAGCAGATGACTCATACTTCAAGCACCAAGCTTCAGATTTATAGCTGATTTATTTTCCAAACCTTATATTCATCATTGCAGTGTGATTATACTTCAATTCTGTGACTTATCTTTGGACACATGACATTAGATTAGATTCTAATTTTGAGTACAATGCCTTTCCTAATGATTAAAGTGATAGATTTCATGCAATAAGGTCTCCAAGGTAACAGGAAAAACAGCTAGCAAATCTCTCTCAGAATTCCCACTGTATCACAAAGATATACCACGACTGGGGCTTCACTACTTCAACTCAAAAGTTGTAACAAAGACAAAAGAAAATAAAACCGACTTGTTCAATCTCCTGAGATTACTTGGTATCCGAGCTAGATTATGGTGAAAGAGCATCCTTGAAGTCAAAATCATTTGGCCTAGTTCAAGAACACTTTTCATATGAAGGGTGAAATCATCTATTGTTTACAATAGGTCGAAAATATGAAGGTACCCTGCAACAAAAATACCATAAGCAAATATGTTACGAGGAATTTCCTTTTTTGATTTGTTTCTCCTTGCTGCCAACAATGAATTTGTCAGTTTGGGACTAGTGCATTCTATTTTTAGTCGGGTGTAGCCAATATTTTGATGTTTTTTGAACCATGAAAATTTGCAAGTATAGTTTTGAGTCACAATTGTACACTAATTGGTTTTCGTGGACATATGACTATTGAAAGAGTAGCACCAAATTTACCTGGATCCCGGCGACAAAGAAAATAGCTCTTCAAAACGACAGCTACAGTCCAAGAATTCACGAAAACGATAGCTATAGTCCAAGAATTCGCGAAAACGACAGCTACAGTCCAATAATTCGCGAAAAGGACAGCTACAGTCCAAGAATTCGACAGCTACAATGAAAAAATTCCCGAAAACAACAGGCAGAATGCCGCGCGAATGGAGAATTTTGGGTAATTCGACAGATACAGTGCAAAAATCGCGAAAACGACAGGCAGAATGCCGCGCTAATGGAGAATTTTGGGTTTATAAGAACAAAACTCTCGGACGAGAGTTTAAAATTCAAAAAACAACTACAACATTGCACTTAGTGCGTTGTGTTTGTTGGTCTATGTTTTCTTAATTTTTCGTGGGTCGTATACCATTGGCGCTATGAAAATAGATGTGCATATGTTGTTTGTGTTTCCACAACGAGATGTGTTTTAAAATTTTATTACAATGCAATGTGACATTATCTCAAGCTCTCAGCTCACTATGTTTTAAATTTTACTTACATTTCAAAGTATTTAATGTTTTTTCTTGTTCTTTTAATTTTATAGTATAATTTTATTCTATAATTTGAACATAATTATGAATTCTAATTATTACGACGATAGGTGTGGTATATATTGGAAGTGGGCTTGGGGAAGTTCAAATTTTCATAAATAAATTTTTTTTTGGATGGTCTTCATTTGAGAAGCCTGGAATATTTTCAGTGTGTCACAATTAAACTATTAAATTAAGGATTTGAGGATTAAAAGTCACAGTTTTCGGTTTCAAAGGAAAGAATAACAAATTAAATTAAATTATTATTTCTTATGCCACATTTTACATTTCTAAATCCTCATGTGTAATGCCCCAAGACTTCATGGGCGCGTTCGGTGGAACGGGCACGTCGGTTGGGCATTTGGGCGAGTTCGGGCGTCGTGCGACGTAATAGGCGTAACGACGCACCGGAGAGTCACGGGCGCGCGGGTGTAGCGAGGCGAGTCACGAGGGCGAGTTGGAGGAGAGGCGAGTCAACACGGCGTTGGCGAGACGCATTTATACCACCACAGGCGCACCTTGGGTGAGCTAGACCGACGGATGAGTTGGTGGGTCGGCCAACATATTGGGTGTGGGCCGTCGCGACACTTCATGGGCGAACACCAAATGTGGGGGTCGGCTCGGGTCGGCCGAGCGCCCCACACCCCACGACACGGCACTTCGTGGGTGGATGAATAAATGGGTGGGTCGGCTCGTGGCAAACGAGCGACCCTCACTTCACTTGGCGTCCATATATATATGATGGTGTTGGAGAGTGAAGCAACCATGTTCGAAGAAGCAACAAGGACGAACAAGCAAGAAGTCAAGGGTAGCACACGAGTTGCCAACAACTCGTTGGGCGCAGAAACGAAGACGAACCGAGCTTTGGTCGAGTCGGGTCGTAGACGTGCACGCCGCACCACAGGTCGGGTCGGGCGCAGCTGAACGGCAGACGGGTCGAGTCAAGTCGGTTATGGACGCCGAGTAACGGCAGTGGCCCAGCACTAAAAACGCAATTCCGGGAGCGTCGGGTGTCGGATTGAGGTGCCGTAAAAACCAGAAGGTGCGTAACTCTGAGATGCATCCAACCTTATGGGTGAGGGACGGATTGGACACATGGTCAGCTCAGAAAATTCTCTGCACTGATTTGGAGCAACGGCTGAGTGACCCGAGTGACCAACACTTGGGCAGTTTAGGGCAGCACTTCCGCAGGTTAAAAATCTTGATTATATATGATTGTTCTAGGCTAGTTTGATGATTGGAAAGCCTTAGAGCTTGGCCAAAAGGCAAATAGCAGTGCCAAGGAGCAGGAGTGGTTTCTGCTGGATTGGATGTTGTAAACTTGTATTTTTATGAAACATAATATCCGGGCGGACTCATTTTAAAAGGGAGTTGCCCCTCCCTTGTATGTATGGGCGTACATGTGGTTTGATATTGATGTTTATGTTTATTTCCGCACATTTAAAGAACATTTGTAATATAACTAACGAATGTTGCTATAGGCATAGTCTGGGTACTTGAGTATTTAGAAAAAGAAAAAGTACGGCAGTGCCGCACCTGCCTACAAGACGTGGTTGGAAGACACCTGTGGTGTAGGGGCGTGACATTTGGTATCAGAGCTGGACAGAGTTACAGGGGTTGCAGACGCTGTTGAAGCTGACTTATATATTTGGGGTTTCTCTTGAGACCTTAGTTGAAGCAAGGCATTTGTCAGGGCTAGAGCTAGAATGGAAGAGTTAATTCCGAAGGACTTCGGAAGCAAGCTGGTAAAATCTTTGAGAAGAACGAATGAAATCGTTGATGAGTTTTGCGAGTTGAAGAAGACCTTTTATGCAATACTTGCAGAAGGGATATACGACACGAACCGGGATGAATTCAACCGACTTATGAAGACATTGAACAGCTATGGAAAGGAGCTAAAGGAATTAGCTGAAGAGCAATGCATGCTTCAAGGGAAGCTTGTCAAGCTTGATTTTAAGGAGATGAAACGTGAGCTTATAAGGAGGTATATGGCTAGACCGAAGAATGTTGAGAATGTGGTTGAGGAGAAGGAAGAACTTGAAGAACAAGTTGAACCCGAACCAAGCACATTACAAACATTGCAGGTTGAACCACACAAGGATGTTGCAGATGTAGAAGATGTCAAGGGTGAACTTGATAACCAAGTCGGACCAAGAACGAGCACGTTGCAAGCATCAAAGATGGATGATTTGTTGAAAATGCAGCAAGGTGATGGAGCTTAGTGAAATGAAGCCGCCTTCACTAAGTGGGCCTGCAGTCAAATTCTGGCGTAAAGTCTATTTTTAGACTATGTCTATTTTTAGACATATGGAGCATGGTCCAGGGGTTGCAGTATGTTATTCTTGGAGTATTGGTCATGTTGGTAAAAATAGATGGACCTCTATTTTTGGACCTATAGGTCTAAGTCTATTTTTAGACTGCCTATCCTAAAAATAGGGAAGTCAAATATTATTTACCCTTAATAATATTTGGACTCTAAACTTCAGTTTACTCTCTTGGAGCACTTCACGCCGAGCTTACGTATGACTATGCATCCATTAGAGAATAATGGCCATTCCTGGGCGGGTTTGGTGAGCTCATGCATGGTTGATTGTATGAGACTAGCAGGTGGTTTGGTGGAGTTGATGAGATGAAGCAGGAGTTGTTTGTTTAACTTAGTTAACTAGTTTTATATTAGCTGAATTCAGTTAATCAACTAATGAGGAGGAATTAAATATTACTGACCATCACCTTAGTAACTCATTATTCAACTCAAGAACACATCAGTTCACTACAGTGCATGGACAGTTCAGTGGAGACCAATGGAAGAGGTAGATGAAAGGGTGAGTACAGCTATCAGTTGTGACATCAGTTGTGCATGAGATTTGCACCACACTTGGAGGCAATTTCCCATGATGATTGCGTTGTCAAGCGAAGGAGATTGGAACCTTGGATCTCTATTTAGACAGGCCATGATTGCGCAATAGAGGCAAGCAATCAGTGGTTGAGTTTTGAACCCGTGACTTGTTCAAAACCAAGCTAGTTTGTGTGTAACTTCATGAGATAGTACTGAGTACTTGTGAGGAGTATTGTACTGATTTGTTACATGTTTTCTCCATTATAATATACACAATAGCTGCGGAGTTTTCAGAAATAATCTTTCCCCATACATACTGTGTTAATGTGTATGATGAATTGATGTGTTATCGCTTGTTTTATTTCCGAATGTGTGATGATCTGAGTGGAAGAGATTATGTGTTGCATATGAATTTGAATTGATATGTGATCAGGATAGTCTCGGTGGATAATTAATCATTATTCAGCAATTTTCTACATGGTAATGGAGCTATTGAAGCAGAGATTGATCATCACAGTGATTACAAACTTATTTCGGTAGACAGAGTCTGCATGCGGGCCAGGTAGCCTCTGGATCCATCCTTTCTTTGAAAGGTGATATATCCAGTAAATGCCCCTGCAGTCGATATCCATGTATAGAAATAATTTGTAAGGATGCATCCACAAGCGATTGATTTCTACTGAGGTTTGGAATCTGAATTTATAGCTGGTTTCTTGGTGCCGAGTTGAAAATGTCTTTGAACGGCCTATGACTCCGAATATGCTCTTGAAGGCAGCTTGAATTATGTGCTGCATGGAAGGATCGCATGGAGGCAGTATTAGAAGACAATGGACTGAAGGAGTGCCTGTGGATACGGAGCAACTAAAAGCCCGGCCTGGATTCCATTAAGTCGAAGCTTGGCAAAAGAAGATGGTGAAATGTCGAAGGATCCTGTTGGAGGGCGTCAAGGATCATATTGTATCCAGCCTGCATGGAAAGGCTTCTCCATATTTAATGTGGAAAGCTTTGACGGATCTATTCCAGAGTAAGAGCGACCAAAGGAAGCTGGCGCTCAAAGATAAGCTCAGGAACATCAAGATGGAGAAAGGCTACAGTATCGCCAAATACCTCACGAAGTTCACTCAATGCAGAGATGAGCTGGGAAGTGTGGGGGTGACTGTCGAAGACGAGGACATGGTCGACCTGGCTCTCCTTGGTCTTCCGAAGGCTTGGCACTCATACCAAGATAGTGTCAATGGTCGGGAGAAGCTACCGGGATGGGAGCGCCTTTGGGCGGATCTCATGCAGGAGGAGATAAGGAGGACTACTCGGGATGGATCTTCATCAAAGGGAGTTGATGAAGAAAATTGCGCTTTGGTTGCCAAAGCAAAGAAGGGGAAGGGTAAGAAAACTTCTCATTCTGGTGCAAAGGGCAAGAAGCAAGATATGGCGAAAGTGAAGTGTTTTCACTGCCATGATCACGGACATTATGCTACCAATTGTCCAAAGAAGAAGAAAAACAAGAAAGCAGGAAGATCTGCAGATGGAGAAGCTTTGGCTTCACAGTTCGAGCTTGAATTTTCACTGATCGCATGCTTGGTTTCAAGTGTGATGGGATCGGTGTGGTTCTTGGAAAGCGGTGCGTCATTTCATATGATGGGAGATCGGGATTTGTTCTCAGATCTGAAGGACAAAGATTTGGGTGTGCACATCGAGATGGGCGATGATGGTAGATACAGTGCGACTGGTATCGGTACCATATCCTTTCAGAGGGAGTCTGGTAAACCCTTTGTGTTGAAGGATGTCATGCATGTACCTGGATTGAAGAAGAAATTGATCTCTGTGGCGATGTTGGAGGATAAGGGGTATGATGTGGTCTTCAGCGAAGGAAAAGCCTTCCTGCGCAGTAAGACTACTGGAGAGACCCGGAAGATAGGGGTTCGAACCAAGAACCTTTATCAGTTGCAAGTAGATGGCTGCGCAGTAATGGCATGCAAGGCGGGAGAAGTGGTGAGCCGGGATGATGAGGGCGAACTGTGGCACAGGAGATTGGGCCACCTTCACCATGGAGCTTTGAAGATCCTGCAGCAGATTTCTACTGGGCTTCCTAAGGGCACTCTTGCGCAGTCAGATCAGTGCAAGGTGTGTACTTTAGGGAAGTATGTGAAAGCCACCTTTCACGAGAAGGATAGTCGCGCCACGACGATCCTTGAGAGAGTTCACACAGACGTGTGTGGTCCTTTCTCAGTTGCTTCGACAGCAAAGCACAGGTATTATGTGATCTTTGTTGATGATTTCTCTCGAAAGTGCTGGATCTTCTTCATGCAGAAGAAGAGCGACACATTCGCGAAAGTTCGTGAGTTTAAAGCATCGGGTCGAGAAGGAGTCGGGGAAGAAGGGTGATTGCTCTAAGGAGCGACAATGGTGGTGAATTCATCTCGCCTGAAATTCAAGGAGTTTCAGCGCTGCGAAGGGATTCGGAGAGAGCTCATCGCACCCCATAACCCACAAGCAGAACGGGGTGGCCGAGCGGAAGAACGTAACGATCGTGGGTGCCGCATCGGCGATGTTGCATGATCGTGGCCTACCCCCTTCACTTGTGGGCCGAGGCATGCAATACAACGATGTGTATGTGAGAACCGTTGTCCTCACAAGGTTCTTGGCATGAGTACATCGGAGGAGGCTTATTCCGGCAAGAGGCCCGATATTTCCCATTTGCGGATCTTTGGTTCTCCCGTCTACATGCATGTGACAAAGGATGCAAGAAGGAAGCCGGATCCAACCGCCGAGGTTGGAATATTTGTGGGGTACACTCGATACACCTCACAACTATCGGGTGTATTTGTCGGACAGCCGCAAGATCGTTGTGCGATGGGATATAAAATTTCAGGAGGAGAAAGCCATGCAGGTGTTCACTTGAGAGGGAGCTACACTTGCATGCGGATGAGGAGTCGTTAGTTCCTAAGGAGGAGCTTCCGGATGTGGATCAGCCCACAAGAGGAAGTTCGTGGAGGTGGAAGAAACCACCCATGCAGCCGCCAACCATCGCAGGGCTCATGCGCACTCACGTAAGCCGAGCGACCGGCTCGAGATGCAGAGAAGGTTGTAGGACCACCTACAGACACACGACGCGGATAGAGGCGGTCACCGGATCGGTACACTCGGATACATGGCTCTTGTGAGTCAATGTGTCGTGACAGAGCCATCCTCTTTTGAGGAAGCTGTGGAGGAACCCAGCATGGGTAGAGGTGCCATGATCGAAGAATATGATTCGATCGTCGAAACGAGTGCATGGGAGATTGTCCCAAGACCGGAGGGGAAATCATTGGTGGGTTCGCGATGGATCTACAAAGTGAAGCGAGCACTGACGGGGAGTGTGGAGAAGTACAAGGCGAGATTTGTCGCCCGTGGCTTCGCGTATCGAGGGGATCGATTATGAGGAGACTTTTGCACTCGTCGCAAGGTACTCTTCCATACGGACGATCCTTTGCTCTCTCGACGCTGATGAGGGTGGCACATCCATCGGATGGATGTGAAGACCGCGTTCCTCAATGGGAGTCATTGAGGAGGAGGTGTACATAGAGCGAGCCCTCGGGGTTTCGAGATCTCTCGGCGATGAGTCGCATGTGTGCCGACTCAAGAGAGCACTCGTACGGCTGAAGCAAGCACCTCGTGCTTGGTACACTCGCATAGACAACTACTTCACCGGGCTTGGATTCTCCAAGAGTGAGGCGCATCCAAACTCGTACTCGATTTTGGTGGAGGGGAAGCCGTTGATCATCGTATCGTATGTAGATGATCCGATTTTTCGACGGGGCGATGAGCAGTTTGATACTTTCATGCAAGGAGGATCTTGCACGAGAGTTTGAGATGAAGGACTTGGGCATCCTTCATTATTTCCTCGGGATTGGAGATTTGGCAAAGCGCAAGTGGTGGACTGCTTTGTTTCTCGGGGCAAGTATGCTCGGGAGATTCGGAGAGGTTCAACATGCAAGGCCGCAAGCTTTCGTTGACACTCCTCTTCTTGGTGGTTGGAGGAAGGAGGATGCTACTTCAGCGGAGGTAGTGGATGCCACTGCCTATCGACGCTGGTGGGGTCGCTATGTATCCGGTCAATACACGACCCGATATATGCTATGCTATAACTCGCCTTTCGCAAGCTGTGGTTAAGCCTACCAAGCTCTTTTGGAAGGCAGTGAAAGGGCATGTATTAGCGTTATCTTAGTGGCACATCGGGATATGGTCCGTGGTACATGACAGGAGGATGGAGTGAAGCTTTCTAGCTTCACCGATGCATTGGGCAGGGGAGCCCAACGGACCGGAAGAGCACATATCCGGAGGAGTTTTCAGCATTGGGTCGATAGCGACTTTCCGGTACAGCAGAAGCGAGCAGATCCGTGGCACTCCCGCCCGCAGAGGCCGAGTACATGGCAGCAAGCTTGGTCGCATGCGAGGCTATTTGGATGAGGAAGATCCTCGTTGGATTGTTCGGGTTGCATTTGGAGCCTACAATGATTTACTTTCGTGATAACCCAGGGAGTTGCATTAAACTCTCGGCTAATCCAAAGTATTTCATGATAGATCCAAACACATCGACATCGGTACCATCATACCGAGATAGTACCGAGTACTTGTGAGGAGTATTGTACCGAGTTGTTACATGTTTTCTCCATTATAATATACACAATAGTTGTGGGGGTTTTTCAGCAATAAGCTTTTCCCCATACATACCGTATTAATGTGTATGATGAATTGATGTGTTATCGCTTGTTTTATTTTCCGCATGTGTGATGATCCGAGTGGAGAGTGAAGCAACCAAGTTCGAAAAAGCAACAAGGACGAACAAGCAAGAAGTCAAGGGTAGCACACGAGTTGCCAACAACTCGTTGGGCGCAGAAACGAAGACGAACCGAGCGTTGGTCGAGTCGGGTCGTAGTCGTGCATGCCGCACCGTAGGTCGGGTCGGGCGCAGCCCGAACGACGGACGGGTCGAGTCGAGTCGGTTCCCGGGCGCCGAGTACACTGCAGTGGCCCAAAGCACTAAAAACGTGATTCCGGGAGCGTCGTGTCTGATTGAGGTGCCGTAAAAAACCAGAAGGTGCATAATTCCGAGACGCATCCAACCATATGGGTGAGGGATGGATTGGACACACGGTCAGCTCAGAAAAATGCTCTGCACTGATTTGGAGCAACGATCGAGTGACCCGAGTGACCAAGACTTGGGCGCTTTTAGGGCAGCACTTCCGTAGGTTGAAACTCTTGATTGTATATGATTGTTCTAGGCTAGTTTGATGATTGGAAAGCCTTAGAGCTTGGCCAAAAGGCAAATAGCCGTGCCAAGGAGCAAGAGTGGTTTTCTCGCTGGATTGGATGTTGTAAACTTGTATTTTTATGAAACATAATATCTAGGGCGGACTCATTTTAAAAGGGAGTTGCCCCTCCCTTGTATGTATGGGCGTACATGTGGTTTGATATTGATGTTTATGTTTATTTCCGCACATTGAAAGAACATTTGTAATATAACTAACGAATGTTGCTATAGGCGTAGTCCCGGGTACTTGAGTATTTAGAAAAAGAAAAAGAGTACGACGGTGCCGCACCTGCCTACAAGACGTGGTTGGAAGACACCCGTGGTGTAGGGGGCGTGACATCATGGCACCTTATGGAGTCCATCCTTTCATTTCTCAAATTTCCCTTTCATTAATCCTTTGTTGTATTGCTTGCTCATTGCAATTAAACACAACTTGCCGAGGAAAACCTTGGATCCGAAAAACATTCTCTCATTTTCACTCTTTCCCATCTTGTAATTTTGGAACAATCAATAATGGGTAATAATATTAATTTATATTTATCTATAAAATTTTGTATGCTTTTTAATGGTAAAGGAATATAATTAACCTTTGAAAAATGACAAGGTAGCTTAAACCTTAAATATAGAATAACTTGTTAATTTTAAACCATCATCACATTACATCTCTCTCATATATAAACTATAAAATGCATCTCTCAATGCAATATGAATTAAATATATTAAGTTATAATAAATTTGAAGGAAGAAGCCAAAGTGAAGCATTAAACCTAAGGAACAAGCAAAGAGTATGCTTGTGAACATTATAAGGATCGAGTTTTAAATTTATATAATGCTTCAAATACATTTTCTACATGTCTAGTGCAAACTTAAAATGAAAATTTCCATTAAACTTTAACATAGGTAACAAAGTAAAATCTCATTATAGACAATGGTGATCTAGGTGGATATCAGCTTGCCACCCACCTCTTCCATTGTCTCAATGGTTATATATTTTCTTGGCGCTTTTTTCTATAATTTATGGGTCCCAAAATCACAGTGGCCTTTTTCGAGGTCCTAAATGATGTTTTTTGGCAATTTGAGAGGCCAAGAGTTGCCATAACATGCCCTATTCCTGGTCAAAATTTGTATTCCTTTAATAGTTCTTTCTACCGAGCTACTATGCACCCTAAACAAATATTGTATGCAAAATTTGTACCCTCAAGAAGTTGATGTACCAACTAACCACCTCAATATCCACAAACCTTTTGTTGTTTCATCTTTTGGGATTAGGGTTTTAGACCTATAAGGTTCTTTATTTATGTTAAAATGACATTCCTTTAGCCTCTTTTAATATCAATTGTGAATGCACATAATTTCCATCTCTCTATGTTTAGAGATAGATACCACCATTCTAACCAAATCAAATTCAGTGGTCAAAGCTTTGAAAATCCAAGTCTTATTATGGAAATAAGAGATCATATAATGTACTTGGGAACTCATCACCATGCATATTAGTGGAATCATTGGTGTTAGGGTGATGGTTTTCCAAGCCTTCATCTTGATTAATGAATTGAATCCCACTTGACTAATATCAAGATGTTGAGATTCTTTACCGAGAAAATAATGTAGAAACATCATTTTGACATAGAGGAATTTGAAAAAAAGAAGAGATTAAAAGTGTCTTCATCCTTTTGTTCCTCTACCGTGAAATGTAACCATCTTGTACTCGATTTCCATGTAAACCAACTAATTGGGAGTTAAAAGTATCTAGAGAAACTACAATTGGAGTAGGTTGATCGAATCAAGGTACATAGGGTCATGCGGTGTAAATTGTAGAGGATGAAAGGTAACCCTTATATAAGCAATACTTTCTATTAGATCAGCATTCAAGTTTTGAATTATGCACATCAATCTTCGACTAAGGCTCCATGGATTTATTAGAACATTTAAATTTTCCCTAGATACGATCTTGTCCATGGGGAGGAAATAAAGATAGGATAAGTGGATCAATGGTTCGATTCTCAAGTTTTCCAACTTCACTACCAGTACATGAGACTACTTTATATGGTGATGGAAAAGGAGGAAGAGAAGGAACAAAAAGGAGAGTAGGTTCATCCTTTGAAATTTTAATTGCCCCACGACTAAGAAAATTTGGGAGACTCATATAAGATTCATTTTCATATGGTTCTAAGGAAATTTGAACTAAATATTGAAAATTTTCATTCATAAAATCCCAATCCACATCTTCCTTGGAAAATTCGTAGCAAAGGTGAAGAAAATTATCCATAAAATCCTCTAATGATTCATCATATTTCATTATAAGTTAATTTATCCTCTTATACACATTTCAATAACCATACATGTCAAAGGTTTGATGAAGCTCCCGGAACGATTAGCTCTGCCCTCTACGAGTTTAGAGATCTCTAAGCAAGTGGAAACAACTCAAAGGAAATGAAATCCAAAAAGGAACAACAACATAAAAGAAACAACAATTACAATTCTTCAAAAGAAACAACAACTACGATTCAATCGCAATTCGAACAACTGGATATTCTAAACCCTGTCGACAATTCAATTGTAATCTAATAGCAATCCATAAATGAATGGAACAACAACTCACTGTAATTACGGAACAACACCGTCGATAAATAATAATAAGTTTGATAAATGAAACAACAATGGATCAGTGTTTACTTCAATCAATTAATGAAACAACTCGTAATGCAAATAAATCTTAAACACACATTGCGCATTAACAAACCAAGATTAATAATACAACGACATAGTGAAGTACCGCTGGGTCTACCTCAGAATTCTAAAGGATAGATGAAACTCGGTGATTTTTATATTAATCAAAAGAACATTACAGACAACGTTCTCTCACGACAGAGAGTCGAGAATTTAATTGCAAAGGAAATATATAAGTCTTTTACAAAAACAGTTCACCGTCGTCTATCACTAAAGATCGACGCCTTTATATTCGATCCTTGGACGGACAAATCAAGAAAGACGATCTATGCTTTATCGGGCGATTCACACCTCCTTTGTTTTATCACGGTTTCTCGTTTTCTTTGTTTAGAGCCGAGTCGTCTCTTGCCCTTTTCGAGCAATCCGTTCGCATCTTCTTGGCTTTGACTCGACTATGGTTCATCGCAAATGGAGTAGGGAGTCAGACTCGTTTTTTAGCCACGCCTTTGATACGACTCCTCACCTCTTCGAATTCTCGATTTGACAATAAAAACAATCTTTAGTTATCCTTTTTAGTCTCAATGTAAACCTTTCCAAATTAATTACAATTATCATGATAGATTACCTTTTCAAGACAAACCCGAAGTATGTTTATGGTGAAAGAATGAACAAATACATAAGAATTTCATACCTCTTTCAATGGCCAACATACCCCCTCGCTCTACCTTTTTCATGTCCTCATGAAAACTATAATTTACATGGAGAGCCGTCAAAGAGTAAGTTGGAGAAGGTTTGTCATTGAAGGGTCTAAAACCATGATGTGCGGCTAACTCTTCGAGAATATGTCCTCGCCCTGTCCCTCGAGAAGCTCATAGATAGCTTTGTAATCCAAAGCGTGGTACCAAACAATGGGGGCTGCGGAACCTACACCCCTAACCAAAATGGCCCTTCTTTCAAGACAAGATGGCCATAGGCAATGAAACGATCTCGTGCCTAGCCCAAAGTTCCTATAATTGAATGGCTCCCTACTTTGTACGTTTTGACTCGAGGTTCTCCACCGGATCTTGGGTCGCTACATAGGCACTGGTCCCTAATAGATGAAAAATAGTCCGTTCCTTTCAAAATGATCGACTTATGAACAGGCCCCCGAGCTTGGGTAACACCTTTCCTTGTCATTAGACTTTTCTCGCCTAGCCCATAATTGACGTGGGTCCCTGAGGTTCACTTCGACCCATAGATCCAATGCATTCTCCTCGCCTTGCAAAGGCATTATAGGCTTTAAGCCACTTTAATTGATTTACGGCAAAAGAAATGAAGGCTCGAAACCCATACATCTCCAATAAAAGGGCTAGGATTTGATTCACGAGTCATTTTCAAGAATTAAATTATGCAAATAAAACTCACACAACGAGCGCTGTACTTTGTCCCCGTAAAGCTTGCGACAAGATATCAGTGTCGTCTATAGTTCTTAACTCTATTGATTTGCCCAACCCTAATCGCCTTGATTTTTAATTGCAAATACCTTTCTAACGAAACAAAGCATAATTTTTGGCGGTGGCACCTACAAGCTAAGACATCAAGTATATAATGAGCAGAGAATGTCCATTTGTTTTTCGTGTTAATTTTAATTGGTTGCTTACCTTATCAGCTCTTATCTCTGCTTCTCGACGTTTTTCATGGGCTTCACCTTCTACCTCATGAATAATTTTCATCTCGTCGCTGTAATTCTTGGTATTTCCTCCTTGGGACAAGTATCTTCTTCCGCTTTTTGTCTCTCCATTCGAACCTGTGCCAGCTCTTCTTGCGCCTAACTAATTTCTGAATCACTAAAGGTTTGTTGACTGCTCGATTGGTTGTTTTCATTCAAAAGCTGGTTCTTCTGGAACAAACTGATGTTGGGACGGTTGTTTCGTCTGCTCCCGAAATCATAAGTAGGCTCTCGGTACCGTTTCTTCTTCTCGGAACAGCTGATGTTGGGATGGCTGTTTGTTGCTCCCGGTCCTCATAAGTAGGCTCGGTACCGTTTCTTCTTCTACCGAGGGTTTTCTATTAGCGACCCTTCTCTTTTTCGATCTTCGCTTGATGACAGAGGTTTCGTCTTTTTAGGAGTTCGCTTAGGTGTCCGCTTCATTTTTTAAAATCCTAATGGTTTGCTCAAGCTGCTCAATCAACTTATGAAGCTTTTTTCCTTTCTGCTGAAGCTTCTCTACTTCCGTTGTTCTCTTCTTCTTTCTTAAGGGGACAAAGTGGTTGTCTCATCCGACCCTAATTGCTCAGGGCGAGCTTTGAGCCGTGCCCTCGCGTGAAATCTTCTTGCACCTCTTCTTGGGGTTCTTGTTCCATAGTCTCATGCTCTTGATTAGATTCCTCGGGAATCATTTGCTCGCTAACTCCGCGGTTTCCGGGGGTTTCCGCATCGAAATGTTGGCTCGGCATGCGCATTCTCCCCGTTCGTGCATCTCAAGCAGAAGCAACCCTAGCTTCGCTCAGGGTTTTTCGTTTCATCGCCACACCCCTATCAAAGCGGCAAGCATTCTCGGCATTTGATTAATGTCACTGTTGGGGTCCGAGAGACCGTGCGTAATTGCTCATGCTGGCCAGCATCCGGGGCCAATTGGTCTTCCACGCAGGGCTCGTGTTGACATTTTCGACGTGCTCGTTTCATCCTCTTTGTCGCTATTCGCATCACGGGTGTGATAACTACCTTCCTCATCCGAATACCGTATTTCACCTTCGACTTCTTCTTCCTCTCGAATCTCCTTCGATCTCTTCTTCATCCGAATAACGTATTTCTTCCTCCTCCGATTTGCTTTTCGCCATCGCATGGTAACTTGTCTCTTCCTCATCCGAATAACGAACTTCTTCCTCTCGTACCGGGTTGTTTTTCACTATGGTAACTTGCCTCTTCCTCATCCGAATAACGAACTTCTTCTCCGCACGGTTGTTTTTCATCGGTATGGTGACTCATTCCTCCTCATCCGAGTACCGAATTTGTCCCTCCAATCCTCTACTTCTCCACGAGGACTTGCTTCCCTCCAATTTTGGAGGTTGTTCCTCTTCATCTGAGCTGTTTAATTGTCAAAGGGTTGAGCATCGTCGTCTCGAGAGTTCCTCTATTACTTTCTTGCTTCATTTTAATTCCAAGGATTGTCATGAGTGGAGGGCCCGGCTATTGAGCCGGCCATCCTTTTCGTCTCGGAGTGGGTAAAGCCATCCCTCCTTCAATAGAAAAAATTAGCTCTTCCCGCCTGGTTTGCTCGTCGGGCGAGGGTCAGTAACTTACTATTAGCCGAATCAAGCAATGGTGGTCGACCACCATGTCCGCATCGTCGTGCTTTTCTAATTCCACGAGCAATATCATGCAATAAAGAGTTTAAGAATGCAGGTAAATTGATAGTGCATTTTTGTTTTAGCACAAACTAATGCCTTAAGATGGCGAGGTCTTACCACGTCTTTTCTACCGTCTGCATGTTATGTAAGCTTTCGCACGATCCTCGGCTAATTTCTGTCCATGGTTTCGCCTAGCGACGCCGGGTGTACTCCTCTCCCTTTGACTATTAGCCTCCGTCCTTCATCTTGAAAGATTTGCATGGCCTCCCGAATTCTGATTTTCTTCCGAGTCCCGATACGGTTCCACGTGCGGGGATGCCGGGATACTTCTCGCAATTATCTCATCGGTCACCGCTATCCGCCTTCCTCCGATCGTGGAGGAACCTTCCCGCAGATTTAACAAGAATTCGGTAGCCACTCGCTTCATTGGGTTGCTGCATTCTCATAAAGTATGTAATCCATCCCAGTTTGTCTAATATTGCCCGTGCGGCAAGATCGGAGACAACCAACGTCCGAGGTTCGCCGCGAATTGGACGTCCGCCCAGTCTCGTTCTTCGTTAATTGTTCTCAACACACGGTAACCTTAATGGAACAACACAAGTGCACGCTTCGCTAAAATTCGTTATTTTTCTCGAAAATGCAAGGGTTTTAATTCATAAAAATCTATTGCAGAGATACAGTGAAGAAATTTTGGGTATCCGATCCGCATGCGGATATTTCCGCCCCTCCCCCCAAACGAATGAAAGGTCGACCTCGACCGATCGATTAAGGTGGCATGTGTGGAACGAACAATAGGACGTAGGTGAAAAAACAGAGCGCAATCATGATAAAGTCAATCAAAATTAAGTAATTACTGAAATCGATGCGTACGTAATAATGAGGGAATCGCGTTGTGATAATTCAAGTATGAGGTGAAGGGACGACAAAAAGATTAATGTAATTGCGCTATTTACCACATTAAAGTAATATGACCGATTTATAATATTTTCATGTGATAGTTGGCGGACTGGGCGGGGGGTCATATTACTAGTCCGGCCAGCGAACCCCGTATCTTTTTTTCTTTGTCCCCGTAAGATTATCTAGCGGAATTCCCTCATTATTCATCTTATATATGATTTGTATTACTATTTTTATTGACTTTAATCATGTTCAAACGCCTGATTTTGCCTGCATCTAATGTATTCCACATACACATATCGCGGTCGAAATCCCTTCGGTAAATATACGTAATTGCAAATTTCTTCACATGTATCTTGCAATAGACACATGAATTAAAACCGCCGACCAGAAAATAAGCGAATTTTAGCGCTATTTGTGTTGTTCAATAAAGTTTTATATTGTTGAGACAATTAGCGAAGAGCGTGCCGAGGCGGTGAAAATCCAATTATATCTGCTTATTTTTCAATTGTCTTTACACATAATAAAACAAAGCTAGAGTAGATTACATGTATGAAATGTAACAACAATGGCGGTGCTCAATTCTTGTTAAAATCTGCGGAAAATTCCTCTAATGAAGAAGATAGATAAATTGGCCGATGCCAATCGAGCATCTATAGCTGTCGCAGAATCGAAGAAAATCAGAATTGAATTTTTGTCTACTTTCAAGATGAGGCGGCTAATAGTCAGGAAATTTTTACCGACATCGCTGAAACATGGACAAATTAGCGAGATAAAATGCTGAACTTACATAACATGCGGTAGAAAAGGCGTGGTAAGACCTCACCATCTTGTGCTAAAACAAAAATGCACTATCTGCATTCTTAAACTCTTTGATTGCATGATATTGCTAGAGTGAGGTGAAAACGGCATCTGATTCGATATGGCAGCTCAGGGTCCTTGGCAACGACTAGAGCAGGAAAATTTTTCCTATTGAAAGGAGGGATAACTACCACCATAGAGACGAAGAAAATGAGTCGGCCTCAATAAGCGAGCCCTCCATAACAATCCTTCCGATTAAAATGAAGCAAAAATAATGGAGAACTCCGAAGATACTCAACCCCTGCAATTAAACGACCAGTGAGAGGAACAACCTCCATAATTAGAGTGGAAGAATTGGAGAATTGGAGGGACAAATTCGGTATCATGAGGAGGAATGAGTCACCATACCGATAATTAATGGCAGCAATTCTGTCGGATGAAATGAGATTACCATAGTGAAAAACAACCCGATGCAGAGGAAGAGTTTGTGTCGGATGACCTGGAGAAGAGGAATTAGAGGAGAAATCGTTGAATGAAAAATCGAAGAAGATTCGAAGAAGAAGAGAGTCGAAGGTAATGCGATAATCGAATGAGGAAGACGTTATCATATATCCTGAGAATAGTAGAGATAATGACATATCAACAGCCTGCGAAGGCAGTGGCTGGTCCCCATCCAACATGAGCAATTGCCGCAGATCTGCAATTCCAATGGGCAATCATGAAAACTGTCAGGCATGGAACTATGGAACAAGAACCCCAAAGAAGAGGAACAAAGAAGATGCTTGAGGTACGGCTCAAAGCCTTCAGCCAAACTTTCTTGTCCCAGAAAACGCGAGGAAATAGAGAAGCTCACGAAAGAAGAAACTTCATAGGGCGGCAAACTAAACCATTAGGATTTAAAAATGAAGATTTACTCTAAAAAAAAGGCGAACCTGTCATCAAGTGAAAGTTATACTAATAGAAACCACCGGGTGAAGAGGCGAGAGTACGAACACCTTATGAGGAGCAGGAGCGACAAACAACCATCAACTCGGAAAAAAGCGATTTGAAACCGCCTGCAGAGATAACAAACCATCGTCTGGCATCTCAACTGTTCTAGAAGAACGGTTAGATAAGCAACGACAATGAATCAACAAACCTTTAGTGATTTAAATTGGGTGGCTACAAGAAAAACGTATTCGAATGGGAAGATTTCATAGGCAGAAGATCTTGGCGAAAGGAGAATACCAAAATTCTGGCGGCAAATGAAAATTATTCATGAGTGAAATATGGCAGCGGCGAGATAAGAGCTGATAAAGTAAGCAACCAATTAAAATTAACTGCGAAAACAAATGGACATTCTATTTTACTCATTAAATATACTATTAATCTTGAAAACATAGGTACTGCCAAAATTATGCTGAACTACGGTAGAAAATTTGCAATTAAAAATCAAAATTAAACAAGAAAATCAATAGAGTAGAACTATAGGCGACGATATCTTTATTATGAGACAATGCGACTCTGTGGTACAATGCATATTGTCTTGAAAATGGCTAATAGGTAAATCCTAAGCCCTTTTATTGGAGATATACTGATTTGAGCCTTCATTTCTTTTCTTGCGTAAATCAATGAAATTGGCTTAAAAATTTCTATTTGCGAAGGCGAGAGAATACTATCGTCGGCGGGCTCCGTCGGCTGAAAATCTGAGGAAGACACTAGCTTCCGTGCAAGGCAGAATATGTATAGGCCAGGTCCGTGGAAACTGAAGTCAAAGCTGCAAACAAAGAGACATTAATGGAGACAGAGCTAATAAAATGTTCTTATATGTATACATCTTGAAGAGACATTTGGTAGGGTAAATTCCACAACCCCATTATTTGGTACCTGCTTTTAGGTACAAAAACTATCTACTCTCGAAAATTTGAGCATATTCTGAAGAGTTAGGCACACACATCATGGACTAGACCCTTGATGACAAACCTTCTCCAACTTACTCTTTGGCAACTCTCCATATAAATTATAGTTTTCATGAGGACATAAAAAATTTAAGAGCTTTGAGAAATATGTTGGCAAAGAATATGAAATTCTTATAATATTATTCATTCTTTCACCATAAACATACTTGATTTGTCTTGAAAATAATCTATCATGATAATTGTAATTAATTTGGAAAATTTACATTGAACTAAAAAGGATAACTAAAAACATTGTCAAATCGAATTCGAGAAGTGAGGAAGCAAGAAGTGGCTTAAAAGCGGTCGACTCCTACTCCGTGCGTGGAGCCATGAATTCGAGGAAATTAAGAAGATGCGAGGCAATTGCCGAAGAGGCAAGGCGGCTTCGGCTCTAAAGAAAGAGAACATGATAAAACAAAGGAGATGCGGAAATGCACTGATAAAATCTTTCTTGTTTGTTCGTCCCAGAATTGGGTAAAGCGTCGATCTTTAGTGATAGGCGTTGTGATTTTGTAAAGACTTATATGTCGCTTCTGTTAAATTCACCGACTCTGTCATGGGCGGCGGTATGCAACAATGTTCTTTTGATTAATATAAAAACACCCGATTTCATCCTTTAAATTAAATTAGGTAATTGCACTCACTATGATAACGTATTATTAATCTTAGTTTTGTTAATGCGCTTATTAATATCTTCGTATTTGCATTACTTGTTTCGTGAATTGATTAGTAAACAGCTGATCCATTCTTTGTTTCATTTATCAAGCTTATTATTATTTATCAGCGATATTTATTCTATAAATTCTGATGAGTGTGATGTGTTCTATTAGATTGCAATTGGAGCTGTCGGCAATTTGGATAATCCGTATTCAGATTCTTGATTAATTCATAGTTCTTCTTTGAAGAATTGTAATTCGTAGCAACATCTTCTTTGACCACTGAATTTCATTCCTTGGTGTTTCCCTTGCTTAGAATCTAAGCGGCCTATCGAGCTCATCAAACGAAACATGTAATAATTTATTGAAATGGCTATAAATAACTATAATGCCAATGAATCGTAAGAGGAATTTTATGGATAATTTTCTTCACCTTTGCTACGAATTTAAAAGGAAGCGAAATTAATTTTTTTAAATATTTGCTTAGAACCATATGAAAATGGGTCTTGTCATGGAAATCTACAAATTTTTGTAGTCATTAAAATTAATGAAAATTGAGATGAACCTACTCTCCTTTGTTCCTTCTCTTCCTCCTTTTTCCACATCACCCATATAAGTGCCATGCTTATTAGTGAGATTGGAAAATGAGTTGGAGCCATTGATCCACATATCTATCTTTATTTCCTCCCCATGGACAAGATATGTATCTAGGAAAATTTAAATGTTCTAATAAATCCATGGAATTTGCCAAACTGAAGAATTGATGTGCATAATTCCAAAACTTGAATCGATCCTTAGAAAGTATTTCTTAAGGGTGCATCTACAATTTGCCGCATGACTATGTACCTTGATTGATCCAACCTACTCCCAGTTTCTCTAGACTTTTTAACTCCCAGTGGGTAGTTTACATGGAAATATTCAAGGTTACAGAAGGAACTTGAAGGATGAAGACACTTTAATCTCTCTTCTTTTTCAAATTCCTCTATGGCATCAAGAATGATGTTTCTACATTATTTTATTAAAATTTAACATCTTGATGTGAGTCAGGATTCAATTCATTAATCAAGATGAAAGTACCTATGCATGTGAGTGATGAGTTCCCAAGTACATTATATGATCTCTTATTTCCATAATAAGACTTTGGATTTTCAAGCTTTGACTGCAGATTTGATTTGAAGTGGTGAATCTATGTTTCTTCTAGAGAATATGTTACAGCAAATAAAGAATCTGCATAAGGTCTAAAACTAATCCCAAAAAGATGGAAACAACAAAGAAGACTGTGGATATTAGTTGATTTGGTATCAGCAGTACAAATTTTGCATTTTCAATATTTGTTTAAGTGCATAATAACAGCAAAAAATGTAAAGAATACAAATTTTGACACAGTATAGAACATGTTAGGCTCTTGGCCTCTCGGAGAATTGCCAGAAAACATCATTTTGGGACCCATAAATTATAGAAAAACTGCCTAAAGAAAATATATAACCATTGAGACAATGGAAAGTGGGTAACTGGCACATTATTGCATTACCTATGTTAAATTTAATAAATTTTCATTTTAAGTTTGCACTAGCCAAGTATTGAAGCATTATATAAATTTAAAACTGAATATATATTGCAAGCATACTCTTGCTTGTTCACTGGCTTCTTCCTTCAAATTTATTATAACTGTATATTTAATTGTATTGCATTAGAAGATGTTTATAGTTTATATATGAGAGAGATGTAATGTGATGATGGTTTAAAAATTAACAAGTTATTCCATATTTAAGGTTTTAACTACCTTGTCATTTTTTCAAGGTTAATTATATTCCTTTACCTAAAAGGATACAAATTTTATAGATAAATATAAATTAATATTATTACCCATTATTCCAAATTACAAGATCGAGAAGCCCTCAGTAGTGACAGATCAAGGTTTTCACAACAAGATTGTGTTTAATTACAATAACAAACAATACAATAAAGGTGAAAATGAAAGGAAATTTGAGAAATGGATGAACTCCATAAGGTGCCATGATGTCCACGCCCCACGGGTATCTCCAACCCGTCTATGGCGTGCGCTGCTGCCATTACTTTTCTTTTTCTAAATACGCCTATATACGTAGATTGGGTAAATATTTCTTTTTCAATGTCTTAGGAAATAAACATAAACATCAATATCAAACCGCATGTACCCATACGGGGAGGCAACTCGCTTTTTAAAACCAAGTCGATCCGAATATTATATTTCATAAAATACTACAAGTTGCAACATCGAGCGAAACCACTCTGCTCACTTTGGCAGGATATTGCCTTTGGCAAACTCTAAAATCAAAACAACACAATCAAAGTTCAACGAAATCTTTTCTTGCCCAAGTCTTGTTCGGAGTCACTCAACCCCGTTGCTCTCAGAGCATTTCATAGCTGGCCTGTGACCTGTATCCACCTGCGTCTCGAAATTATGCACCTTGGGCACCGGCACTCAATCCGGCCGCCGGCTCTCGAGTCCTGATATTTATGCGGTGCTCGCGCCAGGCCGACCATTCATTTTTTCCGTCACGTTCAGACCTGCGCGACCGGCCTGCGGTGCGCGTCGACTACGACAGCCATGGCAGCTCTGCGCCCAACGGGTGTGGCATCACCATGTGCTACCCTTGACTTCTTGCTTGTTCGTCATGACTACTTTCGAACTGAGCTATCTCCACTGGTCATGCATATACGAAAACAAGCGATAACATAATTCATCATACACATTAACTGCATTGATACAATGGAAAACATGTAGTAACTCAGTGCAATACTCCTCACAAGTAAACCGATACTATCTGATGTGATGGTACATTTGTCGGTGTGACAGATCATATCATGAAATCTTTAATATACAGTTTATCCCTTGATAAATCAACTTGTAGGCTCAAATGCGGCAGCATCCAACGAGATGCTTAAATCATCCAAATAGCCTCGCATGCGGCCTGCCATGTACTCGGCCTATAACTGGCTGAGTGCCATGGGTATCTCTGCTCTCTTTATGCAGGTAACAATGCTGAAAACTCCTCCGTCATGCTCTTGCAGTACGTTGGAAACCACTGCCCAATGCTACATCGGTGAAACGAAGCTACTCCATCCTCCCTGTCTATACCCGCCATAGCATCGTGGCCTCACCTAAAAGCTTCACCCATCCTCTGCCTTCAAAACTAGTAAACTAACCATAGCAGAGAACAGTTAATAAACATATAGCTCAGTGATGTATTATTTGGTCTATAGCATTGCTCTGACGTAGCATCCACCTCACATTTGAAATAGCATCCTCACTTCCTCTAGCCGAGAAGTCAGCGAGCTTGCGGCCTTGCATGGTGGAACCTCTCGAAATCTCAGGCATCTGCACAAATGACGATCCACCTTGCGTACCCGAAGTAATCCCGAGAATAATGGAGGATGCTTATCCTTCATCGCTGGGTCTCACAGCATGAAAGTATCTTCGTCCGTCATCCATGCGATACTCCCCTCTAAAAATCTAGTGCAATTGGGCTCTGCACGAATCCAAAGCCCGGTGAAACCAAACTGTCCATGCGAATGTACACCAGAAGCAGATGCTGCTCAGCCGTACGATGCTCTCTTGGAGTCGGCACACGCCAACTTCTTTGAAGATCACCGAAACCTTCGAACACTCTATATACACCTCCTCCTGGTGGCTCCGATGAACGCGATCTTCACATCCATTACGATGGATAATGCCACCCCATGCGGGGGGGTGTCCGTCATGAAGAGTACCTTGCGGCTTGAGTGCAAAGTCTCCTCATAATCCGATCCCCTCGGCCTGTGAGAAGCCACGGGCGACAAATCACTACTTCTCCACCTCCGTCGGCCTATACTCACTCGTCCACGAACCCACCTGTTCCCCTCGATCTTGCAATCTCCCATGCAAAGCATTTCCACAGCGTCGAATCATACGTCATGGCCTACCCATGCGGGTTCCTCTCCTCAGAGGATGGCTCTGTCACGACACATTGACTCACAGAGCCATGCGGTGCCGATGCAGTAGCTGCCTCTATGCAAGTGAGTGTATGCACACTGAACTTCCTCTTGGCTGATCCCTGCAAGGCTCTCTGGAGCAAACAACTCCTCATCTGCATGCAGAATGCTAGCTCCCTCTCCATGAAAACTTCTCCTCTGAAATTTTATATCCCACATCGCTGCTTGATCTTTGTATTCGGCAAATACACCCCGTGAGGTATGCGTATGCCTACAAATATTCAACCTCGGCGGTTGAAAATCAGCTTCCTTTCTTGCATCCTTTGTCACATGCATGTAGACGAGAAGTGAGCAAAAATCTGCAAATAGAAATGTCACTACGAGAATAAACCTCCTCAGTACTTAAGAACGAGACCTTGATTCTGCACCTGCTTCTTTATGTGCATATGCCTCACATTTTGTGAGGAAGGCACGATCATGCATCGCCGTCACACACACCCCGTTGTTGTAGGTTATGGGAATGCGATAGGCTCTCTCAGATGCCATTTTGCCGAGATAAAGATTCACCACCATTACCGAAGCAATCACCTTCTTCCCCGACTCCTTCTCGACCGATGCTCAGGAACCCCATGAAATATATCGCTCTTCATGCATGAGATCAGCCCTTTGGAAAATCTTAGATGCGTAATACTGCCTGCTGTCACTCAACTGAGACCACACACGTCTGTGTGGGCTCTCTCAAGGATCGTAAACAGCTCTCATGAAAGGTAATAAAGTACACCCTTACCTTGTGCGCCAACAACGCCTGCCGAAGCCCGGTAAATCTGGCAAAGTCTTCCAGCTCCATGAAGGTGGCCCAATCTCTGTGCCTGATTTTGCCCTCATCATCACCGTATACCTACCATTCTTCTTATAACCATCTACTTACTAGCGATAAAGGTTCTTAGTTCAAACTATCTTCGAGATTCTCCTCGATGCTGTGCGGGAAATGCTTTTCCTTTCAGAGACCCACATCATACCCCTTAATCCTCAACATTGCAGTTAATGTAATCAGTACATGAGCTGCAATTTGAAAGCCTTAGTAAGATACCGGTCTGCATAAATACCACGTGGTGCACCCAAATCTTGTCCTCTAGGTAATCACGAGAACAATCCACGTCCTCTGTCATATGAAATGACACTGCCGTATCCAAACATCGATCCCATCACACTTGAAACCAAGCATGCGATGGAAGGGCAAGCTCAGCTGAAGGCAAAGCCTCTCCTTCTGCAGATCTTCACTTGCTTGCTTCTTAATGTCACGTGATCATGAGTGAAAACACTTCATCGCCATATCTGCGCTGCCGGAGATGGGGATTTTACAAGCAGATGAAATTCTGTCATTTCTTCATCAACATCCCTTTGATGAATCCATCTGGCAGTGCATCCTTATCCTCTGCATGAATCCGCCCAAGCTCCCATCCGGCATCAGCCATGTCATCTTATGAGAATGCCAAACTAAAGAGCCAAATGCGACCATGTCATGCTGTACTATATCTTGATGTTGCATTATCTTTGAGTACTAGCTTCCTTTGGTAAACTCTTACCTGGAATAGATAAAGATCAAAGTAAATATGGAAATTCACATGCGAGTTTGAATCGCTAACCTACACCAACCTCCTTCGACATTTAAGCCGTATCTTCTTGCCATGCTTCTTGAAATCGGTGGGCTTTGAACATCACGCGAACTCCTTTGAATCCATTATCTTCTAATACTTCACTCATGCTGATCTTCCATGCAACATAGTGAACTACCTTGAAATATTGCAAACTGAAAATTTTCAACTCGGCATAACAGAAACGCCGAATTCTCAAATAATCGCTCTGTGAAAAAAATATTTCTATGCAATTTTCGGCTAGAAATTTGCTATATCACCTTTCAAAGAAAATTGAATCGAGCTACTGTCTAGAAACAAGACTGCAATCTACTGTGATGATCAATCTCAACGAATAAAAATTTGCTGGTATGTTGATATCATAAAGAACTATCACGATCGCATATCCCATATGCAACACGCATCTCTTCACTGAATAATACACATCAAATAAAAACAGCAATTCATCATACAGCCATTGCATTACATGTATGGAAGCTTATTGCTGAAAACCCCTCGGTGTGTATTATAATGGAAAACATGTAACAACTCAATTCTACTCACAAGTAATCGATACTATCTCATGAAGTTACACACAAACTAGCTTAGTTTAGGTACTTTTTAGTTCAAAAACTCAACCATGTACACTCTATTGTGCAACAAATAACACTATCTAAATAAATTCCCAGGGTCGAATCTGCCTGAGCTGGCAACCCCTTAATCATCATGGGCAATTTCCTCCAGATATATTTTCCTCATACTGAAACATTAGATTTCATCTGCTCCACTGAGTACTCCAGCTGAGCTTATATCCATGCCTTATGTGATGTGAATAATGAGTTACTAGTATGTGGGTAAATAAATATTTTAAATTCACTCACTCATTACTAATTGATTAGCTAGTTAGCTAATCTCAACTAGTTCAACTAAATTCATAGAACCCCTGCTCCACCAATAAGCCTTCCACCCAAACTTAAACCTAGTGAGTCAACTGTATCATGAGCTCTGTACAGAGCAACATCAATTCTCTATCCCAGACAAAGGCTTGTAGCCATGCTAGAAGTCAAATATTATTAAGTAAATAGCGGCCTATTTTGAGATAGAGCGATCTAAAAATAGACTGACCTATAGGTGTCCAAAAATAGAGGTCCCTCTAGCATGACCAATATCCCGAAGAATAACATCTTGCAACCCACATGGACCATGCTCCATATGTCTAAAAATAGACATAGTCTAAAAGACTGCCTTGAGGGCCAGCAGCGACTTCCTCTTCTTCATTTTCAACAAATCATGTCTGACCCTTTGCTGATGCTTGGTGCCCAATTAAACTTGGTCACCGCGGCCACATCTTCTACATGCAGCATCCTTGTGGTAGTTCAACTGCAATGTTTGTAATGTGCTTGGTTCGAGTTCAGCTTGTTCTTCAAGTTCTTCTCCTCAACCACATTCTCAACATTCTTCGGTCTATACCATATACCTCTATAAACCATAAATACTCCTTAAAATCCAAACTTGACTCCCTTGAAGCATCTGTTATGCCGGCTAATTCCTTTAGCTTTCCCATAACTATCCCAATGTCTTCATATTCAGTTGGAGCTAAATCTGCAGTTGTGTTGGATATCCATACACCCAAGTATTGCATAAAAGGTCTTCTTCAACTCCGCGAAACTCATCAGTGATTTCATCTGATTGCTCAAAAGACAGGGTGATAACTCTTCCATCCTAGCTCTAGCTACGATGCCTGCTTCGGCTCTCAAGAGAAACCCAAAATAAGTCAGCTTTAAGCATTTACCTGCAACTATGTCAACTCTAATACAAATTTATCCCGCCCCCTACCACGGTCTCCAACCATGTCTTGTAAGCCGGGAGACGTACTCTTTTTCTAAATACTCAGAATTTGAACTACGCCTATAGCAACATTCGTGGGTAAGTACACTCAATGTCTTGAAATAAACATAAGCATAATATCAAACTACATGCTCTGCCCATACATACAAGGAGAGCTGACTCCACATGGAGTCCTTTTAGATAAAATAAAAATCTAAATTCTAACAGTAATCCGAAACCACTCCTACTCCTTGTATGGCTATTTTTCCTTTGTAGAAACAAGGCTTTCCAATCATAAAACTAGCCTAGAATAATCATAAATCAAAGGATTTCAACTGCGAAGTGCACTTCATGCCAGTATTGTTACTAGTCCATGGCCGTCTCAATCGTGAAGAAGCGTTTTCTGTGGCCGTGTCCAATCTTTCTTATATGGTTGGATGCGTCTCGGAAATTCTGTACATTTTCACATTTCTCAATTCGGCACCCAGCACTCCGTCTGGCCCACGAATTAACAGGCAACACTCAGCGCCCGAAACCCGGCCTGACTTCCGACTTTCCGTCAGCCGTTAAATGGCCCGTCCGACGTGGTGTACGGCGATGCTGACTATGACCCGGCTGGTAGCTCGGTTGTCGCCGTTTAGCGAAGAGTTGGCCTTTAAATGTGCTACCGCCGACTGCCAGCGTGCGTCGCTATTTTCTTGAGCATGATTTCACTCTCCAACGCCGCTATATATGGGCGCCAGTAATGGCTGGTGCCGCCGCTTATTACCACGTTATTCACCCGCGTGCTATGTAAACAGGTAATGAAGCCTTCGGCGGCGAGCAAACAATTGCTATGAAATGGCCGGCGGCAGCCAAACTGACACCCTACTCATCCCTGCGCCCAGAGTAACCCTTTCACCGCCAACGCACGGCGACCAACTCGCCTCCAACTTCGCCCTGCGTGACTGCGCAAACTACACCGCGCGCCCGTAACTCTCGATGCGTCGATATACGATACATCACCGCAGCTGAAACCGCGCGCGCGACAGGCGATACTAATATCTGGGGCCTACACATGAGATTTAAATGTAAAATCGCGACGCAAAAATAATAATTTAATTTAATTTGTTATTATGCCCTTTGAAAACCGGAAACTATGACTTTTCATCTCAAACCCTTTATTCAATAGTTTGTCGTGACACCTTTGAAATTATTCCCGAGCTTCTCAAATGAAAACTATCCAAAAAAAATTTGAAAATTTGAACTTCCCAAGCCACTGCAATATACCACACCTGTGTAATAGTAAATTCATAATTATGTTCAAATTATAGAATAAAATTATACTATAAAATAAAAGAACAGAAAAACATTAAATACCTTTAATGTAAATGCATTAAAACATGGTAGCTGAATAATGTCACATTACATTGTATTTTATTTTATCTCGTTGTAGAGCAAAAACAACATATACGCATCTATTTCATAAGCATGTAATGTATATTTGCGAAATGAAAACATAGACCAACAAGCACAACGCACTAAGTGCGATGTTGTAGTTGTTTTGAATTTCAACTCTAAAATTAGTGTGAAGTTTAAATGCCGAGAGATTTTATTTATAAACCCAAAATTCTCCATTAGCATGGCATTGCACTTTTTTTCGCATTTTTGTAATCGAATTACTTAAAATTTGCGTTTTCGGGAATTTTTGCACTATAAACTTTGTCGAATTCTTGGAATGTAACGTAGGCTGTCGTTACAACGGAATTCTGAATTTGTAAACAATCATTTTTTGAAGAGCTATTTCTTGTCGCAGGATCATGGTACAGAATTTGGTGCTAAATAGTCATATGTCACGAAACCAGATTGAGGTGTACAGTTGTGATAAGCTATACTTGCAAATTTTCACATGGATAAACAACATCAAATATTAACTACACCCGGCCTAAATAGAATGCGCAATCCCAAACATTGTCTGTTAACGTAAGGAAAAACAAATCAAAAATTCCTCGTAACATATAATGCCTATAGGAGGCATACCTTCATATTTTTACGTACCTAAGCTAAGCAATAGATGATTTCACCTCATATGAAAAATGTTCTTACTAGGCCAACGACTTCAAACCTCTTCACCACAATCTATGGTGCAAGTAATCTCGGGGGTGAAATGAGTGGTTAAATACAAATATATTGCCTTTGAGTTGAAATGAGCTATCTTTGTATTCAGTGAAATTCAGAAATTTTGTAGGCTGTTCTGTTACCCCTTGGAGACTATATTACATGGGGAAGGCATTATGCAGAATGTAATCTAATATCATGTCAAATCAATCCACTGAAATTAATTATAATCCTGCTTGCAATGATAGATAAAATCAACTATAAATCTGAAGCTTGAGTACTTGGTCATGCTTGCAACACCTCATAATTCAATAAAATGTTACTTAATAAATATTAAAATAAATACTCTAAACATATTCCTTAACTATTCAAATGGCTTCAATGATGCTCTGTAGATAGTGAGCATTTGGTTTGTTACAAAGTTCTTGAATATGTCATTAAATATAATAAGTGCTCAAAATAAAGCACATAAATGTTTTAAGTTCCAATGAATGGACAATGCAAGATGTCCAAAATACTTTTGAAATATTTTGCTTCCCCGCAATCATGCAGCTGTGCTACCTTGCAATGCATTATCTATAATTGTACACACAGCAATCCACACCTACTTCAATAACTTTGAAATGCTCCACCTTGTGCATCTCTTCATATATCCATGTGCATCCAACGCTCAAGATGGCTGCCATGAAATTATCCCGTGGGTGTAATACTATCTATCCCATCCATCAATACTAACCCGGAAAATGACAACCTAAATGTTTAATAGGCTCCAGCTCCACCTCTTCTTTTGCCTTTATAAATAATATGGTGCAGTGCAGCCGGGAGGTACATCCTGCCACTGATGCCCATGACAAAGGCTATAGGAGTGTATGCAACATGTAAGTTCTGATAAAGGAAATGCAATAATTTGGGTCAGAATGCTCCCTTTCTCTTTTTAGGAAAATCATGACTCCATTAGACAAGCTGCGGTGCCTCTCTTGCTAGTTCCCACACTGCAAAGAGAACTTCTTCAACACTTTCCTCAAGGAGAGGAGTCATCGGTCTTGGATTTTGATTTTACTGCCACATTTCCTCACCAATACTCGCCTCTTTCTCCAATTTCTGCTATAAATAATTTCAAACAAATTATACAACATTTAATGCCACACAACTGGAAGTCACTGTCGAGTATGCAGCAACCTTACTTCAGAATTTGTGACTATTCTTTGTGTACAAAGATGCTTAATAACTAACCGGCTTATAGGTCTCACACTTAAAAACAAATTCATTTAAAAAATTTGATTTATAGAATGAAATATTTAATTGATAAGTGAAGATAAAGTCTTCATCTGATTTCTTCAATGATGAAGATGTGTTGGTGATTTCTCTTTTAGTGATCTTCTTCAAGTAGGGTGTCTGTAATGATGATAATACTTCTTTTGCACTCTTACAGCAAGTCTAAGAAACTGGTTCTATCTTTAGATAATATTACTGACTTCTTCTACATAAGAATATATTTACATATTAACATGAAGACGTCTAGCTATACTTTCAAAAAAAAAATGCGTTCACACATAGCTATATATACTTGTTATCAACAGTTAATGACATTCAAGCTTGTCGGTGTCTTTTTAATTTGTTTATAGTAGGTAACCCTAAGTATCATATCAAGGCGAAGGCATCCATGGAAAATTCAGTATTGAATTTGTTTGGAGCCAATATCATGTTTTCAATTAGATTATATTTATTATTCGTTAATGAAAAGAGTGGTTAATGTAATTTAAATAAATTGTTATATTAATATTACCGATAAGTAGGCGCCTAGCATTAAATTTGTGAAACAGAGAGTAATATGACATATTATTCATCCCGCAGTGAATAGTAAATCTAAATACAGAGGTTGAAATTGTTTGATGTATGACTATTTCAAACTATTAATGTCACATGCCCAAATTCTAACTGTTAATAATTGAGTCATCTTCTTGGCGATATAATATGAGCAGTGCTATACGCGGCATAAGCACATTAGATCAATTCTAGTTAAAATGTTCAATTTTACGTTATATTCAATGTGAAACCGAGTAATTTTTTCCAAATATTGTTAATGTGAGAGCATTATGCTCCATGGAAATCGCAAATGTGGAGCTGGAACCATTGTGACGAAAAGAACATCGACAGGTTCTTACAATGGTATACTCAGTAAAAATCTAAATGAGAATTTATTATTTGATATTATGTTATTCATTTGTGTGTTACTCATGTGCCAAAATTCTAACAATTTAATACGATGATCTCATTCAATTCATTCCTCGTCGGAAGAAATAATGACGAGAAGAGATAATTTTCCAACGGGTATTTCAAATCAAGTTTTTTAAACCAAATTTTTCTTATAAATTATTTAATTTTAATGCGATACAATAATTTAACATGTGCAATTAGTGAAATGATCAACCTCTTAAGGAGTAGAGGTAAATTCAGGATTCATGGTGCTCGGAAATCCAAGCTATGATGCCTTTGCATCGCGTGACTCTGGCAGTACTGAAGATAATCTCTGCTACTTTTGACAGATTATTCCAGCAGTGCGCAACAGACCCCAAATTTCCTTCCCTAAATCGAAATTATCTCCAAATTGTTTGCACAGTAAGTTAGACCATCAACAAGTTTTGACATGATAATAGGAGAACGTATTTGTATCCCTCACAATGAGAACATCACTAAAGCGGCCTTGTCACTATTTGACTTGCGGCACAAGGCAAAAACATGCAGATTCAATGATAAATAACAATGCACCCCATGTATGAGATTCTACTAAACAGTGCCCTCTGTTAAGAATGTTGGTGCTGGTGGGCCATGGACCTAACTGCGATCTTTGAGTCAACTTCTAATAGGCTGGAAAGATACCGTACATGGCAGCACGATGCTATGCGCGTGTTGGGGCCTCAGCACTGCCGTTGTAGCTGGAATACTTAGAGATAGTTACACTTCCGGAGGAGATTATTATCTCCGTCTTTCATCAAATGACAGAGAATGTTGTAACTACTTAGGAGAATTGAAATTGGCAAAACAGTATCTTCATCTGTCAATTCATTTAATTAGGCTGAATAATAAATATGTGACCTCATGTAAGTACACTAGTAATCCGGGATTTTAATAAAATGCACCATTTAATGTACATTCTTTATTTTGGTAATATATATCTCAAAATATATATTTATTTAACTATCTTGATTTAAAACATTCCTAGAACAGCATTGCTATACACCGTGCTTATTATAGATCGTGGACACTGTCCTCATACGTGCCGCGACCATTACTCATTACTATCTATCTATATTTTTGTATGTCAATTGAAATTTATGTCACGAACTATTGTCGAAGTCTTAACATTATGGAATTTTCAGGTTAATTCTGCACATGAAACATGAGATTATTCCTTATGGCCAGTATAAATGACTGCAGTATTATTACTTTCGTTAAGCATGTGATGATATTATATTTCTTTCGTAAACTGGCTATAGCACTGGTTTCATTTCGGGAATGGAAGTCATGACATGGCTTGAAATGCAAGAGAGATCACAGCTAGTCATGCAGGTCCCGAAACTCTACATTAGAGCCATGGTAACCTCTTACTGGCCATATGTGTCCAAATATGCGAGTACATTTGCCTTTGTAAATTTGTATCCTAGTTTTAATGCTGTATTTATCAAATTTTCCCAATTATCTATGAAGTTATGGGTCTCTTTTATCGGTGCCTATAATGTCATATGACATATGCTTTAGTATGATTTTTTGCATTATGACATTTCTTGCTTTAGTCATATATGTGTTTCTGTACTCTACATTAGTAGGATTTCCCATATTAACAGCCAATAGTATAACCCATTCCTATATATATAAAATTTGTAATATGGGTATATTTGTGCATTGCTAATATGTATTTCTCTTGCAATAATATAAGCGACTCAATTTCATCATTTGTATAGGGATTATGAGTACGATACATGAATATATGGAAGTGCATCCCATCGGTCGAATGTAGCTTCTGCAGTACTCTATTCATATTATCTATATTGATTTGCATTGTAAAAACAATATTCCTATATATGGTGTCGGGGAATCCTATTCGAGAATGGCTGATGGGAGCTGCAATATCCTCCATCTAAAACTATCAATGATACTGATAATTTTAGATTATATTCTTCGCAATCCACTTGTTCCTTCAATGAATAATCGACGATCTGATCACAGACAATCTTCTTAACATCGTGATTATCTCATTCTGAAAAGTCAATTTTACTTTGAGAATAGCAAGTAGTAATTTCATTAAGAAGAATTTTGTGTTATCACGAGGCGGACCTCCTTACAATGACAGAATACTACAGAAATTGAGTTACAGACCTTTCATTAGCATAACTCAAGTCTGGCAGAAAATAGTTTAAGCGTGAATTACACTTTATTAGCTTGATCGATGCATCTTGAATTTGGCAACTCTTATTTATCTTTGAAATTTGACACAACTCACTTTGTCAATGAGTGACTTATTCCTCCATAACTCTTGAAGATATTACTAAAAAGAAGAAACATAATTAAGAAGAAAACATATACATACAAGAAAAACTATTACGTATATGAATTTCTTATATGATGCATGGATGATTTATTAATTAGAACATTTATTTTAAGCATTGCTCTTTCATGCATACATTTAATATTACGATGTGAAACCAGATTAATAAGAATACTACCTTGCTGCTGATATCAAGCATAAGCACTTTGTCGAGATCAATGACCGGTTCATATTCTTTACTTTAGTATCATGCTCTTTGTATACGATTTAGAATCTTGTTTTATTTTTTTTTAATTTTTGATAAGTTCCATAATAATCTTCTTTGTTATTGCGGGAGGAAGGTCAAAAGCTCATTGACTGTCACAAAATCCCACTAGAAACTTGGAAAAGCTGAGTTTGAGATGAGATTAGTGCCGACAATCCTGCAAGAAGAGGAAAAATAAAATTGTTTGAAATTAACAAAGAAATTCTTGAGTTAAATGTGATAGAATTTGGCAAAATCGTAATATGATGCAGTTGGAAGATTTATTGGGGATTCCCAAATTTCTACAAATAAAGCGTAGTATTCATTAGTGAAATTTAAAATTGGCTATAAGCCTAATGAATTTGCTATTTATCATGGTGGGTGAGATGAAATTGGCTATAAACTTAAATGGATTCGTAGCCTTTGCTATCTCTGTAATGCAGCTCTTTGCTAAGAAAACAGAATTTGAAATATTTGATATAGCGGAAATGCAGTTGGTGGAAAAATGCATTGTGAAAGACCTCATATTAATGATTGATAAAATATATGTTTTTTTCTTGTTTATTGCCATTTTCTCTTGTGTTGAAATCGAGTATAATTCTTTCTGAAATGCAGTGCCAATATTTGAAGGCAATGTCTTTTCTTGTAGTGAATATTTAATCTGTTCACCCGGCGGAGTTGATATGTGGATGAAAGAACGGTGGCAATAAATTCGGCTAGAAGAACTGGCCGCGAGGTTATTGGCCGGAGAGCCGCAACAAAACAGGGAAGTTTATGATCGACAAATAAACATTGACGAATGGTACACCCAAGGCAAAAGCTCCTTTGAGAAAGTGGACAGAGTTCTCTAGACTTTCTCTCCTATACCCATCTGCTACTAATGTCATAAAACTCTGTAACTTATGTTGATAGTGAGTAGTATTCATTGCTCATCTAATTCACCTTGAATTAACATTTGCACATTACCCAAGTTCGTCCACCTAAAATCCCGAAAGGTATGAAAATCATATCATAACATGGCATTTCATCTCACATTCCAAAATAGAGCAACTTTCGAGAACATATTTCCGGAGCCATATCTATATAATGTTTCCATTTCAACTGTATTTTGTGTCAAGTACCAACCATGTACTTGTGTTTTCCACAGCAAATATTTAATATTAGTGCAAAAGTTAAACGGACATCACTCTCAATTTGTGAAACAATAACCATCTGCAGATGATACATTACAGCCTTGAATAAATAACTTACATGCAAATATTTCAATATGTCAATAAATTTTTCAGTCTTCCCTTCATACTAAAGTGACAATAATATAAAGAAGTATCTTCCTATACCTGGCTAGGTATTATATCTCTGCTTTGGAGATGAAGTTATCTAAAACTTGTATATAAAAAATGTTTCAGAAGTGTTACCTACATGTGCGGCCTAAACACTTTAATCAATCATCATCCATTCCATGTAGTAATTCCATCCACTGAATTGCAAATCATATTTATTAAAATAGAACCAAAATCCACTTCTTGATCATTCAGAAAGACCGTGCTGATATTGTTGATCCTACATGGTACCTGGAAATGTAGCGAATCATAAATAAGGCATCGTAACAACATTAAAAAAGAGAATGAAATAACTAAATGTACAGCACAAATAATCATCATTATTCAGATGAAGAATAATTTCATAGTCATATTAAATATATTAGATGACACTAGATGAGATGAACTTTAAACAGCAACAATCCCACTACCAAATTCAGTAAGAACGTAGTTGTTATCTTACTCATCAAGTATGATGTCTCTTGTGGCTCTATTTGGTACAATAATAGCAGTACAACGACACGAGTAGTGAATGTGTTTGCGCATTCTTATGCCGCATTCAATATTACGCAGAGTTTCGATTTTGGCTGCTTTCGATTTGTGAATTTACAGCTATAGTTAAACGATTTTGAAAATCTTCTTCTGAACTGAAAATTCTCTAAAATAAGAACGACGTGGGTATTTCCCATCACGATGTAACATTTTGTTCTAAAATTTTACATGGACAGTATTTCAAAGCTTTCTTAAATATCCCATCATTTTTTTAATTAATAAAGAATCAAGGTAATTGAGATAGGTATTAATAATATCTTTGTTTTGAGAACATTGTGAAATCGAAGAATTTGTATTCTAATCTTGGTGAAATCATTACTACAAGCAAAACTTCATCTTTGACCTTTAAATTCCTTATGAATCTTTAGCTTGTATATTTTCTATCTTGTAATTTACATATTGCCATATTAATACTAGCATGATGAAGATATGGGGAATTTTTCCGACTATTTTCTTATTTATCCTTTTTCCAAAACAAGTTTATCTGAGTCTCATCTTGTATTTTTCTTTGTGTATTGCACTAAACAGGGAATAAATTGATGATTATTCTAGCAAAATTTCAAGTGTATCAATTGTGAGACTCTCTTTTAGATCTGAGACACATTTGTACAAATGCAGACAGAAGCTAAGAATTGACGATTTTTGGTGCAGCCATGGCAGTAGACACTGTATTATATATTGACTAGATAAATAGAAGAATTATAGTTATGGATCCATATATTATTCTTTGGCAATCAACCTCAAATATTATCAAACTTTTAATATATTATTTATAATCTAATTTATCTTAATGCTTTAAGGATATATAATCTCCAAAGTTACCTTTGATGTTGTGTAGCATTTTTAACAAATGAGTGTTGTTTATAGAGGTTGAGATACCTTTAAGGTGGCCTTGAGTCCCTCCTTTCTCTGTCAATGGGCTGAAAGGCTAAAACGTGGGGCCAGTGTTACTAGTTCTGTTCCATGTCATTGTCATGTTCTAAGAATCCGAGACTTCTTCTGGTAATACCTGCTATTTATGCTGTGATCTTATGCGAATGAGTATTCAACAATGATAAGGATTTTATTTTCGCGTAGTTTAAAGGAATTGGTACAGATATGTGCTCATGAAATTCTTTTGCTTGAATCCTCAACATTCCTTCAGATATGTGAACTTCATTTATCATTTGTCGGCCTCATTATAATTTTCAGGGCATTTTGGGTGATATTCAGCTTGAAGTCCCCATTTTAACAAATACAAAATTAAAATGTCATGCAAAACAATAGTTATCTATATCTAAGCTATACAACAATCATTTTGCCTTATATGCTGAAACAGAGACTGTACATGAAATCCTTACAATATTTCCAGTAAATGAACTGATTAATTTATTTTAATGATGTATGATATGGAAGATAATGGGAACATTTTCTCCATCATAATACTTTAATTTGATATTTCAAGGTTGAAATCGGGAATATACATGAATCTTGTATCTTTGAATCTTTCTTGGCAAGAACTAGATACAATATCCCAAATTCAGAAGATTTAATAAATCTATTCCATTAGTTACAATCTTCTGCCAATATTAAAGACCAGGATAAAACAAGCTACCAAAAATTGCATGCGTGAGGATTTTATGCCTTTCCACCTACTCATAACTATATATTACAAACAAAACAAAATACAGCAAGATATCAATGAATTCATCTTTAGATTATACTTAATCCTTCATGAAAAATGATGTCAACCATATTTAATCAATATATGAGTAGATGCAAACCAAGCCATTCTTCACAAGTTGCTGCTTCAGGCCTCATGAAGTCAGAACTGATTAAAACATAGGCTATGAAAAATTGATTCAATAATGCAGTCTGGCTTCAAGGAACTATTCGAGTTTCTTGTCTCCATGAGATCCCCTCCTTGTTGAAGCATTATTAATCCAAATAACCATATATATATTTATAAATTTTATTTATACTTGCTTTACCATGTATATCGGTACCTATCAATCACAAACATGAAAAATTGTGGAATTCCTGCAATACCAACTATTACCAGCGATAGCATATAGTAGCGATAATACCTTCAAATGCTCCAGAAAGTTTTAGGCACTTCTCAACATGATAACATTCTTAACTACTAACATTTCAGCGGGAATTGCTTGGAAATTGGCGAAGAATTTACAGAGTGCAACAACTCATCAAGAACAATGCCGCTTTAGCGAATCGATAATGTGGCCCTTTCGGCATAGCTAGCGAATTCTTCTAGGTCCTTGAAAATGAATACCTTTGCCTTTGAAAATGGAGCCTATACATATCTTTTTTTACGTAGGAATTCATATAAATGAGAATATACATAGAATAGGAAAATCTAATTTAGTTAAAATGTGATCCCTGCGAAAATAAAAGGCAATTTACTAGAAGAAGAAATTGACCAAACCATAATAATTAAATAAATTAACAAACCATGCAATGACGGCAAAAACTGGCATGAAGAATAATCTTTATCAATAAGCGAAGGAGGATATTGTCAATGCGGCATAACTTGGTTGTGCAATAGACAGGAATTGTTTCGCCGAACTGAATGAAGCACCACTCAACACATCATTATGGACACAGCAAGTCAAAATATGATAATAAACCTACTCAAGAATCATCGAGCGAAGGTATAAGATAGTTGAAATCCACAATACTATCTTGACCTCTTCTGTACACAATATTATAAACATGAATGCTAATTATTAAATATAAGATAGTTGAAATCCCCACCATAACCAAGTAAAGCGGCATAATATTCATTCAAATAGATTGCAATCTACCTAGATCTTCACTGCGAATGGGAAGCGACAGCACTTACAGACCACACATATCTTGAGAAAGGAAATTTGTATCTGATAATGAGTCTAAGAAGAAAACAGGTATATGTATTCATTCAGATTTGCATCTGCTAAGATTCAATGGAAAATGGCATGCACAACAACATTTTAAAAACTTCTGTCCCCATATGCGGAAAGGCTGCTCTGTGAAATTTTCCCAAATACAACAACACAAATTGAATGTCTTTGACATGTGAAAATATATATACTTGTCACTAAGATGATAATCTTCACATGAAATAGCATGCACAACAACATTTCCGTAGATTTTGTTGAAACTCTGTCTATATCTTGGAAAACATATCTTTAATGATAATTTGAAATCCCACCATAACTGTCAATATCTCTAGAAAAGAAAGCAAAATGCATCATATATTCATTCAAATAAATTCTCAATCTAATAAGGTGTCTTCACATGAATATAGCATGCAACAACATTTCAGTTAGACAAAACTTCTGTCTGTATCTTTGTATTTCCCAATGAAAACAACAAAAATTGGATAATCCATTGAAAACATGTGAAATATATAGCAAGCATCATACGTATATATGTTTGTGAGAAAAACTTTTATTACTTTAAGAATAGACTCGAACAAATAGCAACCAGAATTGAAGCACATAACACAAATAAAACAAGATTGAAAGAAACCAAATAAACGGATGTACGCAATGTAACCTCTTGCTACTGTTACAACATGTATTATTCAAATAGATTGCAATCTACTAAGATGTCTTTGCCATGATATTTTTTCTTTCTTACGAGATAGACTTTTGTTAAAAGGCTTCATGATCTTGGGTAAAACCTTGATGGGTATCTACATCATAGAACATGTACTAACACACATCTAAGCATTCCGCATAATCAGGCTGACTGTTGAAACAATCCACAATATAGTGTTTAAACTATATAAAGTCCAATGCATTGTAACAATTATATATTCTAACCTTAGAATCAAAGTTCATTGTTCATCTTGAACAATGTGTTCCACTTCATGAAAATGTGCTAGTATTTAAATTTTCAAAATGTATCTGTCATCTATCGATAGCCTCCATTATCCCTTCTACTCTTCACTTGCTTCCAGCGTGCATTGGGCATAACCTGCATTGTAATATAATCTTTACTTTCTTAATTCTTCAGAAATATTCATTGGGCCGATTAGTATGTATAATTTGAGAGTCCTTCTCTTGCAACGGCGATGAATTTAGACATAGTGCATCATAATGCTAATGCACTTTCTTTTGATTGGCCTGCAGTTATAATGTAACAAAGACATCACCTTCTCTAACCATATCGAGACACGATCATTATCATTGTCAATCATAGCCACTTCATTGTCCATTTCTAACTCACGCATTCCAAATAGAATATTCGAGTTTCAATAGTTGGTAAATTTGTTAGACCTCATTGATAGACTTTAATATACATGCATAGCAAGAGCACTAGAATAATGAAATGTATATTTGTACTCTAATTGAAATTTTCAACTACTGATACAGAATTACAACTAGAATTATAGCAATTATGCATACTATTACAATATTAAAAATACACATATACACATATATGAGTCAAATTTGAAATGAAATATTTTGTCTTTATACGTACGCATATATATACATATAAATATCTACATATAATATTCTTAATTAAATATTAATATACATGCACATGAAACCATCCTGATACATAGTGCACTTACTATTAACAACATCTAAGAGAATTTCAAGTCGGCTTGAAAATTCAATGATACACTCTAAGTGCACGTTTTACGCATGCTAACCTCTCTCTACATGCCGTATCTCAAAAGAAATTCCATGTATATCGAATGTGTTTCCTGGAAACGAGACAACAATGCTTGCTGATTTAAAATTGACGGCAACCATCTGACCATACAGTGACTCTTAGGATTTCAACAAATTATAAATAACATTAAAGCAATGTTAGAACAAATATATCGTTACGTCAACGATGTACCTCCTTAATCACCTCACGATTATTTTCATCGCTATCAAAACCATCGACAGCAAGCTCTGCATGTCTATACAAAATATGCACAAATATCGATACTTGGTCTGAATGATAATACTCACTTTGTATCTCCTTTTGTGGACTAAACGTGTAATTCTCAGCGAAATCAACCATTGATAATATTGTTCCTTTTGGGAACACCTCACGTGATTGCTTGAACTGTAAATCCTGCCATCGTGCTATATGACAATGCTTAATATATTTGTATATTTGCACCCTGAACTTCTCCATAAAAGATGTCACTGGAATCTCGTCATCAAGTAAAGTGATCTTTTTTGATGTTGTGCTTGAATCTGCAACAGGAGTGTAAGTAACATATTCATATCTCTTCTAATTCAGACTGAGATTTGACAGTCTGGGATCATTAGGATCAATGGGATACTTTTCATCATAGAGTGCCAAATGAGAACATTTGTCACATTTTCTTCCACCAACACATTCCTTTTTATAAAATAATTCATTATTCTCTCGTGGACATAATATCTTTGATAAAAATTCGCGAACACTTGAAGGAGGAGGGTCATTTGACCAATATTTTATGCCAAAATTTACAAATGTCTCATACAATAATTCGAATTCTACATGGTATCGACAACAACATGTGTCTCGAATAGTGATAGGCCTAACATACCATGGTTTAAGCTTCACAAATGTGCTAAGGGAAATCTTCACATCAATATTACTCTCCATAAAGCTCTCGAATAATTCTACTTGACTGACTTGTGTTATATGTTTGGAATGAGATTCATAAACTCCCTTAGATATACGGCGTCGCAGTTGATCCTTTTCATTTGGCGACACACGAGAGTTCGAATCCCAAAACTCTTTTACCCTATCCCTCACAACATCAAGAAGTCTATCATGATATGGACGCCTACAGATATTAGCCCAACATGCTCCTTCATCATTCTCATCTATTTGAGTTCTAAATTTTGAATGCCTCCATAAACTTTTTCTTGATGTTTTAATCAATTTTGAAGTTGTTGACATCAATCGACTTGATGAAGTTCCTTTCGCAACTGCACCTGTTAAAAGTGCTCTACGAGCATTCTTTGCAACATTAGATCGCCCTTTGGCTAGTATGCCAAGCGTCGATGTCACATTATTTTTTACCATTTCATTTGCTAAAACCTCTTTTTCACTTTTAATGCCCAATAATTCCACAACATTTGTGAGAGATTTGTGCTTTATAAGTCCACGTAATAGTTGAGCTTGTGCTATGATAGATAAACCTTCAAAAGTATGTTTCAATACAGATTTTACTTTATCTCGAATTGTCCTTTTAGCCAATGGTGGTCCCAATTATTCAATTTTAGTTGCATCCATATTTTCTAGAAACTTGTAGTTGTATACAACATTATTGGAACTTCCAATTAATTGCAGTGAAATTGGATGTGTGGTTGCTTCTTCTTGTGGATCTGATGTTGTCCCTGCGTAAAAAAACAATATTAAAACTTCTAATTTGAAATTGACATGTATACAAAATACAAAATTCAAATTGAAGAAACTAAATTGACTCACTAGTGACATTGATATCAATTATATTCTCGTTGACAAGTTCCTCAACATTTCTCATTTCCTCGTCATTGTCATGTACCTCTACATCTATTTCACGATGCTCTACCTCCACATTTCTTTCATGCCTTAATCTTTCCCTTTCCTCTCGCCATTTTTTTTGTGATTTCTCATTTTTCTCCTTTAAATCTTTTCTTTTTCGATCGTACTTTGATATGCAATTCCTTTGGTTTCCCATGTTCACACAATTGGAAACCTAAAATCCAATTCTATTTGGACCAAATACCTAACAAAACATGAAGAGTTCAAACTAAGTACTTCATGCTTTCATATATTGCAAGATTGCAAAAATACTCCATGTCTTCATAGAGATATTATGCAAAAATATTTCATGCATACACCCAAAAACATTTCAAAAAAAAAATTTGCACCCACAAAAACTTTCAAAAAATATTTCCCACCCAAAAAACTTGAATTTTTTTTTTTTTTGCCAAAAAAAATTTTGTGCACAGAAAATAGATTGGAGCACCCTCACTAGATTGACAGTCACCCCTAAAATCCAGGCTCAAGAGGGAGAGCTAATTAGAAGAAGGTTGGTAAGATAGATCAACCTTTGGTCATTTCCCCTGGCCAAAAAACCCCATCGGCTAGCACCTATAGCCTAGAAGTAACATAGCCAAAATTTTATATGTGTAAAATTCAATGAAAAATATAACATAGCCAAAATTGTATATGTGGAAAATTTACAAGCTACATATGTGCAAATTTCCAAACTACGGGGAAAGAATTCAGACCTCTGCAGTTTTCGTCGGAGTTGTGTGCAAACTTTCGCATGAGAAAACTGTCGATCGAAAAATTGCGTCGATTTTTTATTGAAACATTTCATAAAACTCTTATATATATAACATTCAATAAAAATCTTGGCCGAGATTTTTTATAACTCTTGTCCGAGAGTTTTATTTTAATAATATAACCAAAATTCTTCATTCGCGCGGCATTCTGCACTGGTTGTTTTCGCGAATCCCATTTCCCATCTCTGCTTCCCTCAGATTTTGGGCGTTTGAAGGAGTTCTCAAGGAATGAGGAGGCTCCCTGAAGGAAGGAGATTTTGAATTTGGAGAGTGGAGTCGCGGACGTCGTCTTTGTTGAGGAGAGGCAAGACTTGTGGGAGTGGTCGTGCTATTGGTTGGAATCTGGCTATTGTTTGATTATGTGGATGTAATAGATTTAGATGGTTAGGAATGAATTATATGGATGGTTTTGAGATTGTTATGATAGTTTTTCTCTTAGTCATTGCCATCTATATTCTTATTGCCATATATAACCAACACAAGTCGAATGATTAGCTAGGAGGTGTATATGTTACACCAACCCTCTTCATCACAGGAGTCATCAGAGGATTCAAACAATCTGGAATCTACGTGGTGTTTTGCAAGATGGAGTACTCTATGGAGAAAGTGGAAAGATACTCTAATCATATCTAGGCCCTGTAAAAATTTTGGTTTCCGATTATGTGAAAGGTGGTGGGCTGTTCCTGGGTGTTATTGTTGCTGTTGTTGTCATTTTTAATGGCATACTATTTCTGCCTGGTTTTTCCCATTGCTCCTTTCCATCTTTGTATTTTCGGTGATACATTTCAGGTTAATTTCAAATTTTTTTCGAGATGAAAGTCTGGAGTTATACTTCTAGGGGATGTAATTCAGATGTTGATAATTGAATGCAGCCTGATTGTTTGGTAAGGAGGTGTCAAATATTAATAACTTATGGCCGTTTGAACATGGAAGGGATTAGGCTCTGTACTTGGCATCTTTGAGTTTTTCGTAATCACATAGATTTTCTTTCTCTCGAGGTTGTATGCAGACTACCTCTTTTATGTACACTGACAGTTACTAAATATGGGCTACCAGACTATATTAGATTGAGTGCTCAGATGATCCGCTGGAATATTTCCCCTATGGGACTGTCATGCCTCATTATGTGAACGGTTTTTTCCTGAATATTTTATTGTAGTGGCGGCGTTTGATTTCATCAGTCTATTAAGTCACTGAAAAAAAAAAATTTAAGTGACTGACAAATCTGTCTCTGGGTGGTCATTGGGATTTTGTCTACTCAGAAGATTAGGGGGAGGGTCCCCTTGGGATTAGACTTTCCTCTTTCGGATTCTTCCTATCCTCTTCATTTAGTCCTCTTTTAAGTACTCACCCACGGCATGAGGTGTGGTGGCACCTGATATCTGACACCTGATTGTGGGGTTATTTCGGTCTGTGTCACTACTTCTTTATTCCTCTTTTCCTTTTAGATGTACTTTGTCTATCTTGGATGAGAGCGTGTTTTCTTCGCCCATATTAATCTTTGCCTTATCCTTCCTAAGTCGCGGAAAAATACCATTTGTTTTGGCTATTTCTCCATCTTTTTGGCCGAACTTCTGAGGAGTGTCCCCTGATGTAGCTGGCTTACAGAATCAATGTAATATTTTTTTACAGTGACGGCACTAATATATCACTGTACTTCTGACGGATTAGAACATCAGGCAAGGTTATTAATAGGCTTGGAAGCCTTCACCTGGCAGTAAAGTTATGGATGTATTAAAATCAACACCGACTCAGGAGGAGCAGTCAATTGAACATGAGATTGATGATTTAATCATCCAAAGTGCTTTTGGTAACAAGAAGCCGGAAACCATGAGCTCCGAAGAAGAAGACGAAGTAAGAACAAGAAGAACTATTACAAACACAGGATGGAGATAAATGAAATTTATTTGGACTATGAAGACTTGCATAGGAGGGTGGCAAGCTTGCAGAAACGTGCTGTAATTGGACAGTGGATGTTTCCTGACAATAGCGATTTAGATAATCTTGTTTGAATTTGGCACAATTTATTTTTCTTATGTTGGTTTTTGTACATGAGCTGGCTTTCGTTTTGGTTGGATCCATAGTCATTATCAATACTGTGCACCTTTTGGAGCAGTCATGGGTTCACACTTGGTTTGCACAAGCGAGCCTAATCTGAAGACTGACCTCTGAATGTCATAATTGTGCATCAGGAGAGCCGGTTTCTTCTAGCTGTTTCTTTCATAACATCATAGTTTTTATTCTCATAAGATGCAATGGCTTATAGCTTTCTACAGGGCCAACATTAGACACATCAAGCGAGCCTATTTTTGTCTATGATTATTATGTTTTTTCTTCAATCCTTATGAGTTCAGAAACAAATGGCAACATTTCCCCTTATTAAGGGATGATCTGTTGATTTTTATTTATCTGGACTCGCAATCTGTTTGGGATGTTATCCATCCATATTTGTATGATCCCCACATACTGTTCTCACTTCAAGACTCCTCCTTTCTTAGAAGTTGTCACTATGGAAACTGTTTTGGATCCGGTTTTCTTATCACCACATGATGGGAATGTAATGTTTTGTTAAATGCACTGTTAAATAAATGAATTTTCATTCCATGCTAAATAAGATACAAACATTATGGAAGGATTGACATTTCTTCCAATGAAGTAGAATAACTTGATAAATTGTGTGATGGTTATCACTGTTGATCAGATGTTAAAGAAGAGAATTTCTAGCATATGCTTTATAAGACCACTTGGGTAAATAGTGATTAACCCTCAAACCAACTATTAGATTCGTTTCTTTCCAATTTCTTGCTGCTGTGTTCTTGCTAGTTATGATAGGTGCTGATTTTATTTAAATTAATTGTGAATCATCGGCCTTGATGACAAGCTAAAAATTTAAATTTCTATAATTATTCAGTTTTCTTATTATTGAATCTTGCTCACTTCCAAAAACCTTGTTTGTAAACTTATTGGTCCTTTATATTTTAACCAAGACCTTTCTCACACGTAGGAAGCCATTGTGAAGGGCAATTATTATAATTGTTTCATGTATCCATTCTTTCTGATTACTGTACTCCACTGTCTTTAGATAATAATTCGAAGCAAATTATAAGTGAAAATTTTGTCAACTTACTCACAAGTAGGAAGCCATTGTGAAGGGCAATTATTATAATTGTTTCATGTATCCATTCTCTCTGATTACTGTACTCCACTGTCTTTAGATAATAATTCGAAGCAAATTATAAGTACTTACTGGAGGCTTGTAAATCTACATTTCATTGGTATTTTAGTGATTGTTTGAAGGATCCCTTTTCTTTGATTACTGTACTGATGGGCTATGGAATATGAGAAAGCTAGAGAAGTAACGCAATCTCAAAAATATGGAATATCACTTTTGGTGTCATCGACACTTTCTTGTATGTCTTATGGAAGAAAATTCCACACAAATCACCCTGTTACACATGCAAAATATTCGGGCATGAAGAATTTGATGATAATACCTGTAAGCTCAGTTAATTTGGTGTCATCAATGATCCAATGTTGGGTGGAATGGTTCAAAACTCTTTTCCATCCTATTTCTGCAAGTAATCTCTGTATGAAAGAAAAGGGAAAGAACACAATGATGCTCTTTTGCAAAATGCACTACAAGCCTAGCTTTACCTCCCTTCACCTTTACATCCCAACCTACAAACTCTAGTTTCCGAAATTGGGATTCTTAAATTTTACAAATCCCCATTGTTATAACTGCCTGTGTTGCAATCTTCAGTTATATCTCAAAGGAAGAAAGAGAAAGCACTGAAGATATATTCAATGAATAACTGTACCAGAAACCTAAAGTAAAGACCAAACATCATGACTCATTTGAACCACATTAGGCCTCCAAAAACCTGAAGTAAAGACCAAACATCATGACTCATTTGAACCACATTTGATGGGACATTCTTGAAGCCAGATTCATAATGTCCTGAAAATCCTTTCCTCTCTTATGCTCACGAAGATCCTTTAACATTATTACAACTTGGTATTGTTTCTACTACCCCTTATACCACAAAAGTAAATGTTGAGGTAGTATTTTGCTATATTTAATGTCACATAAGGCAAATATTTTCCCTTCCCAGCACAACCATTTGGCCTATAAGATGGATTTGGCCTAATGATTAATAAATCTAATATCAAGAATTGTTTTTTCCATAACGGTTTCCAGGTTAATTTAGGGCATCCATGTGTCCTATTTTAGTGTTGCTATTATCCTCTAATTCCTCTCTTTCATTTTATAATATAAAAAGGACATTTTTCTTTTAATATGACGTCATTCAAAAAATAAGTTAAAAAATAATTTATGGTTTAAGGTGGTCTATCTTCTTTAAATTCAAGTAATTTTACAATCCATGTGGTAAAAACCAATCCTTTTGTAAAAGTCTATTGTTAGAGCACTCATTATTAAAATTTGATCGCTAAAATTCTAATTTACTCATTTATGTAGTAATGGTAGTAATCGACAAATAATAAGACAAACACTAGTGGTCAAAATCAACTTCTTATCACAAAGATAAAAATCTGATCAATTTGAAGAAAACCACTTAAAATAATTTTAGAAATTAAAATAAATAAAAAATATTATATACATTAATAAGCTATAATTTATCAATGCACACCAGGGAACGTGGCACCCTGTGCACTTCCCTATGGGGTTCACTTGGGCAGCCCATGTGGCTCCCGGTACTCGCATTTATTTGGCTCTTAACTCACCACCCTGCGCGAACGTTGATTCTCTCGGTTGGCTCGCCAAGCGCCTGGTTATGGCGGTTCTATGTGAGACGGATTACATTTGCAATGGCTCGACTGGTGTGGCGGACGTTCATGGATCTCCTCCTCCCCTGCATGTGAATTTCTCTCCAGGCTGCGCTGATGCAAGTGTTAAAACGAACACTGGGAGGCGTTGTTCGTTAGCCGCTTGCTTTGAACCGGTTCCGGATTATCATTTTTCTCATAGTCTGTGGTGCAGTTTCAATCCTCCCTCTGTTCGTGGTCTCAGTGGTCTGGTTCCTACTCCCTCAGCTCAGCCCAGTGGCATCCCGGATTTTCATTTCTCCCCTGCCAATTCAGTTTGTTTCGTTGAGCCTGGTCCTGCATCTGTCACCATGCCTCGTCTCCGCAAACGCATGAGATGCAGACGCGGACCCAGTCGTGGGCAATCCAACCAGCGGCGCCCTCCTCCTAGCCATGGCTCTGTCCCTACCTTGCCAGAAGAAGATGGAGCCCCTGTACCTGCGTTTTGCGTTGATTCCGTCGTTGCTCCCGTCGCCCCCGCCCCTCCACCCCCTGCTCGTGAGTCTCCCTGCGTCTCTCTCCCTCCGGTCCCTTCTATCGCTCCTCGGCCCCTTCGACCCTCCATCAGACAAACCTCTCAGCGTGCTGAGCTCCGGTTTGATTGCACCTCCTGCAACGCTACCCTCATTGCTTTTATCACTGTAACACTTCGTGAAGAAGTTCCCAATTTGGCTCCGCCCTGTTCTGCTACTCCTCTCTCCCCTCCTAGCTCCAGCTCCCCATGCGCGGCTCCAGCCACTTCTGTTCCTCCTTCTCAGCACGAGTACAGCATGGCGATGGGGCGCATCGGTAGAGGGAGAGCTCTCAGCGAAGGACAAGAGGACAGAAGCGACGCTTATGCCTGCAGAGTCATCGAGGAACCTCCCTCTCCTACTCATGGATAGCAGCTGCAAAGTCACTCAGGTTTTTTTGTTCTGTTTCTGTCGGAATCATATGCTTCCAAGCTTTACTGCTCTGCTGCATAAGCACCGTACTATTTTTAGTATTTACTTTCATGTTAGCTTGTTTTGTGTAAACTTAAAACTGGTTTCCCTTTCATGGGCGGTTCAGACTTTGTGGTTTAAAGGACTGGTTTCCCATCCTGGGCAGTCCAGACACTCTTTGACTTGCTTGATTATCAAGCCCAGTGCTCAGGCTCACCAAGCTGACGCTGTGGCAGTTTTGTACCAGTAATTTTATACTTAATAGAATTAGTCATACTTAGAAAAAAAAAAAGCTATAATTTATTAAAATCCAATGTTAAACATTTTTAAACGTTTTGGCCAAATATTTTATTCAATATGCAATAGATTTAATGGATGTTTTCACACATAATTATTTTTTGCATTATATAGGTTATAAAATATCCATTACAAGCCATCTAATATTAAATAATTTGTATTTATACTTCATAGCATCATTTCAAAGCTATATGACTAGCTCTATGCATTCAACACAATATACAACGAAAAAATATTGAACCCTCCTCTTGAGTTGACATAAAAAAAACTCTACTCCTCCTTTGACATGATTTTGTGATGTATCTATATAACTTCACATTATATCCATTTCAGTTCTCTAACATAAATTAGTTGGATATTAGTTTAAATTTTGATTAGTTTAATTATATAAATTTAATTATTGATAAAATTAGATAACATTAATTTATCAAAACAATTTTTATTATGTTATTTTTAAAGTTGTTGAAATTAAAAAAAATTATAAAATTATATAATTAAATTATAATTTCATCTTTAATTATTAAATTTTTACTTTGATTTTTTTTGTAAGTTTAGAAGAGCCTTTCTATTTTCCATTAATCAAAAAAGAGAAAACTAGGTTATAATGAATAATGCTGGAAACCAGGTCTTTTGGCCACCTTAAAGAGTTATAGGCCAACCAAAATTCATAAAGTTTGACCCTAATACTGTTTGCTATATCCAATTTACTGTCCATTACATACAAGAACTTCAGAAATTAAATGCTACCTATAATATGCATGTCAAAATGACAAAAAAGAAAAGGATTTCATAAAACTCAATCATCAGATCGATCGATATGTGTCGAGTCCTTAAAATTGGAGCTAGACATATCCACTTGATTCATACTTTTCAATTGGCACTTCCTGTGGCCTAGGAAGAAGTTATGGTGGTGTTGCAGAAGGTGGATTTCTTGGATATCCCTTCTCATTTAAGATAAAATAGAGGCAGCTTTTGCGTCCCCTCCAATTTCCTGAACATTGACTATGGCATTTTCCAGTCTATATTTCAATGTCCAATAAGTATGGATAGACTATTGAAATAATGACAGTCTACTTCTAGTATTACGTGGATCCCTCAGAAACTCCATTTCCTCTTCTTGTATTTCACCCTCCTCTTGTTGAAAATGCAGCAAGATGATGGAGCTTGGTGAAATGAAGTCGCCTTCACCAAGTGGGCCCGAAAGCTATTTTTGGAAAGTGAAAGGTCTGGTAAATGCCCATGCAGTCAAGGGGTATGATGTGGTCTTTAGCGAAGGAAAGGCTTTCCTGCGCAGGAAGACTACTAGAGAGACCCGGAAGATAGGGGTTCGAACCAAGAACCTTTATCAGTTGCAAGTAGATGGCTGCGTAGCAATGGCATGCAAAGCAGGAGAAGTGGTGAGCCGGGATGATGAGGGTGAACTGTGGCACCGGAGATTGGGCCACCTTCACCATGGAGCTTTGAAGATCCTGCAGCAGATTTCTACTAGGCTTCCTAAGGGCACCCTTGCGCAGTCAGATTAGTGCAAGGGGTGTACTTTAGGAAAGTTTGTGAAAGCCACCTTTCACGAGAAGGATAGTCGCGCCACGACGATCCTTGAGAGAGTTCACATAGACGTGTGTGGTCCTTTCTCAGTAGCTTCGACAGCAAAGCACAAGTACTACGTGATATTTGTTGATGATTTCTCTCGAAAGTGCTAGATCTTCTACATGCAAAAGAAGAGCGATACATTCGCTAAGTTCTGTGAGTTTAAAGCACTGGTCGAGAAGGAATCGGGGAAGAAGGTGAAGGCTCTCAGGAGCGAAAATGGTGGTGAATTCATCTCGGCTAAATTCAAGGACTTTTGCAGCACAGAAGGGATTCAAAGAGAGCTCATTGCACCCCATAACCCACAACAGAATGGGGTGGCTGAGCGGAAGAACAGAACTATTGTGGGTGCTGCACGGGCGATGTTGCATGATCAGGGCCTACCCCTTCACTTGTGGGCTGAGGCATGCAACACAGCAGTATATGTGCAGAACCGTTGTCCTCACAAGATTCTTGGCATGAGTACACCAGAGGAGGCTTATTCTGGCAAGAGCCCTGACATTTCCCATTTGCGGATTTTTGGCTCTCCTGTCTACATGCATGTGACGAAGGATGCAAGGAAGAAGTTGGATCCAACCGCCGAGGTTGGAATATTTGTGGGGTAAACTGATACACCACACAACTATCGGGTGTATGTGTCAGACAATCACAATACTTTTGTGCGACGGGATATTAAATTTCAGGAGGAGAAAGCCATGCAGTGTTCGCTTGAGAGGGAGCCACACTTGCATGCAGAGGAGGAGCTGTTAGCTCCCAAGGATGAGTCTCTGGATGTGGATCAGCCAGTATTTCATGATAGATCCAAACACATCGACATCAGGTACCATCATATCAGAGACTGTGTTCAGCGGAGGATCATGATGCTTTCATATATTCCCACGGAGGATGAGGATGCAGACATCTTGACGAAGGCACTCACCAGGAGCAAATTCGAGTTTCACAGAGGCAGGATAGGGGTTGCAGATAATCCATATCTTGCTGAGAGGGAGTGTTAAAAATGCAGCAAGATGATGGAGCTTGGTGAAATGAAGGCGCCTTCACCAAGTGGGCCCGTAGGCTATTTTTGGCGCAAAGTCTATTTTTAGACTATGTCTATTTTTAGACATATGGATCATGGACTGGGAGCTGCAGTATGCTATTCTTGGATGATTGGTTGAGTTGGTAAAAATATATGGACCTCTATTTTTAGCATTTAGGTCGAAGTCTATTTTTAGACTGGCGGGCCAAAAATAGAACAGTGAAATATTATTTACCCTTAATAATATTTGGACTCTAAACTTCAGTTTACTCTCTTGGAGCACTTCAATTTGACCCCCGGATGTGGGGCATGCAGCAGCCAGAAGGATTTACGCTTTTCCTATGGGTTAGTTGAGCTAATGCATGGTTGACTTCAGTTAGAGCTCAAGTGGCGGAGTTCGGTGGAGTTGATGCAACAGTTAATGGAGATGGTGTTCTGGTTAACTAGTTGAACTAGTTGTATTTAGTTTAACTGACTAATACACTAGAGATGAGTTGTGTGAATTAAATATTATTTAATTCACTAATTATTAACTCATTATTCAACTAAAGAATACATCAATTTAACTCAGTGCATGGACAGTTCAGTGGCAACAAGTGAAAGAGGTAGATGAAAGGGTTGAGATAGCTATCGGTTGTGACATTAGTTGTGCATGATATTTTCACCACACTTGGAGGAAATTACCAATGAGAATTGCGCAGTTGGAGCTAGTGAGATTCGAACTTGGATCTCTCATTAGACTAGCCTTGATTGCGCAATAGAGGCAGGCAATTAGTGGATGAGTTTTGAACCTTTGACTTGTTCAAAACCAATCTAGTTTGTGTGTAGCTTTGTGAGATAGCACTGAGTACTTGTGAGGAGTATTGTGCTATGTATTTGCTGCATGTTCTCTCGATATAATATACAAAATAGCTGAGGGGTTTTCAGCTATAATCTTTCCCCATACATACTGTGTTAATGTGTGTGATGAATTGATGTGGAATCGCTTCTATTCTTTCTGCATGTGACGATTAATTGTAGAAGAGATTATGTGTTATGCATGCAATTCGAAATTTATGTGTGATCAGGTTAATCTCCATTGAATAAGTGATTTATTTAGCAAATTTCTACACCTCTTTGGTTTCACAGTCACGCTCCCAACCTGAAATGAGTTATTTTACTTGAGAAGGAGTACCTGACATGTAGATATCAAAAATATTTTCAATAATTTCTTCCCCTCCTGTTCGGGCCCTCTTTGGACTTACTCTTGTTCTTATTTCCTTTTTCCTATGAAAAAATTTACACTGCTTGACCTTTCACCACTCTGTCTTACAGGTGGAGTACTAATCGTTGGATTCACTGACACTGTCGAGGCGAGTACGAAACCATGGCTAGACGAACACCTATATATGATTTAAAAAAACCTGTGAAGTGTAACATAATTTCAATAATTTATTTAGTTAAATAACAGAGGAAAAGATCCTGATTACCGAGAGTAGCATCCTCATTTTTAGCAGTGTAATGCATGTCATCATTCCTTATTCCAATCATCCGTAGAGCTATGAAGGTTGCAATAGGAAGGCTAGGAGAGGCTATCATTTTCCAAAGAAACAGAAATTTCCTTAACTATTGCGAAAAATCATGCATGGATAGAGTGTTTCCATTCTCCTGCATCATGTGTACTAACACATGGAAGAGACCCCACTTAATAGGACTGAAACCCCACAGAATAGGACAAGAACCCCACCGACCAGACTCAAATCCCATAAAGTTGGACAAGAACCCCTAGAAATTGGACCGAAACCCAACAAAACAAATGGATTGACAACAATCCAACCCTTTCGAGACCAGACTTTAGTAGTTCCACCATTACAATTAGGGCCCAAACCCCTCCTCTTTGTAACATTGTAAAAACGCTGAATAGGCAAAACCTTGGATGGGGTATCTAACAAAGTGCTACCCATGAAAATGTCATTGGAGGCCATACACTGAACTTCATAGGATTGGCAAGCCAAGCTGTGAAGGTTACAGACAGGGCAGAAGGCCAGTCTAGTAATGCAGATGGGGAAATGAGTAATGGGATAAGAGATGAGCAAATTCAAGATGGGGAAAAAGCAACCAGAGCCGATAGGAGGCCATGCAGAGCCAATTGAAAGACATTCAGATTTAAATTGGGTAAAATAAGGGTCGAGGAAATGAGCGACCTTCGTAGAAACTGGGACGTTAACACCAAGCTCCTTAACAATAACTAGAATATACTAGAAAATAGAAAAATAAAAACCCTCATCCCCCATACAGAAGAGGTAAGTAGGTTTAGAATAAAAAACAAAGAAGAGGACAACAAGAAAATTTTCATATACTCCCCAATCCTTAATACAACAATAGTTCAAAGGCTTAACGACTGTAAAATTCTGCATTAATTTCAGTAAGTTGTCCCAAAATCCATGTACATCAAACAAAACCCCCATAATTTTTCATATATTTCATACGCAGAAAATAGAAATGAGGTGAAGACATGAATTATGTTTCCTATCGCAGCAACAGACATGATACAAAGGCTATGAACATACCCGAATTTAAGCACAACATAACCATCGCCCAGCACTTCAAGTGCTCGCCGACTTCCTTTTCTAATCTCAACTTCACGTTTAATTACCAGACCATATTACCACCTTCAACATTACCACCTTTAGCCTTCGTAACATTCCTTACATGCCAGCCCTGTTTCCAACACCCTTCTGACACCGTGAGTTTTCTACCACCCGCATTTAATTCCGTCATTATTTGGCGTGGGTGGTAGTACCCACCATCGTCTCCTCATGTCCACATCAACTATCCATGTGGTACGCACGAGCTCGTGCCACCTCGTCATTCGAATTACCCAGTTGGCACCCCGATCAGGGATCCCGAGTATCCTCGTTATCTCTATCAAAAATTTCCTATAGAGATTGTAGCTTCTCCACCTATACCATTTTGGCTTGGTTGATGTCCAGTTGTCACACCCCCGTGAGTACAACTCTAGTTCTCCAAGTAGTCAGTTGCTTCATTCCCTGATCTGCGAATATGTGATGAGATAAGGTAACCAATGCTTGGAAGAATATCATTTATTTCTTGAATTAGACAAGTTGTTCACCAGCTTCGACTAATTTTCTCCCAACCTATCCCCTACTGCAACTTATACAGAACACTTGTTACCATCGCTGAATCCCCCTCTACTATAGTCCTCTGATATTGTTCTCTTACAACTATCAAAATGCCTTGTTTTACCGCTGTGATTTTGGCTTCGTTATTTGTAGCGAATCCAAAATTGGTCACATAAATTCTACTTACTAAACCCTTTGAATCATGAAATATACCTCTTTCTCCTGCTTGACCCAAATTACCTTTAGAGGCCCCATCATAATTAAGATTAATAACCTCCTATTGTAGAGCATTGAATTAATTGTGTGGATGTCTTCCCAAAGGTTTTTGTTTCCATGAGGCTGGGGCAAGCATTTGGGGTTTCAAGTTAAGCATAGCTAAAATCCTATCCTCAGGCCCATTAGCTTTCTAGCCAACTTCATGCCATTTCTCGGTGAGGACAGTTTCTCTGATATTCTCGAGAACCACTTTCCATATCTCTTCAATTTGTCGATACTCATCTCTGAATGTTCTCCAATTTCTTTCTTTCCAGGCGACCCATATGAGAAATCCCATAAAGAGTCCCCACGCTATGTTAAGAACAAGGCTTTATACCCTCCTTTTCTCCTGACTTCAATTGTATGCCTGAGGCTCTTGTTGTCCCTATCTGTTTATTGAAAGAGGGAGGAAAGGTTTTTCCACAAGGTCTCAACAACAAAGAAGTTATTCAATAGGTGTTCCAATGTTTCTACATTCTTCTTACACATAGTATATGTCAGTAGGCCAGGAACTTTTAATTTCCTTACAATAGTTAAGGAAATTTCACTCTTCTGTTCTGAGATTATTTTCCACATATCTCTACCCCATTGTATCCATATTTACCAGAGCTTAGCTCCCATAACTTGATTTAGCAAATATGGATCTCTTAACCCCAAGCCTCCGGTCCTTTTTATTTTCGTAAGCTTATCCCATGAAAGGAGAGCCCATTTACATGCTTGTTGAGATCCTTGCCATAGGATGTTTTTAAACGTCTTAGCCATATCATTACAACAGATTTTAGGCGTTTCCAATCCAGAGAGTTGATAGATGGGAATGGATTGTAAGACTGTTCTTAACATAACAACTCGACTCAGAGCATTAAGCACCCGAAATGCCCAATTTTGAAGTCGAGCTTATATGCGATTAATGAGATATTTCCACCCAGAGACCCGAAGAGAATTTAGATTGAGAGGGATTCCTAAATATTTCATAGGGAAGGATCCAATGTTGAATCCCAAGGTAGGCAATAGGAATCTTTGGGATAGAATATTAGTATTAAATATAAACACATTTTATTTGTCATTATTGATAAGAGTTCCAGAGGCTTCCATGAAATCTTTAAGAATGGATAGAATTTCCTTAGATTATTTTAGAGTGGCTTGACAGAAGAGCATAATGTCATCTGCAAACTGTTGGTGCGAAAGTTTTAAACCTTCCCCCCAAATATTAAGGCCTTTAAGTTGACCTCCCTGGATCTTACTTTTAATATGTCAACCAAGGCCTTCTACTGCAATAATGAAAAGGAAGGAGGAAAGTGGATCCCCTTGTCTTAAACCCCAGGTATCATTAAAGGGAGTTGAAGGAACTCCGTTAAGAAGAATAGAGTAATTAGGAGAAGAAATAAAAGGCATTATCCAATAGATCCATCTTAAATCAAATCCAAACACCTCAAGAATAGCTTTAAGATAATTCCATGACCTCCTGACAGGGCTCCTCTGCACGACAACAACAAATGGATAAGGTTGTGGAGGAGTACGGGGACATCTTCACCTCACCCACAGGGGTTCCTCTGCACTGTCAGGTCAAGCACCCGATTGATCTGACCCCAGGTGCATCGCTACCCAATGGACCGATCTATCGGCGCTCTGTTCTAGAGAATGATGAAATCAAGAGGCAGATTCAGGAGCTGTTGCAGAAAGTTCACATCAAACCAAGTTCATCACCCTATGACAAATAAATGTATCCCATTGTGCAAGCCTGTCGACACCTGGTTTCACCTCCATCTCAAGAAAGAAAAAAGGGGAGAAAGGCACAAAGCCTCTGAAACCCTCCACCAATACAACCCCCACCAACACTGCCTCGACCCAGCAAAACAACTTTGAAGTTCTGAGAAATCTTGACTCATTGGAGCACCCTATAGTCTCCCAGGCCCCCACTGATCAAGATCCGTCATTATTAAGTCAATATTTGATTACAACCAACGCCCCAAGCACAACCTCGGATTCAATCCATGCCCAGGCACCGCAACACAAACCATAATCCTCTCCCATTCAGATTAATACCAGCCACACCTCACTGCAAACCCCTCAATGCACAGAAATGCAAACATAGCAGCCATCCTCAACCACTTCAAACAATCCTCTGGAGGAGATCCTAGGCGATCTATATCTCCAAAAGGTCAATGAGCAATGGTCCAAACTGGGAGTCAATGCCATTCCCCAAGAACACTTGGAGAAGATAGAAATGGCATACCTGCAGCTGGAATACATCAACCAAAATGCAGCCAAAAGGCAATGGGGAAATAGCAACCAAACGAGCATTCAAGCCAACCTGGATTTGGATCAATACAAGCCACAAGGACCAGGAAGAAAAAGAGGGCGCAAATCCACAAGACACCAAATACAAGAACCAAGCAGACGCCTAATCAATGAAGGAAAAATCAGGGCCTTGGTCCTATCTGCTCCAAAGGTAGCTCAATGAAAATCACCACCTGGAACATCAGGGGGCTCAACGGCACCACCAAAAGAAGGATCTTGAAAAACCGCTTATTCTCGCTACACCCAGACATCATACTTCTTCAAGAATCAAAATGCTCTCCCAAAGGCACAGAGACACTCAAAAAAATTGTTTCCAACAGTCATCACTGCATAAGCATAGATGCTATCGATCAAGCAGGAGGGTTACTCACGTTCTGGAACAAAAGAAAATTCTTCTTGCAGAATGCTCTGTCCACCAAGCACTCATTATCGAACATTTTCAACATGCCAGACTCAGGGCAATCGATCTACATCACCAACGTGTATGGACCCCAACGAATCCAGGAAAAGCTGAAGATGCTGCTAGACCTGGACGAAGTCAGACAACACCATGGGGCAAACCACTGGATTTTAGGTGGAGACAACAACATGATCACCAATCTAGCAGAAAAAAAGGGAGGCTTACGAAGATTGGATAAGGACTCGGAAGCATTCAACACCTTTATTGTTGAATCCAAACTCATTGACATCCCCACAGTCAATGGTATGCATACCTGGAATAATAAGCAAGGAGGAAACAGGCAGATAGCATCAAGGCTCGATAGGTTCCTCATGTCGGAATCCATTCTGCTGCAAAATATCGACATGGAGGCCAACATTCTGCCTATCAGAGGATCTGATCACTGGCCAGTGCAGATTCACTTCACCAATTTGGATAAGCCCCACAACAGACGATTCAGATTTTAAGCCTTCTGGACAGAGCACCCATCATTCATGCAAAACATACAACGCCGGTGGACTCAAGCCACCATAAGGAGCGACAATATCATGTACATATTCCAGCAGAAGCTCAAAACAATAAAAATCAACCTCAAACGCTGGAACAAAAACACCTTTTGCGACATATTTCAAGCCAAAAAATAACTCGAGGAAAAAATGGCGAACCTCTAGCAATATTTGATCAAAGAAGGGCCCAATGATGAAAGAATAGCTCAAGAATCAAATCTACAAAGGCAATGGGAAGAACGGTTAAAACAAGAAGAGCTGCTATGGAGGCAGAAGTCGAGGGTGCAATGGTTAAAATAGGGAGAACGCAACACTAGTTTCTTCCATAAGTCAACCATCCAGCATAGAGCACATAATCGCATCCTCTCCCTCAAAAAAGCCGATGGCGATCAAGTTTATAAAAGGGAGCATATAGGATCTGAACTCAACTCTTTTTTCACTTCTCTTCTCAGCGATCCCATTCAAGATAGAACCCAAGCCATCAATGAAATTATCGCTGCCATTCCCAACTTAGTTACAAAGGAGCAAAACTCCCTCCTTCTAAGAGAATTCACTGAGCAGGAGATTGAAGAAACAATCTTCAACATGGCCTCGAACAAGGCTCCCAGACCAGACAGCTTTACAATCGAATTCTTTAAAGCTTGCTGGCCCATTATTAAGGCTGACCTTCTCAACCTAGTAAGGAACTTTCACAAAACCAAGAAAGTTTTTCCTGCCATCAATGCCACATTCCTCACCTTAATTCCCAAATCAGACCAGGCTGACTCCCCCGACAAGTTTCGTCCCATAGCCCTTTGTAATGTCCTTTATAAAATCCTTTCCAAACTGATGGCTAGCAGACTTAAATCTGTCCTCCCCTCAATCATTTCTCAGGAACAAACTGGCTACGATGAAGGTAGGCAGATCACTGACAGCATAATCCTCACTCAGGAAGTGTTGCATTCTCTCAAAACAAAAAGGACTCCAGGTATGCTTATCCAGCTTGACCTTTCAAAGGCCTTTGATAAAATCAGCTGGCACTATATGAGAGAAATCCTCCAGGCTTTTGGATTTAGTCAGCAATGGAAAAATTGGATAATGGAACTGGTCTTAGGTGCTTTCTTTTCAATGCTACTGAATGGAGGACCCCTTCAACCCTTCATTCCGTCCAGAGGTATAAGGCAAGGAGATCCCCTATCTCCGTTTCTCTTTGTCATTATGCCAGAAGGGCTAGGAAGATCCTTAGCCAAGGCAAAACAGCAGAATCAACTCAAAGGAATCAAACCGGTACACCAAGGACCCATAGTGACGCATCAGCAATTCGTAGATGATACAATGCTCATGGGCGCCCCCATAGTGCAGGAAGTTCGAACCATCATATTTTGTGGAAAACATGAGGTCACCTCTAACGATAGAAGAATATTTGGATTTTAAAGATCAAATAGAGGATGATGTCATTAGTAATTTCATTAATAAATCACAAACTGCATCTCACTTGCAATGTCACATGATTGAGGCAACATTCGAAAATAAAGAAGAAGAAGATCCTTTTAAAGACATCCATGATCAAGCAATACCTACTACCTCTGTGAATAATACTAAGGTTGTAGAAATTGAACCAGGAAAAACCTTGAACATTAAAAAGAATCTCACTGCTGAACAAGAAGAGAAATTGGTCCAATTATTACGAAAATACAAAGCAGCCTTTGCATGGGATTACCCCGATATGAAAGGAATTGACCCACAATTATGTACTCACCACATTTACATTGAAAAACACGCAAGACCCATTCGTCAACCTCAAAGGAGACTGAATCCTCACCTTAAGGATGCTATGAAAGATGAATTACAAAAATTATTGGATGTCAATTTTATCTATCCAATATCTGATAGCAAGTGGGTCTCCCCATTCGTGGTGGTACCTAAAAAGAATGGAAAGTGGAGGATATGTGTAGATTACCGTGAACTCAATAAAGCAACACAAAAAGACCACTTTCCTCTTCCTTTCATTGACCAGGGATTAGACACATTGGAAGGAAAGAAGTTCTTTTCATTTCTGGATGGCTTCAATGGATACAACCAAATTCAAATTGCCCCTAAAGACCAGGACAAGACTACTTTCACCTGCCCATGGGGTACATTTGCCTACCGAGTCTTACCTTTTGGCCTATGCAACGCTCCTGCTACATTTCAAAGGGAAATTCTCAGCATGTTTGCAGACTCAATAAATGAAGGTCTCGAAGTATATATGGATGATTTCACTCCTTATGGGGATGATTTTGAACCTGCATTGCAAAATCTAGAAAAAGTATTGCAAAGATGTATAGACACTAGGCTTTGTTTAAGCAATGAAAAATGTCTTATGATGATGACTGAAGGAGTTATCGTAGGCCATTATATTTCAGCAGAAGGAATTCAAGTAGATCCAGCTAAAATTCAAATACTCTTGTTAATTCCTACACCTACTACACAGACAGAGGTAAGTAGCTTTCTTGGATTTTCTGGTTATTATAGAAAATTTATAGAGCATTATTCTCGAATAGCTGCACCTTTATATGCGCTGACTGGAAATACTGATTTTATTTGGACAGAAAAATGTGACAATGCTTTTAATGATTTGAAGAAGCTCGTTGCAACAGCCCCTGTGCTGAGGGGCCCAAATTGGAATTTACCATTCCAAATTTCATCTGACGCCTCAGACACAGCAATTGGAGCAATACTTGGGCAGGAGGAAGACAAAAAGCCATATGCAATTTACTACATTAGCAAAAATCTGACCCCTGCCGAATTAAACTATACTGTGACTGAGAAAGAATTTTTGGATGTAGTTCACGCTATAAATAAATTTAGGCATTACATAACTGGGTATCCTGTAGTGCTTTACACAGATCACTCTGCCATTAATTTTTTAACAAATAAACCTGTTACGAATGGGAGAGTAACTAGATGGCTGATTTTACTGCAGGAATTTGATATCACGATCAAGGATCGACCGGGCAAAGAGAACCCTGTAGCTGACTTTCTGTCCAGGATGCCAAAGCCAACAGATGTAGAACCGGTTGAAGATCACTTCCCGGATGAGCATCTCTTCGCTGTTACCACCAGAACACCATGGTATGCTGATATAGCGAACTATTTGGCAATAGGTATATTACCCAAACATCTATCCCTTAATGAACGAAAGCAAATAATACATCGTAGCACCTGTTTTTCATGGATAGGAGGTTACTTATTTCATACAGGGGCAGATATGCAAATAAGAAGATGTGTTAGGGATGATGAGGTATATGATATTTTGAAAGCGTACCATGACGGAAAGTGTGGTGGACACTTTGCAGATCGTAGAACAGCCCATAAAGTCCTACGGACTGGCTATTATTGGTCTAATATCTTTAGAGACGCAAAAAAATTTGTGCAGGCCTGTGATAGCTGTCAAAGGGCTGGTCGACCTAGGCAGTCTGATGAAATTCCCTTGAACCCTCTGAACGTTGGGCCCTTGACTTCATTGGTCCTATTAGCCCTCCATCGAACTAGAAAACATATATCCTAGTTGCTACTGAATACGTTACTAAATGGGTTGAAGCAGAGCCTCTTTCAAAAGCTACAGAGGATTCCGTGATACATTTTCTTTTCCAAATTTTCGTGCGGTATGGCCTCCCATGAGACATAATAACAGATGGGGGACCATAGTTTATAGGTAACAAATTGGATGAAACATTAAAGAATTACCATATTCAGCGTAAAATTACAACTCCCTACCACCCACAGGCCAACGGCCAAGTCGAAAGCACGAATAAGGTAATCGAATCTATACTGACAAAAACTGTTGCTTCACATAGGCGAGATTGGGCCTACATACTACCAGAGGCATTGTGGGCGTACCGAACGACATGGAGACCTACCACAGGACATTCGCCATACCAGTTGGTATTTGGAAAAGAACCCATCTTTCCTATCGAATTTGAAATTCAGACATTACGAACAGCTCAAACAATAGGTCTGAATTTAGATGAAGCCCAAGCAAAAAGACTGCAGCAACTGAATGAATTGGATGAAATCAGACTCTCTCCTCTTCAGCACACCGCATTAATCCAGCAACAGAGAGAAAAATGGCATGACACCCACATTAAACAAAGGATCTTCCACGAAGGAGATTGGGCACTTCTATACGATTCTCGGTTTCAGGATTTCCTTGGAAAACTCCAGACTAGGTGGCTTGGACCCTACGAAATTTAGAAAGTGCATGATAACGACACTCTCACACTAGTCACCATTGACGGATATGGGCATTCCTTTAAGGTTAATGGCCATCGAGTTCGATTATATCGTAAGTCGCTTACCCGTGAATCCTTTTGCCAGCAGTTAAGGGAAGACTCCACCATTGAAATTCTTGCTGAAGGGGAGAATCCCTCTCCCGCGCCAGTTTGATAAATTGGTTTTTTTAATTTTTGTACATAATGCATTCTTTTTTTTCTATTTTTGGTTTCTGTTTTTGAAATTCGTTTCCTTGTTAATACTTCTTTATTTCGTTTGAATTTAGTTTCTTTAAAAACGAAAAATAATAAAAATTCTGTGTTTTTTTCGTGTTGCTATTCCTTTCTAACAGAACAGCACTTTTGTTGTTCCTTTTGAAAGGAACAGCAGTTTCGCAGAGTGTTTTTTTTGTTCCTTTTCAAAGGAAAAACACCTTCGTAGGATATTTTTCTGTTGTTCCTTTTGAATGGAACAGTAGTTTCGCGCAGTGTTTTTGCTGTTCCTTTCAAACGGAACAGCATGTCCGCAGAGCATTTCCTTGCTGTTCCTTTTGAAAGGAACAACAGTTTCGCAAATTATCTTTGTTTTTCCGAAAACTCTCGAACGAGATTTTTTCCAACTCTCGTCCAAGAGTTTCTCCAACTCCCGTCCGAGAGTTTGTCCGAGAGTTTTGTGACCACAACTCTCGGACGAGAAAATGCGAAACTCTCGTCCGAGAGAATTTTAACTCATGTTAAACCCGACCAAACTCTCGTCCGAAATATTTAAAATTTCTCGGACGAGAATTTTGAAAACTCTCGGCCGAGAAATTAAAAATTTCTCCCAAATTCACACCATCCGCCAAAAACTATTTCCCAACTTCGCGATTTGACCCCTAATATATACCAAAAAATATGTGTGAGTACAAATAAAAAGTCATGTATCTCACTCGCAGGTCAGCCGAAAATAAATATACACATGTGATAAAAAATAAGGGAAGCATCCTCATAATGAGTGCTTTCCCTGTGTGTGAAATATCTCTAGGGTTGCGCCCCACCAGGTGGGGCACCTGGACCTAGGGTTGCACTCGGTGCCAGTACTGGGGCAGCCACCAAAACTGAAGCCGCCACGTGGTACAAAGTCGATCGATAGCCCCTCCCTCAAGCCATCAATGTCTCCAACCAGACATCATCCAAGTCATAGAAAAAACCATGGGTTGGAATACCTTGGGTCAACCTATCCACTTGGCCCCAAGCATCCGCCAAGTCAGTGGCTCGAGCCTCAGAAGTAGCAAGCTGCTCCGCCATCTCCTCCATGCGGGCCTCCACCGCCTCGGCACGAGAAATTACCGCAGCACCCTCAGAAGCAGAGTTGCAACCTTCTCTGAAAGAGCCAACTCCATCATTGGGTCCTCCACCCTGGGGCTGCCCTATACCTCCCCCCTGCCCCCCACCCGAGGGCGGAGCTCCTCGAACCCTCCGGTTCGGTTGGTGTCCTACCAACCGAGTTGTGGGGCACCCTACATCTCCAACATCTGCAAGAGTAACAAAAACAATGTTAGTGTCATAACAATACACATATAAATCATAAATACTCAACAAATGCAGAAACAAGTACAAAAATCACAACTGTCGGTCCCCAAGCATACCCAGCAGGAAGACCCATATCCAGGTCTCCCCAATAGTCCATTTTAGAGTATGGATATGGGAATAACATCTGAGGGTTGGCCTCGAACCAAACTTCCGTGGTAGCATTCCAATAATTCCACACCGCACCTCCCCCACCGTGAGCCATCACTGGGGCCCATCGCCTCATACGGGGGTCCCGATGACCCCCAACAGGAACAACCACCACAGGTCACAGCAACACCACTCTCTCAAAGATAATGCTACAAAGGATGCTATCATATGTTAAAATATTAGATCTGTCTCAGACCTTCGCTAGCTAGGACACCATATCGTCATAGCAATGGCTTGAAAAATCAAAGAAATGCCTGACCCTAAGCCGACGCAAAACACCAATTTGTGGCCCTGGTGCCCTGTGCGGTGATGACAAACCCGTTAGTCTCACAATCATAGCCAGGGCACACCACTCAGCTAATTAACCCCTCCATAAGAGGCACCCCGCCACAATGAAGATCTGCCTAGTGCTGAAGATCTACCCTCCCAGGTGGGAGTGGATGGGGGAGTGCCTCAACTTGAGCTAGCAAACTGGTCACGAAATAAGTATCCATCTCTGGATGGATATCAAGGTCACATCCTCACAACACCATCTCTCTGCATCGCCTATTCCAACAAATAACCAGGTAGCGCGATAATTGATACTATGACCGCAGGAGGTCATTCTCAATGAACTTGAGAAGACCCCATAGAGCCAACTGTTGGCGAGCATTAGCATCCTATGCCAGATCCATGAGGAGGTATGTCTAGTCTTGCTCCCTCCACAGCATCTTGTCGCCAAATAGACACACATCAGTGACATCACAACACCAAAAATTTTAAAAATTTCCCATTTTTTTTCAAAAAATCACCTTGGATTTTTGACGTACTAGTTTCTCAAATAGGAGCGTTGACTGCGCGTCTATATTTCAAATAGATGTGGAGGCCATGTACAAAATCCACCTACAAGCACGAAATATTCATGCAAATCCTCAGTTTCACGTGGAGATACCCTGCTTGTTCCTTGATCACTTGCACGGTCAAGGAAAAAAATGGCTAGGGTTCCGTACAAACCCAATTTGTACGGACACCTGCCCAGTAACACTGAAAAAATTAAAATGCAAGATGTTTTGGGGCCTATCTGACTCTAGCGGCGAGAATCCCGAGTGAATAGGCTGACCACAACGACAAGAAAGGCTCAACAACAAGCTTTGACCTCTCAAACTCTGAAACACTCAAATGACACAAATGAGTTGAAATGAGCCATATTGGCCTCTATGTCGCCCTTTTCAAATTGTTTGAAAGCCCATAATGAGAGCTCAAAGAGCTCAATTGCAGAACTGAAAGAAACACAGTGATCAACACCTCATAACACCCAAAGGAGGCTCCATGCATTCACGTCTCCGAAAAAATATTTTTTTTTCAGTTCCGACAGGTATGCCCTCTCTTAACATCTTTTCATTCAACACATTTTGTCAATATATTTGGATGAAAAAGATTCTTTCACTTGGGGTATTTGTTGTAGGTATCATACAGTACGACAAACCACCTATTGCCCCATGCATTGAAGGTCCCAGAGTAGGCATCATTCTCACCTCAGCATGATAGAATCCCAAAGAAAATTTACATATCCTGACATCATTTCTCCACAAGAAATCAACCATAGGTTCCAAACACCCGACCATGTTTATCGTCTCCCCACCTTGCACATGATGAACATCCTCGTTGGTCGGTAGATCCTCCCCCTCCATGGCATTCATCACTCAAAGTAGACCATGCATCCAAAAATATGATGCCATGGCCATATCACCTCAGTCCGGGAAGCACTTCATGATCATTCATCCACCATGCATCAATTCAAATTTTACCATATCAAAATAAAACCCCTTTCTCAGACTACCATTTTCACAAGCAGATCAAACACGCACCACCGCGTCTCACATTTTGCCTACCATCCCCCCATCAGCATAGCCCATTCGTGAAATTTTCCATCTTCTTCATCATCACCACACCGAGACCAACTAATGGGGCCCCCAACCTAAAAAAAAACACCTTCCTCACATCATCAAGTGAGAGATCATTTTCATGTTTTTGGGGCACCCATCTCCATGCTTTGTACAATCCAAACCCATTTTTTATTATTTTGGAAAGAGTACAAATATTTTTTAGGAGAACATCCCCCACCCATCCACCCATTTTTCTCCCATGGTAACAATCCTTAAACACCTTTGGTCGGAGCATCATACTTTTCACGCAAAGCCACCATGACATTCATAACCAACATATACCCACCTTGTATGTCCTACCGACTCCAGGTCTTTCCTCATCTGAAATAGTTATGAATGTCGCCAAACTGCTTTTTTCCATGCTCCGACCTTGGGCCACTAAAATCCCATAATCAATGTTCAGTCATCTCTCTCCATCATGCCTATGTTAAAACTATCATATCAGAGACCCTAGTCCCTTGCATCAGTAGCTCTCTCGTTCAGTTGAGGCTTCCCTTTTGTCAACTTCCACAACCATTCTCCAAAAGGGAAGAAATACCTTGGATGACTCCTCATCTCAATAGGGGCATCCTCGGGTGGCACTGTGGGAATCATCATTGCCCATAGATGTAATCGATCATCTTGACGTTCGACTACAACACAATCTTTCATGTCAAGATGGTATCGTACTTCACAACCATTACCTTTGTCCAAATTCGTGGAAGACTCATGCCATTATAAGCATCTCTTTCAGAAATTATTACAAGGGAAGGTCCCAGTCATACACCCATGCATACAATGAGAATTTATATGCCATACCAATATTATGCATGTGGGCACCGCTTTCAACCTATTGTCAAATAAAAACACCCCTAAGGGTGTCAATAATCGTCATCATTAACCAAATTAGCAGATCACTACCATATCAGTGACATAGATAGAACCTTTATCTTTCAGATAGGATTTTTAACTAGCCAAAGCATCACAAGCATGGGACATTCCCGCCTCGTAGAAAAAATGTATTTATTGTATCATACTATCTCTTGCAGGTTTTCGATAGAACATAGTCCCTCTCTTACCCACTGTAAGGGGTCTCCAACCTTGGGTTGTACGCAGGTCTCTCTCTCTATCTTGACATGGGTTACACAGGACAAAAACTATAATGCATTTCAGCTATACAGTTCTTCCTAGACCTCACACATTAGGGGGAAACTGTTATCACTGGAAAATCGGACAAGCAAAAGAGATCATAAAATTTCAAGTAGAGGATTTACAGGGCTGAGAAACATTAGAGAATCTAGAAAATTTAAAAGTCACTAAGGTAAATAGGAAAAATAATCAAATTTTGCATCGAAGACACAGGAAAAGTGCACTCCACGCACATTTTTCTTTGATAGTCGCGTTGGTTTGCGCGTCTTTCCCTCAATAAGCCACGTGGTCCTGAGCATGGCGGAAGGTCACCATACGGGACCACTTCATACACTTTAGGAGAAGATTCTCCACTTGAGGCCACCCAAAGACGGCGGCCTAGAGCCACCTTGAGACCTATAGTGAGCACACAATGGAATCAACCCCCACTCTTGGGTCACTATCCACAAGTGTACTAAGAGAGGGAAGAAGGATTTTAATTTTCCTATAAAATCCACCATGAGAAGAAAAAAATGAGAACACATTGTTATGTTGGCCAAATTTCCCATGAGAAAACCAACAGGGTGTTGTCATAAGCAAAAATAGAGTTAGAGGATTCAACTGTTGGCCACCCAAAAACTCAAATCCCTTAGGAGAAGAGAGAGGCCTTGCAGAACCAGCTCAAGGGTAAAGCCCTCATTGCATTGGATATTAGAGCTCCATATATCTAAGGATCCACTGCAAGTGTGTAACATTCTACCACTTCTTTACTAATAGCAACTAATAAGAGGGGATTAGTTCTCCGTTCGGATTATTGGCTCGTTTGACTCGATTGAGCTTGTGTTTATGTTTATTGTTGTTTTGTTTCTTCTTCTTGTTTGTAGCATACTATGTTCCATAAACTAGTTTGTTTTACATGTTAGTATGTTTCCACTAACCAGCTAACAACTTTTTCTACCTATGACCGTTGCTTGTAGGTTGCAACCATTCCTACCAAGCACCGGTGTTTTAGTACACTCGTGCACTAAACACACCATAACAACAATCAATCCCACTTAGCTTTATACCCCATTTGAAAAACCTTAGCAAGTATTGTGCCCCATTAACCATTCAAGTAGATATCCCTTTACTCTTTTGTATTTAAGTATTAAGGGGTTTCCGCAGTGCATTATATAAGATATCATTTTTTGGGATTCAATTAAGTTAAGTAAGTCATTCAACTATGACCATTTCCATGAGAGGTAGTCGTAACTGACTAATTTCTCAAGATTTTTGAATAGTCCACTTAGCACTCATTGCATGGGGTGATGCTCACAAGGGTGAAGAAGTGGGATTGAAACTAGTGAAATGAATCACATAGCATCAATCATCACTTCCAGGGCTTGCACCTGGTAACCAGGACTTCCCATGAGGTCACCCATCCTAGATCGCCTCTGGCTCAAGCGCGCTTAACTGTGGATTTTTCACCACAATCAAGCCCACTTAGCTTTCCACCCCATTTGAAAAACCTTAGCAAGTATTGTGCCTCATGAACCATTCAAGTATTTAAGTATTGAGGTGTTTCTATAGTGCATAGTATTAGATATCATTTTTTGGGATTCAATTGCGATAAGTAATTCATTCAATTATGACCATTTCCATGAGAGGTAGTCGTAACTTACTAATTTCTCATGATTTTTGAATAGTCCAATTAGCAGTCATTAAATCGGGTGATGCTAATAGGGGTGAAGAAGTGAGATTGAAACTAGTGAAATGAATCACATGGCATAAACCATCACTTCTGGGGATTTCACCCGGTAACCAGGACTTCCCGGGAGGTCACCCATCCTAGATCGCCTCTGGCTCAAGTGCGCTTAACTGTGGAGTTTTCCCCACAATCAAGCCCACTTAGCTTGATATCCCATTTGCAAAACCTTAGCAAGTATTGTGCCTCATGAACCATTCAAGTAGAGCTCCTTTTACTCTTTTGTATTTAAGTATTGAGGGGTTTCCACAGTGCATTATATTAGATATCATTTTTTGGGATTCAACTGCATTAAGTAAGTCATTCAACTATGACCATTTCCATGAGAGGTAGTCGTAACTCACTAATTTCTCATGATTTTTGAATAGTCCACTTAGCACTCATTTCATTGGGTGATGGTCACAGAGGTGAAGAACTGGGATTGAAACTAGTGAAATGAATCACATAGCGTCAATCATCACTTTCAGGGCTTGCACCCGATAACCAGGACTTCCCAGGAGGTCACCCATCCCAGGTCGCATCTGGCTCAAAAATAAGTTGAACCAGGTATGTAAATGTAGATATTATAAATGATATTTAAAAATTACTAGTGTATTGTGCAATTTAATTTTTATTTAATGAACTAATTTGAAAAATATTTTGCAATGCAAACAAAGAGATTTTCCTCATAACATTGATGATGAGATTGAAAATGTTGAAAGACAAAGTGAATAAAAAATTAAACCAATCATAGGTATACACATATATGTCATGTATTATTGAAATTATACATATTTATTAGTTTTAATTTCATGAACTCTATTTTTTAATTTAATTTTTTAAAGTATATTTATACTCATTTACATTAAATTCTCCTATGTATAGATGAAATCAATATCGATGATGAGATGTTAGAAAATGTCGACACTAACACATATGGAGATAAAAAAAGTTTACCATGTGATACGACATATTGTTAAGCTCATTATTGATAATTTCTTCAAAGATTAAAATGTCACAGTTCAAGCTCAAAATTTGAGAAGTCTTTTAACATCGAAGAAATTAAAAGAAGTTACAACACTATTTGGCATTCGAAAATAAACGAAAGATAAAAATGTGATTCAAAATATAAGTAGTGATGCATGTAGATCAAGGTAAATCATGTGAAGTTGGATTACACTTTTATCCCTTTTTTGAGAAAAAAATATCATTTTTAGAAGTTCTTCAACTTTCAGCAAGCCAAAGCAATTTTTATGTTTAGAATTTCATTTTACAATAAAAGAAAACATGTGAGAAATTTTATTAGCTTTCTATTACTTATTTTTTGAAATTTTTTTATTCACATTTGATATGTCAACTTAGCAATTCTTTGAGTGTGTGTTATTTAAAAATCAAGAGATTCATAAAAGGCCATGCTTTTTAGCACTAGTGTATTCTTTGTTAACTTGGTGTTTTTGAAAAAAAAAATCTGCTGCAACAATCTAGACATACTCTACTTCGATATCATTATATTTATTAAACTCATGCATATCATAATTACTATAATTTTTTGAACTAAACGAATATGAAAAAAATGTAAATTTTGAATATGTGTAGCATAGCGTCAAGTTTCTCAGCATATTAGTTAAAAACTAAAAATATAAAAAGTACCCATTACAGATGACAGACCAATGTAATGAACCATACATTTTTCATATTTTTTTACAGTGTATTTTGGAAGATACAAAATTTTGATTTCATAGAATCATAATGACCTTTAGAATTTTTTGCACACATTTTATTAGAACATTAATTAAAATTAGTAAATATCTATGAAATTCCATAAAATTTATATATGCTAAAAGTAGATTCAATTATGAAAATGCTAGTATTGGTTCTGAAAGTTAATTGATCAAATATGATGGAGATTAACCATTCTGAAGTTGGAGAAAGGTGGTCAAAGTCAAGCTACTGTATAGTTGTAGACGTATCAATTTCGTCAAATTTTTTTTGGCATCACGTTTCATTAATATAAACGGAAGAAAAGTTCGACAGAAAATTTGGTTGCTAATTTCTATCGACCGCAAAAATAAAACGGTGCGGCCCCTAAATTTTGTTTTTTTTCCAAAAAACAATGGTTTCATCCACTACTAAAGAAAATTGTTTGATAAAATCTATATAAAAAACATTAGGGACCTCACGAAAAACATTGCACAAGCATAAGAAAATTTATTTGCAAATAAATGCAAATGATGAGATTGCTTATTATTTATAAGTAACCATACAAATATAGACTTGGAGAAATTGTTAAAAAAATGATATATGAATATTGGGTGAAAATTTCACGTGTTTCACCAAAAGAAAGGGATGTGATGCGGTGAAGAATAATACAAAATTAGTAGGAATAGCATGCAAAACATATCTTGGATACAACTTAGATAAATTGTTTTATTAAGTTCAAAGAAGAGAATCGTGGAATTAATGTCTCAATCAACACTTTTTAGGCGGCTTTTCTCGTTGGACGACAAGTAGAATCACGAGTGCAATGACTATCATGCTAGAATAGAGATGTGTCACTAACACATGTTGAAGGGAAATGAACCAAAGTTTACAGTTTCAACTGCCACATGTTTAATTTTTATGTCGATAGGAATTTCTTTTGAACGAGTGCACCTCTGATTTTTGTCAACACTTTTTGTGTCAGCTTTACATCTGGTTCCCATACCACAACTCGTTTCTGGTATATTTCCCCGAGTCTGCCTAAAAATACCTGCAACCGGCAACACACCTGTCATTTAACTAGTTGTATTTTCCGCACCCGTCATTTCACTTGTTGCGCTTTCGCGTCGAACGGTGGTGCGCGACCAACAGCTTAGTGTTTCTTGCACAATGCAAATCTCAGTTTAACTTCTTGTTTTATTGAATCATCATGTTACAAACAAAAACCTGCAGTGAATGGCCCACGTCAATTTAAGTCTCATAGCCCGCCCACGAAGACCAGTGAAGGTAGGTGAGTACAACATGGATTGATTTGGACTGCAATAGCCCTTACAGTTTAGAGAGTTTCACTTGGCAGGAGCCAAAACTTTAACTTCTTCTTCTGGATACCACGTTTGTATTTTTCTTCTTTGCATTTTGAATTGGAATGTTTCTTAATGTTTATAAATCTGTGCGTTTCTTCTGGTTATTATCAGTCAGTGAATATTGTGCATGGGTTTTTTTAATTGGAGATTAAAGTCCCCTTCCTCAACTCATCATGAATTGCATTTGGTCTTTATTTTTTGACTATTTTTGAATCTGATCTCAAATACAGGTATTTTTACCATTAATTAATGGTGATTTGGGGCTGGAAGCCTGAAGGGCACACAACATGGATTAATTTGGGGTTGGAAGCCTAAAGGACATACAACATGGATTGATTTGGACTGGAATAGCCCTTACAGTTCAAAGAGTTTCTCTTGGCAGCTCTTGGACCCAAAATTTTAACTTCTTCTTCTGGATACCAAGTTTGTATTTTTCTTCTTTGCATTTTGAACTAGAATGTTCCTTAATATCTTTAAATATGTGTGTTTCTTTTTATTAGTATCAGTCAGTGAATCTTGTGCATGGGTTCTTCGAATTGGAGATTAAAGTCCCCTTCCTCAGCTCATCATGAATTGCAGTTGGTCTTTCGTTTTTGACTATTTTTGAATCCGATATCAAATACAAGTATTTTTACCGTTAATTAATGGTGATTTGGGGTTGGAAGCCTGAAAATCAGGCTTGCAGTTGATTTGAATTTATTTAGTTAAATTGTCTAGACAATTGTGTTGATTCCATTGTATTTCTTTAAATAGGCATATGAATAAAGGATGCGAGAGGTTTGAAGTTTAAATCTTGTTCCCACAATGTGCTCCCCTATAATGCCAACCCAAATCTCTAACTTGTATTCTGCTTCAAGAGAATCAATTTTGTACTCCTCTATATGAGGGTTTGAAATAACATCCGCTGCACAATGAACATCTCCGTTTGGTTCTTTTTCAGTCTGTTTTCTTTTAATAGACAGTTGGGAAAAGGAAAGAGACTTTTACTTTGCAAAGCTTAAGGATATTGAAATACTTTGTGAAAAGCTAGATGTTGAACCATTACCTATAAGTAAAAATCTAAAAATCTCACTGGAATCATATAATTTTTTTCCAATAGAGGTTTTTCTGCACGAGTTACATGGAGTGAAATAAATAAGAGTTTGATACCTGTAATTTTTAGCAAATAGTTTCAAAAATATAGAGGATTCTAAATGTTGTTGATGATAGTCCAGTTGTAATTGTTGAGGCATAAGCAATAATATACAAGTCATCCAATCCATCTGATGAAAACGATCAGAACAAGGCAAGGAGCAAGGAGAGAGATCAAAAGACGTAAATCAACAGGGACACCTGAGGTGGAATATGTTGTGAAGTCTAGTCTTTCTCCTAGACAGTGACAAAACTCATGTGAAGAGTCCAACAGTGTAGATATTTACCAGAGTACTTCGCCTTTGAAGATGTGTTAATCATATGATAAAATATTTTCCTCTTTCATTCAATATCTGGAGGCAACTATCAGCACTGGTATGATCCATGGGAGACCTCTTGTTTCACTGAATGGAGATGGGCTACAAGGATTGGGAAAAATTATGCTCTAAACAAATAGTTTGCCATGAGAAAATATTATCTTTGAATTGTTCTAATGAAATTGCAGTCGATGAGTTATTAGTATAGTGATATTCCAATGCCAAATGGTTAACATGATTTTGAGATAGCTTCATGATTGTCGTTTATCATATTTCCTGAGCTTAAATTCAATTGAAATTAGGACCCATGATACTACCTTGCAGGTTCTCATAATAGATTTATATTCTTCTAGGTCCTAATTGATTTTTTAATAAAATATATTGATGTTTTCTTGGGATTTATTACCTGCAATATGCTTTTTTTTAATTTTCTATCAACATTTCCTATAGTGATTTCGATGAATAATTACTTATAGTTGGAGAATATAATATTCAAGTATAACTAATCTAAGTTATGTGTGCTAGTTTCACTAGTTAGCATAAGATAAGCTTCCAAATTGGTTATTGTTTGCTTACCAAAACAAGCAACTTTTGTCCTTGCTCAAGGAAGGTAGGTATTACTGACTGGGCAGGTTGGTCTTGAATATAGATGGATCAAAGGAAATTTCTTCCTTCCAACCTTCTGAACCTATATCAGGGAGGGAGAGCTACATAAATAGTGAGTGAATCTCCAAAATAAGGGTATAGGAAGCATGATATATGGGAGAACTACGATTGTGGGTCCAATATGGAGGCCCCAAATCTAAAATTTACTTCCAATAAATTTGAGAAATCTCCAGAAAACAGTTCCGTAATTATTTCCAGTAATTTACTTGGAAGTGTAGTGGTATTAGTCAAATGCTTGTATGCATGCATGCGAGCGCATTGTGTATACTTCTTGAAACAATTTATGGTATAAAACAAATTTGGTATGATTAGTATGTGAAGGATGTAGTTCCCTAAATTTCTGTTATATAGATAGAATAAAATTGAATTACATGTTTCCTAATAGAAAAACAAACTGCCTTGAGCTCTGTCCTTTATCTTGTTAGAATTGTTCAATCTATGTTTGCATGATAGCTTTCAAACTTATTTGCACTATGATTTTATGTCATACAGGCTATGAAAGAAAATCCAACTCCCACAAACTCTCTTTTAGTGTATATTTCTATGATGGTTGTGCAATTTTATTTTTCATCTTAAGGTTTTCAATTTTTCAATTGTTTAAGGCTTAAAACAGGTTTATTCATGTTGGTTTAGAGAATTATATCTGAAGCTTATGCTGGTTTGGATTCACATCAATGGCATTTTTGTGTATTCTGTTGTGTATTTTGAGTTGGTTAATGACTTTAAAAAATGGTAAATAGCCTGCCCTGTTAACAAATCTTGATCAACGCAAATATGAATCTATTTTAAGTGGGTTATCAAATCAGAATTTGGCATTTTCTAACTGTAGTGACTGAGGACATACTTGGTATGGACGGTCTATGTCTCGTGACTATAATACATTTCTTTTGGTTGTTTCAGCATCACCTTAACATGTTTATGATTCGATTTTTGTTCCTTTGTCAGAGCATGAGTATATTAGTAATGAAGTGCTTTTAAATTAAAATTTGCGCCGTGAGAAGTCATGGTTTCAAAATTCATGGCTTCAAAATAGAAACTTAAAATTGTTCAATAAAATAGAATATATGAATATATGGTACTTGACTGTAAATTTTGAACGTTGAATAATTGTGAGTAGCCAACCTGCATTATTTCATAAAAATTAATAACAATTAGTTAAAATAAAATTTCCATTAAAAAAAACCTTAATTCTAATCAATTGTATAAATATTTTCTAATTTTAAGTCTTTTCCAGTTCAACTAACCTCCTCTTCCTCATTGAATCAAATTCAAAGCCTCCTTCTATTATACACTAGACCCATGAGAGTCTCATTATGTAATATGATAAAATTTTCTCCTCCTCATTGGATCGGATTCAAAGCCTCCTTCTGTTATACACTAAACCCATAAGACTCTCATTGTGTAATATGATAAAAATTTTAGTGACAACGTGTGTCTCAAGTTAAATCTATGATGGCAGTAAAGTGAAGCATGAATCAAATTCAAGTTGTAAAATAAATGGAATTTTGAATTTTCGCTATAAATGAAATAGAAATATTTAAATTTTATAATTATTATTTAATTTTATAATTTTAATTTTTCAAAATATTTTAAAATCTAGTGAAAATTTGTTTTTCAAACTTGTAAATAAACTTATGTAGTGTTGGTCAAGTGTAGACTTCAATGCTAATATTATTTCATGCGATTGTAGAATTCAATGTAAATTTGGAGGGACTCTGCAATTAGAAGAAAATGTGGAGTTATTTCATATAATTGTGATATTCTATGGATGGTTCACAAATCCTGCTTAATCCATCTAATCCCAAAAATGATATGACACTAATGAAAATATGAGCGTGAAATCCAAAACCAATTTTATTGGTTTAAGTGATATATTGACACATGAAAAAACATTTAACCTTTAAGTGATATATTGAAACATGAAAGAACATTTAATCATGTACAACTAAATGTTAAGTAGGATATGGAACTCAAATAAAAAGGCCATTATATAAAATGGATGGAAGCTGAGGAAAGAGTAGTGGGATGTGTAATTTCTTTTTTAATTATTTTAAGAAACTTAGTATATTCATTATAAGTTTTGAGAATTTATAGGGTATATTTTCTAGATAAATTTGTAAAATTTTTGATGAAAATGTATTAGAATTAGAATTTTGAACGATACACTCTCTACAACACAAGTGTCTAAGAAAATTTTCAAAGCAGTATATATATATATATATATATATATATATATATATATATATATATATATATATATATATATATATATATATATATATATATATATATATTCAAAAACTCATTTTAAGTAACTAAAATCACAATTCTTAGGCCTACAATCCAATGCAAATAATCAAAAAAGGAATATGCAACATAGTCCAACCTAATATTAGAGCATTGATTAGATGGCTGCAAAATCCATGCATTTTTTTTATAAGTGCATTGCAGGTGGATTATTCAACAATAATATTAGAGCATTATGGCTACAAAATGAGTGCATTGTAGGTAGATTATTCAGGCTGATGGCCAAAACCAATTTTGCAAAGGCCCAAAGGACAACAAGCAATCTCCCCAACTCCCAACCCCCCACCACACACATAAACTAAAGTAAATAAAAATATGAAATCTTTACCTTCAACTCCTCATGGAACTGATCCCATGGACTTCTCTTAATCAAAATAGAATATGACTTGTACTTGTAACCTATCACAGAAGAATTGGGATAGAAATCCCAAATTTGACCTATATGTTTTTGTATTCTAGATTTGGTTTCCCATGGATGATCATTGATCAATGATGTGCTGCAACACAATTTTTTGAAGATTCATCAATTGCAATTTGCTTGAAACCTTATGCCTAAAATATGTCTTTGTTGGTGTTGTTTCTTGGAATTGTTTTATTATACAATCCAATTGCACTAAATTGGTTAAGAACAATCGCAGATTAAGTTAACACATCATATTCTGAACAAGTAGTCTTTAGTGCGACTTTTTGAAGGCTTTTACGGTGACTTTTACGGTGTAATTTCTCTAAATTCCTGCAGGAATTTGTTGAAAAGAGAAGTTTGATTGCTAACTTTGCACAATCGAAGTGCCCTAGAGGTTTTTGAGGGTGCTGAATCCATATATAGAGTCAAAAAAACAGTTTGAATAACAAAAACCAAGATTTTAACTCAAAAAATTTCACCGGATTCCGACACCTGAAACTTCAAAAGGTCGCACTAAATAAAACTCCTATTCTGAATTGTGTTGTTTTTAATATACTATCCCCCAAAAATACAAAAACAATTCAATCGATTTTGGTCTTTCCGTGGGTCTGTTATCACTTTTAGTAATTATTTTTTAATATTGTTAGATATAAGACTTTTGTGATCCATAATGTAGATAAATGTCTTTTGGATTAATCACATCATTAGGATTAGGTCATTTCGAACCAACTAATGTGGTTCATCCTCAGGCAAAGGTGGAGAAACTAATCGATCTCGAAGAATAAATTCTTAATCGTGATGATGGTTGGAAAATTAAGTAAGAGTTGGACCCGAGCTCTTGCCAAGTAGTTTTGTTTTATTTTTATATTCTTAATTAATTATTTAATTTTTTTTTTATTTTATCCTATTAATTAATTAATTAATTTTATTGTTCTTTATTTACTTAGATATTTATTAAATTTTAAAAAAAAAAAATTCCCCCTCCCTAATATCTACCTAGGTAATTTTGGTTTTTATTTATGTTTTATTGTTATTTTTAGTTATATATTTTTAAATTCAATTAATTAATTAATTAACTAATTTATGGATTTATTTTATTTTTGTCTAATTAATTATATTTATTTTATTTTATTTATTTATCTTATTTTACTTTATTTTATTTTATTTATTTATTTATTTATCTATTTTATTTATTTATAATATAAAATTTTACCCCTTCCTGTTACCTTCTAAATTTATTTTAATTACATAATAATTTTTTTACTCATTTTTAATAAAATTTTATTTAATTAATTAATTTATTATTTAACTTTATTTATTTATTAAATTAAAAAATTTACCCCCTGTTACTTACTTAGGTAATTTGTTTATTTATTTATGTTTATTAATTTATTTATTTTTATTTTTAATCTAATTAGTTAATTAATTAATTATTTAGTTATCTTATTTTAAATTTAAATTTTGCGCCCTCCCTATTACCTATTATATTTATTACATAATAAATTTATAAACCCTTTTTAATAAAATTTCTTCTTAATTAATTAATTTATTATTTAATTTTACTTAATTAATGAATTTTTAAGTAACTAACTTTCTAATGGCTAGTTCTCAACTGCTATTTTCAGGCAATGATGCATCTCCACTATTTATTCTTAGAGATCGATTAGTTTCTCCACCTTTTCCTGAGGATGAACCACATTAACCGGTTCCAAACCTCTACCTAATCCTAATGATGTGATTAATGGGAAAGACACTTATCTACATTTTTTAATATTCTTTGAAATTACACAATTTTGGTTCATGGCACATCTTCAAAATAATTTTTGAATATTCTTTGAAATTACACAAGCACATCTTCAAAATACAGGTTCATTGGGTTAACATTAGGTGTTTTAAAACGTTTTGATTTACCTAGTTTACATTATGGTTTAAGTATTTTAGCTATTGATTTTTATTTTCACCACAGTGAGCATTAGGTTTAGTAACTTTCATTGGGTTATTTTAATTCTGAATCTTGCATTTTAAATACTATTCATCTTTTTATTCCCATAATTTACTAACTGATGTGCATTCTAGCTCTCAATGGTTTGAGACAACCACAATGTGCAATATGACTGATATTTTTGTGTTTCGTATTTTAAATATGTGACTTTAAATTTCATATGGTTAGATTTTATGAAATTGCATGTGTTCATTTTGAACTTAAATAAATTTTATGAAATTGCACATGTGTTCTTTTTGAATTTAGTATATTTAAATAAGTGTGCACATTTTCAGATTTATATATTTAATGAGTGTGTTTTTAATTTCACTTTAAATGCCTAACTTTAAATTTCATATGGTTAAATTTTATGAAATTGCATGTGTTTTCGTTTGAATTTAGTATATTTAAATAAGTGTGCACCTTTTCAGATTTATATATTTAATGGCCGAGTGTGAAATTGATTGCGAGTGTAAATGTTAATGGAAATGACACATACTTAGTGCGAATTTTTGAAGGCTTTTCCGGTTGATTTTTCCTTTCTAATTTCTCTAAAATCCGGCAGGAATTCATTGAAAATAGAAGTTTGATGGTAACCTTGCACAATCAAAGTGCCCTAGCGGTTTTTTAGGGTGTTGAATCCATATAGACAGTCTCCAGTTGTTTTTTCTCGTCTAATTTCTCTAAAATCCAGCAAGAGATGGTAACCTTGCACAATAGAAGTTCCCTAGGGTTTTTTAGGGTGTCGAATCCATATAGACAGTAAAAAAATAACTTTAAATAATAGAAATCAAGTTTTCACCTCAAAATTTTCACCTGATTTCGGTACAAGAAACTCCAAAAAGTCGCACTAAAGACAATTCCCATATGATAATACCATGAACATATAAATCGTTCAAAGCTGTGGAAATAAAATTGCAATTTGAAATTTGAAATTCTTGTTACTATTTTTATGTTTGAGCAATGGTTTTAAAAACTTGGAATTTTTGTTATATTTGTATTGTTTTTAATTAAAAATAATATTTTTAATTATTATTTTTATTAATTTGTATTTTAAATAAAACTTTAATTATTGTTTTTATATTATACATTTTATTTTTTATAATATATATAAGAGATTGTTAGTTAGATTCTTTTAGGTGATTGGAATGTTCACAAAGGATGAGTTATATTATTGCAATTATATTATGCTTATGTCCACAATACTATATTCATCTCTCATTTGTTCAAGCACTATTAAGGCACTCCGTTTGCAAGGTCATTATAGACCGACTATCTTTTAATAGGTCATCCGTCTGCAAGGTCATTGTACATCGACTATCTTGTCATTGTAGATCGACTATCTTTTAATAGGTCATATGTATCTTTTAATAGGTCATCTGTCTGCAAGGTCATTGTAGATCGACTATCTTTTAATCTAGATCTATCTTTTAGATAGATCTAGATTGCATAGAATTGAAAAAAAAAAAAAAAAAAACCCTTAAAATACTAAAATTTAATATACAAATCATTATTTGAAACTAAAAAAATTCAAATTTAACAATATTATCTGCATCTCTTTACACCTTTTAAAACAACCGCTAATTGTATGCGTTTATTGACTTCTTAGATGCTCTCCAATGAAATTTCTTTAAAAAAAATTGTTTTTTCAATTATGTGAGATGAGCGTTTAAAATATTTTGGTCTCCACATTTGGACAAAAAGAGATTAGTCGTCTGCTTCCTTAGGGGACTTTGTTAAGCATGTAATATTTTCTTTTCCGCTTATTGTTATTTTATTTTAATATTTATTAATTTTTTATTTTAATATTTTTTAAAATTGAATATATATTTTTAACTAATATTTTAGATGTGTATTTTTAATTAATATTATAATATTTTAGATATAAAGTAAATTTTGATTTTAAATATTTTAATCATTTAAATATTTTATTGTTAATCGATTTTAATATTTATTATACGTTTTAATTTTTTATATATTTTTAATTAATATTTTAATATCTTTATTTATAAAAAAATAAAAATAAAAATTAAACTTTTATAATTTATATATATATATTCACATTTAATTTATGAAATGATTCTTTTTTTAAATATATTATTTATATTTAGTTTAGTTCATTGAATTTTTTTAAATTCATATTTCTTAAAACTTTTGTATTGTTCAGCTTTTAAGACACAAAATGTATTTGTGGATTCAAATGGAAGATCATGATGTAAGTGACTTGCTATTTAATTTTATTTTGAATCTGTTTAATTTCAACCTTTGACCACATAATTTTTAAAATCACAAATTTCTTTTCGTGACATATTTGAATGCCGTCGCATTAACAAGAGAAAAAGAATAAGAAAAGAGGCTTCCAAAGTAAAACCCAGACAACACGGTCGGGCTCCTGTTAATTCACAATGTTGACCGCCACTGGAGTTATTAAACGGAGTCGCTATCGTCCCTAGTTTCACGAAATACAGGAGCTACCAATTCGCGTCCTGAACCTTCGCTAAAGGTCACTCAGACTTTTCATTGAATCGGCCGAGTGGTAGATACGCAACACGATTGTGAAAGTTGACGTTTACGCAACCGTAGTATTTTTTGTTTTTCAACTTGTTTGTGATATTTTAGATTTGCAATGTGGTTGGAGGAGCAGCGACCTAGGGGCGATTTGTAATACATTAATTTTAAATTGACTGGATTTTTTAATATGTATCTTTCTCTTAACACAATAAACAATCACTTTCTAGAAGTTTGATTGTGTGTAGCCTTGGTAAGGAGGCTTATTCTCAATAGGTTGTGGTAGTAAGACTTGACAATGTAAACAATATCTTGAAAAACATATATATATTTTCCTTAGGATATATATATAACAAATATTTTTATTTCAGTTGATTTTTATTTTTATTTTTAAATAGTGGGAAAATGTATTATAACTTGTTGTCAACTATGAGTGGGTGCAGTTATATATTGGTTAATGTCAAATCTGTAGACATTATATGCCACTCAGAGGCATATAATACATTAGTTTTAAATTAACTGAATTTTTTTAATATGTATTTTTCTTTTAATACAAGAAACAATCACCTTCTGGAAGTTTGATTCTGTATAGCTTTAGTAAAGAGGCTCATTCTCAACATTTTGTGCTAGTAAAACTTACAATGTAAACAATATCTTAAATATATATATATATATAACAAATATTTTATTTTAGTTGATTTTTATTTTTATTTTTATTTGTAGATAGTGGGAAAATGTATCATAACTTCTTGTCAACTATGAGTGGGGTAGTTATTATTGGTTATTGTCAAATTAGTGGTGGGGATAATTATCATTCGTTGATGTCAAATCACTGGTGGGGACAGTTATCATTGGTTGTTAGATGCTAATGCAAAGTGACTCATCAATGTTATTTAAAGAAAACCACACCAACTGGAATTAGGGACATTGATCATTGGTTGTTAGATGCTAATGCAAAGTGACTCATAACTGTTATTTAAAGAAAACCACACGAGATTCTTAAGGAGAAAGACCCACTTCTATAAGGAGAATAGGATAGGGTGTATTGCTTTTAATTTTAAGGTTATACGTTATAAAATGCTTACGGATTTGCTCAATCTTTCTCCAGGATTCTCTAGAGATGCTGCAACCCCAAACCTCACATCCATATAAGATAACAAGAGTGACTAAAGTTTCAAAGAGGAACTTCTTTCTATCCCACATTACGAGGTTTTCCGTTTTACAATTATTTTCAAGACCAAAATAAGCTTTCCACCCCCCATTAATCCTTTTCTGAATGCTATAGTTCCAGTTGAGCTTGTGATGAATATCAATTCCTAGGTACTTGTAAGACGACACTTCCTCCAAGTTACTATTTTCATACATAAAATTAGCGTAAGTGTCCTTCTTGGATTTGATAATCATAACTTTTGTTTTGTCAGTGTTAACAGACATACCCATGGTAGAGCAGAAATCCTTAAGAAGTCTAAGTTTCTTATCAAGATTAGATGGGCACCTTGCGAGAAGAACAATATCGTCAGCATAGAGAAGAAGGATGATGACTATCCTAGCTAAGATCGTGCCAGCACATCCTGCTTCTTCTAAACAACCTTCTAGCTTGTCGATGTAAATGCCAAATAGGGTAGGGGAGAGGGGGCAACCTTGTTTAACTCTGATATTACACTTAATATCTTTCGACCACCCCGCATTGCTCTTTAACTTGGCAATTACATTCTTGTATAACCTTATAGTGACCGCTCTTAGCTTTAAAGAAACATTTCTAGATCTTCTAATCTACTCCATAGGTTATTTCTAATAATTGTATCGAAAGCCTTTCTAAAGTCCACAAAGCAACATAAGAGATTGGATTTATCATTGTGGCATTCCTCCACAATGATCTTAAGCGTAACGAGTTGGTCCGTTGTTGAGTGTTGCCTTCTAAAACCCGGTTGGCCTTTAGCCCTCTGACCTTCACTTTCAAGCCAAATGCTCAACTTATTTTCCAAAATAATACCATATAACTTGGCTAAGAGAGGGTTGATCATAATTGTTCGATAATTAGAGGGGTTATTTATATCCCCACTTTTAAAAATAGGGATAATGAGGCTCTGAGTCCAAGCTTTAGGGAACCCTTTCTTGACCGCTTGGTTGAAAAGCGTGTGGATGTGGGGGATGAGTACAGGACCTCCAATTTTTAAGATTTCCACCTGGTAACCTTCAATGTTTTTAGCTTTCCCATTTGCTAGGCGTTTAACCCAAAATCAATGTCTTCTAATGAGAAAAATTATTTTGTTGTGAGCAGGGTTTCAAAATCTCTAGCATTTGGAGATTCATAAAGCTTTTTAAGATAGGAATTCCAGTCATGTAAAAAAATTTTATTATTATCTTTAGTTTTCCTTGTTAGAATCTGCCTCCAGAATTTCTTAGGAGCCACCTTAGAGAGGTGTAAGAGATTCTCTTGTCTTTTACGAATATATTGCCTTTTTTTCCTTTTAGTTAGGGCTTTGTAGATTTTTATCTTGTTAATCTTGAGAGAGTCATCAACATCTTCCTTAATTGCTCTCCTCGCACTTTTACAATATTTGTCATACCATAGGTTGATTTTTCTATTTATTTTATTACTTGAGACTTCAATTGAGAAATTATTAATAGAATATGAGAGGGTTGTAGTAAAATTATGATAGAGGTCATCTATGTTGTCTATACTAGATAAAGGAAGCAAATTAGTTTTTAATTAATTTAGAAAGAGATCGTTTTTATTTCTATCAAAGATTAAGTTCTTTTGACTATAAGGATTACCTTCTATGGGATCTCTATGCATGACAAAATTGAGAGTTATTAGTAAAGGCCTATGATTAGAGTCAGGCTCGTGGTCGTCTAAGATGTCAAAATTTATTATTTTGTTGTATAAAGGGAGATCGGAAATAACATAGTCTACCACGCTCCTGCCAAGCCCATGGATGCAAGTCATCTTGCTAGAATTGGGCCAATTATTTAGACCGTTGCAAATTATGAGATCCTAAGCACTACAGAGCTTGACTAGCTCCGACCCAAACAAATTATCCCTGAGGTCTTTAGAGCTCCTTTTGTACCGGCTAGCTAGAGTAAGGTCTTTGTATAACCAAAGAGGATTGGGGTTGGAATGATTGCTTAGAAGAATAGCTTGGTTGCTTGAAGTTTGAGCATTAAAGTCACCCATTAAAAGGATATTACCTTCATTCCTTAGGCTAGAAATATCATTCTCTAAACCACTGTAAGGACTATTTTTATCTAGATTCTTTTTCTTATAGAAGTTAGAATTAATGGGGGGGGAATAACAGATTGCTATGTAGGTATTTTTATCATTAATGTCAGTAATCTCAATCCAACTATATTGGTTGTAAGGGTAGTTTTTATAAATCCTAGCATTGGGGGAGATGTTCTTCTTAATGTAGCAAGCTATGCCCCCAATGCCTCTACTGGAGGATCGCTTGTTCTAGGTAGACCATAGTGCAAAGCCATCTATGTTAGGGACCTTAAATTCTTCGTGCTCCCAAGTTTCAAAAAGAAATATAATATCAACATCATTTGAGATCCAAATTAGCTTGGGGCCTTTGTTCCATGGAAAGCCCCGACAGTTCCAAGAAATAATTCAGAGCATGTTGAATTGCTATTTATTACTATCTTTTTGGTTTCTATCTTGAATAATGGCTTTTATATTTCTGATTATTTCCCATTTTTCTTCCTTCCTAGATTCTTTTACCTTTTGAACCTCCTTTCTTAATTCTGCTTGATCTTCTGGAATTAGATCTTCGTTTATAAATATTCCCGTTCCTTTTAGACTTGAGGTCTTACTAAGTATGTCATACTTATGGTCAGTAGAGCTCACCTTTATTCGGATTAGCCTTCCTTTATTCTCAGTTAATTTCCCTAACCTTGTTGCTTCTGTGAGACACGTGGTTTCAATTTGTAATCTATTATGTAATTATGTCTGGGGTATGGCTAAAGTATCATCATCTACCTCCTCTTTCAAACCGAAGATTATAAGGTTCAAGGCCCTTTTATTACGCTCATGGTCTAATTTGATCAATTTTTTCATTTCATCTTTAATTGGTTTGATATCTAATTTACCTGCCCCATTATTTAGGGTGAGATTGTTGTTAACTTTTTCTGCTAGTTCTTTAACCATGTCCTTCATTTTAAGACTCTCTATATTATCAGTATCTCCTTGCTGGGATGTTTGGTTCGTATCTTGGTTTTGTTTTTTTATGACCTGCAACCTAGTTTCCATTGCCTCCATTTTATTCTCCAATAGTTCTATTTTCTTTTCTTTTCTTTTTTGGATCTTGTCTTCAAGAGATGTGAATTTGTTTTCCAGCATGGCTTCTAACTCGGTTTGTAGCTTGATTTCTTTTTCTTCTCTATGTTTCTCAAAAGACTCTATATACTCATAAAGGCTCTGTAGAGTAACTGTGCTAGGTCTACCTTTGGTAATCTTTGGTAGTTGTGGTAAATTATTCATACTTGAGAATATATGAGCAGATATGTATTAGAAAAAGATAAGGAATCTGTGCACCTGAATATCAGCAAAACAGACAGTAGACCTCAAGTGCCCAGGTCTGAAAATTAATTGAGAAAAAAATCACCGTAGACCCAAGTAGTAATGGAGAAAATTCACTGTAGAATTTCAACGCAGACCCAAGTATTAATCCAAAAAATTCACCACAGACCCAAGTATTAATCAAGAAACCCAACTATTAATGGAGAAAATTCACTACAAAATTTTCACTGTAGAATTTCACTGCATACCCAAGTATTAATCTAGAAACCCAAGTATTAATGGAGAAAATTCACCGCAGAATTTCACCGCAGACCCAAATATTAATCCAAAAAATTCGCTGCAGAATTTCAGCGAAAACCCAAGTACTAATCCAGAAAATTCACCAAAGACCCAAGTATTAATCCAGAAACTGAAGTAGTAATGGAGAAAATTCACCGCAGAATTGTGAACATTAAAGAATTCCATCTAATTAATGAGGGTGTTTGGAAAATTAAGTGATTTATGGAATATAATTAAAAATATTCAAGAGGGTGTTTGGAAAATTAAGTGATTTATGCAATAGAATTATTTTTTTTTTAATTATTATTATTTATAAATGTTAATTAATTAATTTTGTTATTGAGTTGTTTTTAGTGTGATTTTTTGGAAGTTTTTTTTGGTGGATTTCTCAGGTTTAATTTTTCTAAAATTCAACAAGAACTCATTGAAATCACAAGTTTGATGGGTAACACTTACACAATCTCTAAAGTCTAACAGGAATTCATTGAAATCACAAGTTTGATGGGTAACCCCTGCTCAATCTCTAAAATCTAACAAGAATTCATTGAAATCACAAGTTTGATGGGTAACCCCTGCACAATAGAAGTGCCTTAGAGGTCTTTCACGGTGCTAAATCCATATATACAGTAAAAAAACTAGTTTAAATAACACAAATCAAGATTTCACCTCAAAATTTTCTGCCACATTCTAGTACCAGAAACCCAAAAAAGTCACACTAAATACAATTTTTATTATTATTAAAACAAAATTGTGTTACTAGAATTATTTGTTGGTGTTGAGTAAGGGGTCAAGATCTCAGTTTTAAACCCAACTAGATGCCTTTGAGCCTTAGGTTTTCAATTTCTTTCTTTATAATAATTTGTTGGTGTTGAGTAAAGATTCAAGGTTTCACTCTTAAACCTTACCAAATGCCTATGGGCCTTGGGTATTTAATTTATTTCTTTATATTCAAGGAAGACAAACTCTTAACCTAACAAAAGTGATTTTAGTTCATACTTGAGACAAATTGTTAATATTGGGCATCTAGATCCAAAATCCATGTTGCATTTCTCATATGATGATGATGATGACATTTTTGTTGGATTCCTCTTTCAGAAAGGTGCAAGATTTATCTAAAGATCATCCTGTTTGGATGAGCAGAACTTATATTTTGATTTTATTTTCCACACATATGCAATTTGTAAAGGTCGACCTGAATTATAATGGAGGCTCACAATCCCAACAAATGTGTCACACGCCCTCATTGATGGATATAAACTGGAGAGAATTGATAATCATTTGCTCATCATCTCATCACACACATTCCTCATGATCTGATTGGTTCGTACAACCTATAAGAGGATTCTCTCTCTACCACGTGTGAATCTAAATGATGACGGAAATGGATGTCAGAAATAAAATTTTGAAATTTGGATGTGAGAAATGGATGCCAGAAATTTGGATGTCAGAAATGGATGCCGGAAATGGATGCCAGAAATCTGGATGTCGGAAATGGATGTCAGAAATCTAGATTCCGGAAATGGATGCTAGAAATATGGATGTCAGAAATCTGGATGCCGAAAATCCTTTTGTTGACTTGAGTTGACTATTTTGGGAGTTGTCTCATGAGGTGTGTGTGACACTGAAGGAAGGCTGATCTTGTATGTGTTTGACTGAACCTCTGGGAGGTTGGAAGAGCTAGTTTGACCAACCAAAATCTGTGTTGGCTAGGGCATCATGTTGACTATTGTAATAAACGTTTCTCTCTATATTTGCAAGACAAGAATAATTGTAAATTATGATTTATTATATTGTCTTGTCTTTTATCGATCTATTATTATGTTATATCGGCAATTAATTTCAATGATTATGTGATTCAATTGGGCCTATAAGAAAGATTGAAGTAAATTGTTTTAAGCATAGAACATACCATGGTTATCTAAATTTAACATGGAATAAGAGCTGAGGTGCATTAGGGGAATTTTGAGGTCTAAAATGGGCCTCCTAAGGAAATAATAAAAGAATAGCTATGTTAGTGACCTATAAATATAGGATTCATAATTTTGAATTGACTAATGATAGTCTTTTAAATATGTACATACTTTTCCTTCTGCAAGTTGTATTCCCATATTTTGTAAAAAATAAAAAATAGAAATAGAAAAAACAAAAAGAGGGTAAAAAGTCCTAAAAGAAAGATCAAAGGACTTAGAAAAAATAATATACCCCAAAGAAAGATGAATAAAACATGAAAGTGTGCAAGTCTAAATGCCACTACCTTTTACTTTTGCAGTTGATTATGGCAGAGTGTCAATAAATGCCATAATCCATGATGAGTTGAACAGTTCAATCTTGACTTATCATGTTTCAATTCACTTGTTTTAGATAGAGAATAAAGAGTTTTCAGACAATTTAATCCTGACAATTCAATAGATATATATAGAGTAAAAAGGAACCCAAAAATTTAATCTGGGTCCTTGGATGAAATAAGGTAGAATTAGATAGTTTTTACTGCTTTCAAAAGAATAAAATGTTAAAGGTTGCTAGCTCAAATGCACCTGCAAAAATGGCAGAAAAATGTTAGATTAAAGATTGGGTAGGTAGAAAAAGGTGGGAAAATCATTGTAAATATCTTTCACCAGGTAACAATAACTAATTTCACCTTTCCTATAGCTATTTGACATTCAAAAATTTCAGTCAAAGAGGCTCAGAGCATTTCTCTGACTTCTATTGGGACCGGACCCAAGGCTCAATGATTGTTAAGCTAAAAATGTTTGAATTCCTATAATAATCCAAAATTTTCATCATCTACCATTCATCCATTCATCACCATGCAATTTCATAAGTGAAACTCTATTTTTACTTAATGATACTTAAACCCCAATTTGATTAACTACCTACATAAAGCATAAAAACCCTCAAAAATACATTATATCCTAAGTAAAAGTGATTAAGTTATGATAATGAAGCTTCGCTTTAATTTTCATTTTTATTAGTTATATTTATGAGTTTTGAGTATTCACTTTTCCCTTCATCATATTAACTCTAACTTACTTATTAATTCCCTATATAAATGACCCTTTCCTATTAATATAACTCCTTTTTATTAAAAATCATTGAAAAAACCCACTATTATAAACTTTAGCCAAAGTCTATTATCCCACATGTTTTAATAAACACCCACAATAAACCCCCTTTGGCTAGACTAACACTATGTAAATATCCCACCCCCTTATAGTTAATCAACCTATTTGTTTTAAATTAACTATATAATAAAATATGAAGGAAAGTGTTCGGAACGTAGATATATCATTGAATAAACAAACTTTCTTGATGCCTCAGATATTGTTTTAAACCAAGAGCCTTTGATTTATTACTTTACCCCTTCATTTTCTCGGCGCCTTTGCATTTATCCTTAGCCACCCGATCAACCATATCCCTTTTGATCCAACGGTCCTAAATCAATGTGATACCCCGTCCATATGCTCCACCACTCCTATTCATATTCCTTTCCCGATATCGCATTGAACCTACACCGTAGATCTAAACTTTCAGATCAACGACTTATATTATATCCCGGGTCCCACTTACCTTTTCCCGTAGCTTGGAAAATAATCTTGACCGTTCACATCATCAGGGAAAATCCAATGGTGCGCGTTCCATATCGCGCGATAAAATTTGTTTTCGAATACAAATCAATGCTACGTTTCCCATCCTTATTCGATCGCGTTCCAAATACTTTAAACCGTTTACCATCCCAAACGAATGTGAAAACCATTGGTTGTTTTCCCAAATTACATCCCGCCATTTATTGAAACCTGTAATTAATGACATGAACAGTGGTAAATGTTAAAATTTTAAGCTTAAATATGCCATTGTTTCATGTATTATTCACATTTCTGACTGATTTAGCCTTCGCCCCAACTAATTTAAGCCTTTGTTTACCAAATTCCTCGCCAGAAGTAGAAATTCACCATTGCAGCCTCATACAAAGATCCTTGAATCCTTCTTCTAAACCAGTGGATCCATTTCAAATCCAAAGCCACCAAAAAACCCTCCTCGACTACAAAGACACCCGTGAAACATGTATTTTACTCAAAATTTAACCTGCAAATTCACAAATTCGACTCTAAATCCGACTAGTTGAGTTACAAGGAAGAAATTTACCAAATCCTAGTGTGCCCAAACTTTGAAAAAATAGGGCAAACCCTTGCAAATTTTTCTCAGAATTTCCATTTTCTTAAAACTCAGTTTTTTAGCCAAATTTCTCATTTTCAGACCATTTCCATGGTTAGAAAGATTTTTAAAAAACTCACAGAAAGCCAGAGAATCACTTTTCCAGTCTTCTACATCTAGAAAACCTGTGTTTTCTTTCCAAAACCCTTGCTAAGATTCCCATAATTGTCCCATATTTTCTCAAATACCCTCTGTGTCAAAATTAACTATAGAAACTAGTTTAATCTTGCTTAGTTATCCCCAGAAATGACAAAGTAGCAAGTTACACCCAAGTCTGGAGGTCCCAAAGCCCCAAAATCTGTCTCAGCCAAGCTTCCAAAGCCTGAATAATCAAAGATTAATAAGCCTACTCCTGCTTTAACAGATGATTCAACTGAAGTCGTCAGACCTCTTCAACCACCTGTTTCTACTGAAGAAAGCATTCCTTTAACAGACTTGGATTACAAGATTGCTGATGCAGAAGTAGAATTTAATTTGCTTGATATTCATAACTGGTGTTATGGAAAATTTTTGGATAAAAATGAAAATGATATACCTATTTGGGAGTCTAATTTTCCCAAGTATGTTGTACCTATTACTCATCCAACTCAAGACCTGTTCAGATTGTGTCAATTACATTATGTTCCCGACCAGAGGTCTATTATGAACAAAGATAGAGAAATTGTGTTTTCCATCACATCAGAATCCATTAATGAAATGCTTCAGTTGAATTTTGATCCAAGAGTAGTGCCCTTATCCATTGAAGATTTGACTCAGTTTTACCTAGATTTGGATTTCCCTAGGAGGTTTATGATTCTTCAAAACTTCATGCCTACTCATGTTGATTTCCCAAAACTGAATCCACCCTATTGCACCTCTGATTTTCCTGAATCCTCCAAACAAGTAATTTCAATGCTATCCTTTATCTTAGGATATTTTAATGATGAGTTCACTGATGTCTCTATACTAGGATTCCTTTCTATGTTGTCCCCTGGGCAGCCTCCTGCGATGGTATTTTATTTTTCTAGATTCATTGCTCACAGTATACATTATCAATTGACCAAATTGCCTATTGAGGGAGTGTTTAGATATTCATCATATCTATTCCATATTTTTCTATTTTTCCAAGCAGAACAATTTGCCAATGCCTTACAAAAGATGAATGTAGAGGGCCAGCCTCTGTCTGTAATATTCTGGACATCATTACTCAAGAAAAAAGGAAATGAATTCAATTACAAGGATTTCACATATTTGTTTGTCAGGCTAGCCATGAATTTACTTTATAAAACATAACAACCCAGGTTCAGTGATGAAATGAAAAGGATATTGCAGTTGTCTAAACAAAGCCAAGTAGGGGATTGGTACTTATATGAAGGACATATAGAATTAAGGATATTTGGAGCAAATTTTCTCCCATATAAGTTGCCCAAATTTCTAACTATCAGAATTTTTGCATTGGAATATCTAAGGCAGGTGTTAAATGTAGATGCGTTAAACTTCATGGCTTCTAAGAAAAAGACCCAATTCAAGCTGAAAAACCAAATTGCCCATTCATAGTAAATAACAGGGATGCATTAAAGGAGATAGCAAATAAATTGTCAGAGTATAAGTTCCAAGAAAGTTTTTACTGAAATTATGATCCTAAAGGCATTTTGAATAGTATAAGGCTTAACTGTAAATTGACTCCTTTCATCCATGAGCCTAAACCCAAAATCGAGAAATTTGCAAATCAAATACAGTGGGTGGAAAATACATTGGTTGCCCCTACTTCTAATGCAGAAACAATGATAAACACAGATAATTCACAGACTATAGTGGTCAACAAACAGGTAGAAAATTCAAACAAAAGGACCGGGAATGAAGAAGGCTATTCAGCAGAGACCATTGCAGAAAACAAATTCAAGATTATTTACAACAAAAGGGAAAAAATGACTACTACTGAGAAAGAAAATCCTATTGAAATAAATGATACAGATGATCAGCAGGTAGATAATGATGAAGCCACTGTAATTGTAAATGAGACTCTAGCAAAAATTCAGAAAGAGCAGGTTTTAACACAGGAACGGGGCAGAGAAATGGTTGAAAAATAGGTAAATATAGAAGTTCCCTCCTCCTAAAAAACAACAGAGGGAAAAGATATTGATATCAAGGAGAAATACAAACAGATTAAGGAAAGAAATGAAGAGATCAAAAGAGAAGTTTATTCTCAATTTCTTAAAGAAAAACCAAGAAACAAAGACAGACTTTTGACAGCTTTTGACTATTCAACAAATAAAATGATTATGTCTTTTCTCCAGCCAAAGGTTACAGACCCAAATTCAGTTGCAGATTACAGGAAAACAGAGCTTGAAGTAGATGCAAACACCATACATGAACTTGATCAAATAGAGTTTCATAGAAGTACTTCAGAAATTCTCTATTCTAAGGTGGTAAAAAAAACTGTGAGTGCAACTAGATTGCAAAACACTGTGTTCAACTTGCAGGACCAAATGAAGTTAGATTAAGCCTCATTACATGCGAAGGATCTACGGATAAAATCCTTAGAAGACCTGGTGCTACAAATTGGAGTGGATCCTTCAAACATTCAGGTTGCTAAAACCTTGATAAAGCAAAAGAATGATGATATCATTAGCTTGAGGAAACAGTTAAAACCTCCTCAACATGAACATCCTCAAGCAAAGGAAATCCTCCAAGAACAAACTACAAAAGCTGAAATGGCCAAGCTAATACTAACATTGATTGCCTAAGTCAAAGAGATGAAGATCAGATGGACATCCTTATAAAAGAAAAAGAAGCAGTAAAAGAGGTTGATGTGCAATCCACTCCCACTGTTATTCTTGTAGTTGGTAGAGCTTTCCCTTCCACATTGGCAGAGCATTTAGCCCCAAAGTGCCACTAGCAACTACAGTGTCAGTGCAATCTTTAGAAACTTCTGCCACAGGATCATCCACAACATAGGTACATCAAACAGGTGAGGCATTTGACATAATAAAGGCCATGGAGGAGATGTCCCTAAAGAATAATGAGATAATCAATTTGAAAAATACCATTCAAACTCTTGAAACATCAAATAGAAATGCATTGATTACCTCTAAGGGAAATTAACAAAGAGAAAAAAGACTTGAAGAACAGGTAAAGATCTTGCAGCAGCAAGTAAATCTCAGTGAACAGGTGACCTTCATCAAGAACTATCTTTGGACAAACATAATTCAAGGCATACATCTACAATGACCTTCAATTCAGATCATATATGAGCAGAGAGATCTACTTAAGGCAGCACAGGTGGAAATTCAGAAAACAAAAGAAGAACTAGCTAACAAACCATCTCAAGATTTGAATCTTATTACATTTTTAAACCAAAAAAACAAAGAGGAGCTTGAAGAATTGAAAATCCAAGACAGGAATGAAACGATTCTGAAAATCAAAAAGGTCCTAAATAAAAGGAATATAATGAACAATTTGAAGGAAAAGTGCAAGACCATGGAGTTGTCAATAACAAATTTTTTGGCACAATACACAATATTGAGAAAAGCAGGCCTCCCAGACATTCATGGCTTTAATGAAAAGCTAATGGTTCAAACAGATTATGACAAGAAGATCAGAGCCCATGCCAAAGAACAAATAAATAGGCCTCTGCCATAAGGTTCTCCAACTGGTAAAGTTGTATTGGAGTACTTTGAGAACTTATTTTTTCTACAGAATGAAATCAAACATATTTTCATTATCAAACCAAATTTCTCAAAGTACACTGATGCTGATGAAAGTTACCGAAATTTGAAAAGTATAAAAATACCAAGTGATCAACAATGGCAGGAATTCACAGATTTGTTATAACAACATTGGAGCAGAACAACAGAAAATACAGGTAAAATAGTAAAGATTGAGAAGAAAAGAAGCTAATTTGATTATAAACTTTTTACTGCTGATAATCTCTTTTACAGCAGTAAAAAGTAAAAGGGAAACTCAAACATGAAAATCAAGTGATATAAACAGAAAATTGATTGTTTTTACCACAGTGAAATTTTCCTTTTACAGTTGTTAAAAGGTAAATGTTGCAGTGAAAGTGTATCAGAATGATCAGCAGAGTCAAAGAGTATCCAAGAAAAAATCAATCATAAATTTGTACTATTGTAATTTTTTCTATCTTACAGTAGTAAAAGTAATAAGGAAGCAACGTGAGAGAGTATCAAGAGGAAAAACAATGTTAAAGGATGAAAAGTGAAAGAGTATCAATCAAGCAATCCATAAACAAATGTCTTCCAAATATGCCATCAAGCATGCACACCTAGTTAGCAAACTGTTTTTATTAGATGATGTTAGTTCTATTTTTTCTAAATAAAAGGACAGCTTGCTAAGTTGTTGAGTAGCTGCCCCTCTTAGTGTGTTAAGATATTTTATTTTCCTAGAGTTATTCCTAGATTTCTCTAGGATATTTTGTAATAAACATTTGTATAAATACTTCAGTTTATGAAGTGTTTAGTGGGGAATAAATTTGCTGAGATTATTATAGACAATTTTGCTGGTGTTTTGGAGGCTCATGTGTTGATTTCGTAGCAGAAGTCTAGACAAGAATCATTTGGACTTCATAACTCAGGATTCATGCGATAAGCTAATGATTAAAGTGATTTCTTACTGTCATTGTTTCATCTTCTGAAGTTTCATTCATTTTCATATATGTGTTCAAATCTGAATGATTGATTAGGAATATTATTTCAGGAATAGTGTAAAAGCTCCCTGTCTTAACTACTTGATCATTTCATTGTTTTCTGCTGATTTTCGGACTTAGGAATCCTTAATTGCTCCTAGTCCCAGTTTACCCCTACCTCCTTCGTCTTATTTCCAGATCAAAGGATCCTTTACTGCCCTTTATCCCGAAAGCAAGCCATCTCATCCAAACAAACTATTCAAATCTCTGAGGGTTACCTACCTTGCCTTGAGTACATTAGCATCCTCTTGGCCTTGCCTTCCAGTTTTTCTTGCTACATCTTGACTCCATAGCCCAATGGACTAGTATATCCCTCTTTAATTTGTCTCCAAGTAATCTTATTTCCCTCCAAACTTGCAAACAAAAAACCAAGTGCCCAATCATAACTAGCCTAAAATACTAAACAAAAAACAAAGTTAAATCGGAAAGAGAGAGCCCTCTCTGAAATTTAGGAAGGCTATATCCTAAATTTCCGAAGTAGGTTTGTGGTTACCCCTAGTTTTCTTAAAACTGAAAAAATCCAAAGAGCCCACAATCTTTAGAAATTACTAGGGTGATAACATACTGGCAACCATATTGGGGAACCACTCTCAGTTTTAAACTTAATCTTGAAGTAAGATTTTTAATTCTATCTTTTCTACTTTAAGATTAACTTTAAAGGTTGTGGGTATTTCATAAATAGACAGTCTGGCTTCTAGTAAATAATGGCTGAAGTGTCCTCAGACACGTAATTTTATTAATCAGAAAAACAATTACATTGGAATTATGCAAGAGTTTACACCCGAACAACAAAAACACTCTTGCAATGAGCTATTTATAAGCTCAAGGTCCTAACTTCCACTAATTATGGATCACTTATTAAATAAAAAGTGTCCACTTACATTAAATGACCTTCTAACTATTCTACTAACTTTACTCCTAACTTAGAGCCTAGGAAACAACTCTATTCTAGAGTCCTATTTTTTAATAGCAAAATTCTATTTCTAAGTATATTAAATATTCTAGAATAATAATTATTAATTTAATATCTTAAATTAATAATTATTTTATTCAAACTTTATAACCTATGACAAAAATTATTTTTGGATCATCTAACATTCCCCCCTATGATCCAAAGATACATTACAACAGATACCAAGTTCATCCCTGAACTTAGTAAATTTTATTCTTCCAAGAGGTTTCGTGAAAATGTTGGAGGTCTGATCTTCTGAAGGACAATACATTGGCTTGATGATGTCCTTTGCAATGAGAGATCTGATATGATGATACTTGGTGTCCACATGCTTTGTCTTTGAATGAAAAATTGGATTCTTGGCAAGCTTTATTGCTGACTGATTGTCAATGAATAATGAAATAGCTTCTGCTGGAGGAATTCCCGAGTCCTGTAAAACTCGACGTAACCAAACAATCTCACATGTTGCTTCCCATGCTGAAATGTACTCTGCTTCTGTTGAATAAGTGGCCACTGTAGCTTGCTTCTTGCAACTCCAGGAAACTGCAGCTGACCCCATTTTCATTAAGTAACCTGAGGTTGATGCCCTGTCATCAATACTGCCAGCAAATTCGGCATCTGAAAATCCACCAAGTACAAAATTTTTAGTCTTTTTGTAAAGAAGACCAAAATCTTTTGTTCCTTGGATATATCGAAGAACTCTTTTGGCTGCATTCTAGTGGCTGTCTAGTGGTTCCTGCATAAAACGTGAAAGAATACTGACTGCATAAGATAGATCAGAACGAGTGGTAATCAAATATATCAAGCTTCTAATCAACTGTCTGTAAGTAGTGTTGTCCACCTTTTCCCCCCCTTCAAATTTTGAAATTTTTAAGTTTTTTTCCATAGGGGTAAGGACAGGCTTGCAATCCTGCATTCCAAATCGCCGAAGAATTTATGTTGCATATTTACTCTAGGAAATGAAGATCTGATGTGGACGTTGGAATACTTCAACTCCAAGATAGTAGTGAAGTAGTCCCAAATCTATCATCTTAAAACCTGCATGTAACTCCTTTTTCAGCTATTCAATGTGATCATCATTATTTCCTGTGATGATCAAATCATCGACATACATAATCAAAATCACCAGATTTTTACCTTGTTGGCCTACATACAAGGTATCATCAGATTCACTGCGATGAAAACCAACTCGGCGAAGGTATTCATCCATTTTGGCATACCAAGCTCGAGGAGCTTGTTTTAACCCATATAAAGCCTTTATCAGTTTGCAGACTTTATGTTCTTGTCTTTCAATTTCAAAACCTGGTGGTTGAGTCATGTAGACTTCTTCCTGTAAATCTCCGTTGAGAAAAGCACTTTTGACATCCATTTGATGAACTTTCCATCCTTGTTGAGCTGCTAAGGCAAGTGTGAGGCAGATGGTGTTCCATTTAGCTGTAGGAGCAAACGTTTCCTCATAATCTATCCCTTCCTGCTGCGCAAAACCTTTAGCAACAAGTCTTGCTTTATACTTGTCAATATCACCATTTTGCTTGTACTTAATTCGATAAACCCATTTGCATCCAATAGGTTTAACATGCTGAGGACAATCAACAAGTTGCCAAGTGTTGTTGTCTTGAACTGCCTGATATTCATCAACCATTTCTTGTTGCCATGCTTTATGTTTTACTGCCTCTTGAAAAGAAGAAGGTTCAGTAAAATCAATTACTATCAAAGCAAAATTGCCTTCATTTTGTTTCTATCCCCTTGTTCCTGTTTTGTTTTGTTCATTAGGCCTTACATCTTTCAAGAGTTGAATTTCCCATTTCGGCAATTGATGTTGATTGGTTCAGGCTTGAGCAACCGCAGGTTCTGGGGGTGGAGAAGCATTGCCAGAAGAACTACTGCTTCTAGGAGAGTTGTATGAACTACTAGAAGACCTGGATGGCGCTGATGAATCATCGTCAGATGAAGGAAATTCAAGTTCATACCAACTTGATGAATTTGGTTGACTTTGTAAATTTCCATGTCTTTTATCAGTTTTTGTTTCTAACTTTTGAAGAAGACTTTCAACTTCTTCAGCACTCTTACTCTCATTTTCATCAAAGATCACATCGCTGCTTACAATAAATTTCCCATTCGACAAAAGTTGGTACCCTTTCTTCTCATCAGAATACCCGATCATTGTGCACTTTAAGCTTCGTGCATCAAGCTTAGCTCATTTTTCCTTAGGAACTAAGGCATAACAAATAGATCCGAAAACTCTGAGATGCTTAACCCGTGGTTTGAATCTAAACCATGCTTCATAGGGTGTGATTCCGTCTAAAGAAGCTGTGGGAGATCTGTTTCTCAAGTAGACAACGGTATGAACTGCTTCAGCCCAATATGAAGGACTTAACTTTTTGAAAGTTAACATAGATCACGCCATTCCTAAAAATTTACGATTCATTCATTCTACTACCCCATTTTGCTGCGGAGTGTAAACATTGGTAAGATGTCGTTTGATTCCATTTTCCATGCAATACTTTTTGAATTCATTTGAAGTGAATTCTCTGCCGTTGTCAGTTAGAAAAGTGCCAATCTTCTCCTTTACTTCATTTTCAATAAGCTTATGAAAAGTTTTGAACTTTTCAAATGCTTCTAATTTTTGCTTCAAGAAATAAACCCATGTCATCCTGCTAAAATCGTCAATAAAAAGTAAAACATATCTGCAACTTCCAAGTGAATTTGGGAAGGGTCCACAAATATCACTGTGAACCAAATGTAAATTCATGTCTTCTCGCCAGGAACTGGTGGGAAAATTCTCTCGATGTTTCTTTCCAAAAATGCAAGATTCACATTTTGCATTTTCCCTTTTGAAGGTTGGAAGTCCTTTAACCATGCCCTGTTTTTGTAACTGAGAGAGACTGTCAAAGTTGAGATGGCCATATCTGACATGCCATAATATGATTGGTGAAATATCTGTACTTGCTGCGCCTGCAAAGTCAGAATGTCTTGGAATAACTGTCCCTTTCATCCTTAACAGTTTTCCATCTTCATAACTTGTCATTACTGTTTGCATGTTTTGTTTAAATGAGTTGATTTTAACTGAGCCATATTGCATAATCACTGTGTGCCCTGCTTGTCGAATTGTGACTAAGGACAACAAATTTTTCTTGAATGTTGGGACATACCATACATTAGAAATCATTCTTTCTCTGATGCCTGGTAAAAAAACTTTAACTACACCTTTGCCTGAAGGAGTATGTTTGGTTTTGTCAACAAGATAAATTGAATTCAGATGACATTCTTTGAAACTCTAGAAGAAGTCACGTAGAAATTTCATGTGTTGAGTTGCGCCTGTATCAAGAATCCATGCATCTTCATAATCACTGTGGAGAAAGCTTGAAACCTGTAAAGTTGTTGCTTCTGTGTTTGTGAAAACATATTCGTAACTATTAGGACCATCTTCATCATTTGCAAACTGAGTTGAGTTTGGATGAAACTTAGAAATTTTCTCAATAGAAGTTCTACAATCTGTTGCATAATGACTAACTCTGTTACATCGCCTGCAAAAAATTTGACTCAAATTGGTGCCTCTTCCTTGAGACTGTCCTCGACCTCTTCTTTGTCCTCTGTTTTGAGATTGTCCTCTCCCTGGACTCTGTCTTGTGGCTTGCTGATATCCTTTGTTTTGATTGTTGCCTCTGCCTTGAAAATTGTTTCTGCCTGAATTGGAGCCTCTGTTGGAGTTTTTTCCTCTGTGTTGACTACGACCACGACCTTGCGCTGCTTGATTTTGATTAAAATTACCTTTTCCTTTGTTTCTGGAATTGTCAGCTGAAGAGTTTCTAGAACTGGCTTCGGTGAGGAAGACATCTTCCCCGATCTGCTTCTTCTTCCCGAATTTTTTATCATGTTGTGCTAACATGTCACTCATTTCATCAAATTTGATCTTCTCTAACTTTCCAGTGACTTGAAAAGTTTCCAAGAAATGAGTATATGATGATGGCAATCCAGCAATTAAAATTGTAGTTAAGAAACTACCATCAACAGCTTGAAAACCAGCATTGATGATTTCTTGCTGAATGTTTTTAAGTCGTGAAATGTACTCAAGGACATCACCACCTTCAGTTAATTTTTGTTGAAGCAATTTTAATTGAAGATCAACCTTCTTTGATTCAGGTTGTGTATCAAAGAGATCTTTGAATGTATGTAAAGCAGCCCATGCATCTGAAGAATTCTCAATGTGTATGTACATTTCATTAGTAACTGAAGCTTTTATAAGAGCTAATGCCTTGGCATATTTTATTTCCCATTTTACAAGTGAATCTGGATCTACTGGTTTATTTGGCTTAATGTTTCCATCACAAATTCCATGCCACAATTCATTAAAAATAAGAGTACTTTCAATTAGACGTCGCCATGTCTTATAGGATTTCACTCCTTCTAGCTTATCAGTTTAAGAGAAGAGATTAATTAATTTCGGCATTGGAGTGTTGAAGCAGTGCACCAAAATAATCAAGCACAAAAATTGAACAACTCGTCACACCACGACACACGCGACACAAAAAACGACACACGACGCAAAAAAACAATCTATCGGGGCTTGGCCTTGACCCTCGAATAGTCGTTGAAACGGGAGAAAAATGACTGAGCATTGCACTTGGCTCTAGTCAATTTCTCAAATATTTACAAGGTAAATTTCAAATTTTGACTTTTACAATGATGCTCATGCACAATCTGGTAAAAAAAAGTTACCCCCCCTCAAAGTAAAATTACTTTGAGTTACAATATCAGTCCAGAAACAAATTACAAAGCAAAAATCTCCTTATTACTCCAAAAAATTTACAAATAACCTTATTACTCCATAAATATTACAATACCCTTATTACTCCAATAAAAAACATTACATAAAAAATATGCCTTATCACTCCTGTACAAGAACCTTTTAAATGTCCACTTTTAATTTCTTTTAGATTTCAAATAAAGGCATTCTTCAAAACCGGCATTCTTTCAAATAATTGTAATATGAAAATAATCTCCCACGGGCATTTGCAGTTCAAGTAATGGCATTCTTTCAAATAATTGGCAATCGCATTTCCAAATGATGGCATTCAAGTGAAAATATACCGTGATCGGTCAAACAATTCAACGCTGCTTATGATGGCTGGTAGAAACGGTGTTCCAATTGTCAAACGCTGTCAAACAATGCATGAATGTGTGCTGAATGAATGCGCCATTCTTTAAAGTTTTTCCTGACCGTAAAGTGACAAATCGAGCAAATCCACAGAATTTACAGTGTAAAATGGAAGGAAAATCAAACGAAGTACCAAACGCCGAAATTAGTAGAGTAAAGAGATATCAGCAATACAATCACCAAACGCAAAGAAAGGGAAATTTATAGTATTGCGATGATGGTTCCAAAGACGCCCAACACTACGTTTTTTTTTTTTTGTAATGTCGTTGTTCAATGTTCAAGGACAGAATTCCGTCCACTACGTTTTACTATTTTCAATGTCGTTGTTGTGAGAAGCCCTCTTTTTAACGATGAAGTTGGCGCTGAAAGATTCTGCTAGCACTTGAGGCAATCTGATAATCTGGAGGCTCTTGAAACTGTGATCTCAAGTGATAATCTGGAGGCACTTGAACAGAGCAGAGTGAAAGACAAAAGCGGATTGCATATTTTAAATTTCGTGCAAGATAAAAGCAGATTGCAGATTTTAAATTTCGTGAAAGATAAAAGCGGATTGCAGATTTTGTTTATAGATTGAAATTCATGAAGGCGTGGCCGTTGTTCGGCTCCACTTCAGCATACTTTGCCACAGCAGTTCAAACTGCTCAGTTTACACCTCTTCAGAAAACACAATGCAGAAGTAATACATATATATATATACAACAGCAACAATTTTCTATCGATGTCTTCTTCGGGTGAGATAGTCACATAGTTTTGAAAAATTTTAATAAAATTGATTGTAGAATTTACAAATCTGAAATTAATAATGAAATTTTCTATTCTTTTAAACAAAAAACTTGACAAATTCCATACCAATCATTATCTGATCGATTTAATGGAGTTGAGTTTTCCAAGAACTAGTAGAGTTGGAATGCTCCTCCTCATATCCACTGCAACATTACCGTAGCTCTGATACCACAATAATGGCCGAAGTGTCCTCAGACACGTAATTTATTAATCAGAAAAACAATTACATTGGAATTATGCAAGATTTTACATCTGAAACAACAAAAACACTCTTGCAATGAGCTATTTATAAGCTCAATGTCCTAACTTCCACTAATTATGGATCACTTATTAAATAACAAGTGTCCACTTACATTAAATGACCTTCTAACTATTCTACTAACTTTACTCCTAAATTAGAGCCTAGGAAACGACTCTATTCTAGAGTCCTATTTTTTAATAACAAAATTCTATTTCTAAGTATATTAAATGTTCTAGAATTATAATTATTAATTTAATATCTTAAATCAATAATTATTTTATTCAAACTTTATAACCTATGATAAAATTTATTTTTGGATCATCTAACAGGAAAACCTACTATACCAGGACCAACCCGGATCCTAAGCCTGCAGTTATAGTAGATAACCCAGAATAGATTGGAAAAAATAAAAAGAAAAAACAAATTGTTAATTTAGAAGCTGAAGTGCCTTTGAGAAAAGCTTATTCCTTACCCAAAGAATTAGTGAGCTTAACTGATATTGATTTTGATTTCAAATTTGAACAATCATTGTGTAGAGTTAAATCAGAAAATGATTTAAAAGAAACTGTCATAGATCCTGTTTTTACTTCTTTTGTGAATGAAAAACAGAAAATTATTTCAGCATCAATAAAATCAGCCAAATCTGAAATTCAAAGTCTAGTAGAAAGGGTTAATGTTACACGAATTAAAGATGTTGATGAAGCTATTAAATTAGCCAATTTTTTGTCTCAATTTAAGCCTCCAGTTTCTCAATTACATACAACAATCTTTCCAGCAGCAAATTCGACTCTATATGCTGTCACTTCATTTTCAGACTCCACTGTCAGTTCACCCACAGAACCTTTTAGTCTCGAGTTGCCTTTGCAGCCTAGGATTATATTTTCCTCATATCCTCAAGCCACTGCAAGTTTTTCCACAAAACCATTTATTCCTGAGTTGCCTTTGCAGCCTAGGATAGTATTTAAATCATCTAATCAGTCCGTTGCATTCACCAGTTTTATAAGCACACCTTTTTTCCATCCAGTTCCATATATATACCAACATCTTTTCCAAGTTCTTCAAATACAACTTTCAGCACATCAGCTGCTATATCCAGCACTACTCCTATGGTCACTATTATACCTCCTAGTTCAAGAAGACTTCAAATCATGGCTGCCAGATATTCCCCTCTAGTTTTACCCCAAAACCTCCATGATGTGCCCCAAAATTACCAAAAGGATATCCCATTATTTGATAATTTTTCGCAAATTACTGCACAACAACATGTCACCAGAATGAATGATTTTTGTGAAATTTATGAGATAGATGAATCTGATGTCCAAATGAGGTTGTTTGCATAAAGTTTAACTCGAGAAGTAAAAACATGGTTTAGAAATTTAGGTGCTGGTAGTATAGCAGATTTAGCTGCATTTCATAGAGCATTCATAAATAAATGGGAAAAGAAAAAGAATCCCCTGCAAATTTTATCTAAGTTTGATGCTGTAAAAAGAGCTCCTAATGAGTCTGTTCAGGATTACTGCACCAGATATAACAGTGTTTATAATTCCATCCCTGTTGCTCTTAAACCTACCCCCTATTCAATACTTCTTAAATTTCCTGATGGATTTGATCCAGATATGGCATACCAATTAAGAGAAAGAAACGCTGAAACATTAGAACAGATGAAATTAGATGTTGTTGGTGTAGAAATTAATATCCTACCCAAAAAAGCCAGACTTAGGAATGAAAGGAGAGTCGCAATTAAAGAAGAGAATTCAAACTTAGATGGTAAATTTGATCTTTTTTATAAAACTTTAGAAAGAGTAGTTGAGAGATTAGACAACATTGAGAAAAAACCGCAATGGGATAAGCAACCCCAAATCAGAAATCCCAACTACAGAAACAACAACAATCCTAGAAAAGGTAAAGAACCTTCTCCAGATCAAAATATTAGGCCCCCTTTCCAAGAGAACTATGCTGAAAGTTCTCAAAACAATGTTGAGGATGAGGAAGACATCAACATTGTGATGGGGATAGATGAAGAAAACACTATTTTCCTCACTTAGGAGGATCAAGAACTCTTTGAGCTTTAACAGTTCAAAGTAGAATCTGGTGAAGCCTTTGACTATAAGCAAGGTTATGACTTCACAATAAATGAAATTCACAGCCAGTATAACCTTAGGAGCAAGAAAACAAATGAGCCTTCTACAAAAAAAAATGCTCCAACTCAAAAAAATCAAAACAAAAAGAATGTAGAGGCTCCCAAAATAGAAATTTTGCAAATTATTCCAAGAGAAAACAAGCAAAATTCAAACCCACCCAGTCCTAAAAAATAGTCTAGTCCAAAGATTGTTGATATCACTGATGAGGTGGCTCAATCCTCCAAAGATTCCCAAAAGGCTAATACTACAAAGGCCATTAACTCAGCAGAAACAACAGTCCCTGATCTAAAGAAGAATCCAGCTGACTCTAGACCCTCAAATCCTAAATCTTCTGCTAAAAATTCCAGATCTGACAAAGCCTCTGCTGCCACTCAAACTGTTCATGAAAAAATAACCAAAGACAGCAGAAATCAAGAAACTCAAACAGAAGATAAAAGAACAAATCAAGCTAAAGGTAAAACTGTTGAATCTCAAGAAAGGCCCACTCAGTTAACAATCACAAAAGATGAACTTCTGCAGATTAGTAAATCTCAACCAGCATTCAACATTCAATCTAAAATATCCAAGTTAAAAATACCAAATCCTTTAACAGAATTAGTAAAAAATGACTTGTATAAATCAACAATCAATGAAACTTTAAACATGAATGATGGTGAGGATTCAATTAATCTAAATGATGATCAACCTGAATTAATTTTTGGTCCTGATGTAAATGGTACACATGCTGATGGAGCAATCCCTCCTTTTTACATTAGTCTTACTATTCACGATCAGATATTACACAATGCAATGTTAGACTCAAGAGCTTCCCATAACTTAATGCCTAAAGCTATTATGGAAACTATGAATCTAGAAATAACTAGGCCATATAAAGACTTGTTCTCATTTGATTCCTCTAAAGTTAAGCGCATTGGATTGATAAAAGATTTGTGTGTCAATTTAGTTCAATACCCAGGTAAAAGTATGGTCATGGATATTGTAGTAGTTGATATCCCACCTAAGTATGGTATGCTTCTTTCTCGCTCATGGGGAGATAAGTTGCAGGGATCTCTACAACTAGACATGAGTTTTGCTACTATCAGAGTATTTGGACAGCCCAAAAAACTTTACAGAGAATAATTAATGAAATATATGTTCAGTAATGTAGAAAGGTCCATAAATTATCCCATATATTCAACTCCTACTGGCCTTGACTCTTTCGTTTTATGCAACTTTGATAATAATGATATCCAAACTGAATTGATTAACAAAAAACCTGAACCAAACAATGATAATATTTTTCGTGAAGCCCTTTAGCACTTAGAATTTGATGGTTCAGTGAATAAGACAGGGGCAGGAGCTAGAGTATGGATCACCAACATGGAAACCAGTCATTCAGAAGGACATGGCTTCAGACTCAACTTTAAATGCACCAACAACATGGCAGAGCATGAAGCATTAATCTTAGGCCACCAAATTATCAGAAACTGGGGAGGTAAAAGAATTTTAATCATGGGTGATTCAGAATTAGTCATTAAGCAAATAAGCGTTGAATATTCTATTCATAATCCTAGATTAGCCAAATATAGAGATGCAGCAATTGACTTGGTTGATGATTTACTAGAATCTAAGTTTGCTATTATTCCCAGAAATCAAAATTTGCAAGCACATTGTCTAGCAACTTTTGCTAGCACATGTAGTTTAAATTTTCAACCAACACATCGATATACTGCTGAAGTAAAATACAGACCCATTGTTCCTGACAATGTTAAATACTGGCATATTTTCTCTGAAGATGAACAGATTTTCAATTTTTTGAACAGCAAGGAAGAATTCCAAAACTGTAAGATAGACACTGATGATAATTTAGATTCAGAATGTAATGTAGATGATGATTTTAACTGTGAAATAAATAATGTAGATGTACATAAATATAAAAATCCAACTGTATTTACTCAATTAGATATAGATGACTTAGAAAAAGTAGACATAGAGGAAATAATTGAAGAAGAAATAGACATGCTAGAATTGAAAGATAATCTTTTACCTAAAGGTTTAACTCCTTTAGAAGACTTGTTTGATTCCAATGATGTGCCCAAAAAGCCTAAAATGGAACCATTCAAATTTGATATTGAGGAATGCAATATAGGAACAGAATTACATCCTAAAATGATAAAATTGTCTAAATCTTTACCACAAGAAGAAAAAGTCAAATATGTTGATCTTTTGAAAGAATATAAAGATGTATTTGCATGGAGTTACGAAGATTTAAAGGCCTATGACACAAATATAATTCAACATAAAATTCCTGTAAAGGATGATCATAAACCTTTTAGACAAAATTTAAGAAGGATTAATCATGTCTTGTTACCTTTGATAGAGAAAGAAGTCAAAAGAATGTATGATGCCCAAATAATTGCACCAATCAGATATTCTGATTGGGTTTCTAAATTAGTACCTACTAGGAAGAAAACTCGAGAAACAAGATTATGTGTAGATTTCATAAATCTCAATAAAGTGTCTTTGAAAGATAATTACCCTTTGCCTAAGATGAATCACATTTTGCAGAGAGTAGTTGGATCTTCAAGAATTTCTTTATTTGACGGTTTCTTAGGGTATAACCAGATACTTGTTCAGAAAGAAGATCAACCCAAGACTACCTTTACTACTGCTTGGGGCACATTCATGTATGTGAAAATTCCCTTTGGATTAATGAATGCTGGAGCTACCTTTCAAAGGGCTATGGACATAGCCTTTGCAAAGGAAATCCATGACTTTTTGTTCATTTACTTAGATGATATTACGGTGTTTTCTAAATCTGATAATGAACATTTGGATCACTTGAGACAGGTATTCATTAAATGTAGGAAATATGGTATATCCTTAAACACCAAAAAGAGTCTTTTTGGACTTGAAGAAGATAAACTATTAGGACACATAATTTCCAAAGAAGGTATTAGGATAGATCCAGCAAGAATTGAAGCCATACTAAACATTAACCCACCTAGGAACATCAAATAATTACAATCATTTTTAGGTAAAATAAATTTTTTAGGAAGATTAATTTCTAATCTAGTTGAAATCATAAAAGACCTTAATAACATGCTAAAAAAAGACTCGGTATTAAAATGGACAGTTGAAGAAAAACAATCTTTTGAATCTATTAAACATGCTTTAACCAAAACACTAGCCTTAATTAGCCCAGCCTTCAGAAAATATTTTACTATCTTTTCATTTGCCTCAGAACATACCATAGTTGCAGTTCTTTTGCAGAAAAATGACCAAGGTTTTGAACAACCTATAGGATTTTTCAATAAAACACTCAGAGATGCAACTCTAAAATACAACATAATGGAAAAACAAGCTTTAGCCTTGGCTAAAGCTATAAAATATTTTAGAGTTTACATTCTTTACTCTCACATTATTGCCTATGTTCCTAATTCTGTAGTCAAATATATTCTTACACAGGATGGACCAGATGGTAGAAGAGGAAAGTGGATTGCCACTATCCTTGAGTATGATATCGAAATCAAACCAACTAAGCTCATAAAAGGACAAGGGTTAGCCAGATTATAGCTGAATCCAACTATAATGCCTTAGATATAAATTTCATTGCACAAATTGAAAACCAAGAAGAGATGGTGACTCCATTGATCAGTGAAGCCTTTCTAGACTCACCATGGTACTCAGATATCATCTTTGTACTTACAAATTTACAAGCTCCTCCTGGTTTAACTAGAACTAAAGCTAGATTTGTCAAAATTAAAGCAATGAGATATTGTATTCTAGATAAAATGCTTTATTGGAAAGAACAAAGTGGGATTTTACTGAATTGTTTATTGAAATCAGAAGCTGATAAGATTCTTGAGGAATTTCATGCAGGTGACTTTGGAGGCCACTTATACTGGAAGAGTACAGCAGATAAAATTCTTAGAGTTGGTTTCTACTAGCCAACATTGTTTACTGATGTCAAAAAATATGTTACCTCCTGTCACCAATGTTATATTTTTGAAGGGAGAAAGAATTTGCTACCCTTGCCCCTAAAACCTATTTCTACTAAGATGTATTTTCAACAATGGGGTTTAGAATTCATTGGAGAAATTCATCCCCCATCTTCCGGACAACATAAATGGATTTTGACTGCCACAGATTATTTTACCAAGTGGATAGAAGCCATACCTACTAGGCGAGCCACAGACTCAGTCATAATCTCTTTCATTGAAAGCAACATTTTATCTAGATTTGGATGTCCACACAAAATTATTGCTGATAATGCAGCTGCATTTAAATCTAAGAAAATGATTGCATTTTTCCACAAGTATCACATTACCCTAAGCCACTCTACTGCTTATTACCCTCAAGGTAATGGCCTAGCATAATCCTCTAATAAAAGCCTAGTAAACATCATCAAAAAATTACTTCAAGAAAACAAAAAGACTTGGAACAAAAAGTTGGTTTATGCTCTATGGGCAGATAGACTTACCACCAAGAAGTCAATTGGTACTTCACCTTACCAGATAGTTTATGGAATGGATGCAGTATTTCCTTCATCATTCGGAGTTCCAGTAATGAAGATTATTCAGGAATCACAAGTTGAGATTAATGACATTCAACGGAGAATAAATCAAACCATTCATTTATAGCAGACAAGGGAGGAAGTATATGAAAAATCTCAAGTAATTCATGATAAAATACAAAAGATTTTTGATAAAAGGACTAAGGAGGATGATTTTTACAGAGGAGATAAAGTGTTAAAATGGGATTCTAGGAGGGAGGAAAAGGGAAAACATGGAAAATTTGATTTTTTATGGAAAGGACCTTATGAAATTTATGGGTACCAGGGTAATAATGCATTTTTTATCTGAAATTTGGATGGAACAGACCTTCCAGAAGGACCAATGAATGGTAGGATGCTTAAACACTACTATTCTTCTGAGTTAACTAACAGCTAGTTCCAGATTGATTCCTTTTTTAAATCATTGTAAATATTCATTGCAAGTGAGTAGATTGGATTGGATGTTTTCTTTTCAAAAGTTGAAACCCGGAGTGAAGGCCCGAAGCTTTGAAGAGTAAAATATCATAAGTATGAATTGTTTTAGAAATCATCAAGGTTAAAAATTCAAGGCTACTGATCTTAGAGTTCTTGACATTTCACCAGGAAATGCCATCCCCATGTGAAGCCTCTTTTAGTGACCTATAAATATAGGATTCATAATTTTGAATTGACTAATGACAGTCTTGTAAATATGTACATACTTTGCCTTCTGCAAGTTGTATTCCCATATTTTGTAAAAAATAAAAATAAAAATAGAAAAAACAAAAAGAGGGTAAAAAGTCCTAAAAGAAAGATCAAAGGACTTAGAAAAAATAATATACCCCAAAGAAAGATGAATAAAACATGAAAGTGTGCAAGTCGAAATGCCACTAACTTTTACTTTTGCAGTTGATTATGGCAGAGTGTCAATAAATGCCATAATCCATGATGAGTTGAACTGTTCAATCTTGACTTATCATGTTTCAATTTACTTGTTTTAGATAGAGAATAAAGAGTTGTCAGATAGTTTAATCCTAACAATTCAGTAGATAGATATAGAGAAAAAAGGAACCCAACAGTTTAATTTGGGTCCTTGGATGAAATAAGGTAGAATTAAGTATTTTTTACTGCTTTCAAAAGAATAAAATGTTCAAGGTTGCTAGCTCAAATGCACCTGTACAAATGGAAGAAAATTGTTAGATTAAAGATTGGGTAGGTAGAAAAAGGTGGGAAAATCATTGTAAATATCTTTCACCATGTAACAATAACTAATTTCCCCTTCCCTAAAGCTATTTGACATTCAAAACTTTCAGTAAAATATGCTCAGAGCATTTATCTGACTTCTGTTGGGACCGGACCCAAGGCTCGATGACTGTTAAGTTAAAAATGTTTGAATTCCAATAATAAACCCAAATTTTCATCATCTACCATTCATCCATTCATCACCATGCGATTTCATAAGTAAAACTCCATTTTTACTTAATGATACTTAAACCCCCATTTGATTAACTGCCTACATAAAGCATAAAAACCCTCAAAAATACATTATATCCTAAGTAAAGTGATTAAGTTATGATAATGAAGCTTTGCTTTAATTTTCACTTTTATTAGTTATATTTATGAGTTTTGAGTATTCACTTTTCCCTTCGTCATATTAAATCTAACTTACTTATTAATTCCCTATATAAATGACCCTTTCCTATTAATATAACTCCTTTTTATTAAAAATCCTTGAAAACACCCACTATTATAAACTTTAGCCAAAGTCTATTATCCCACATGTTTTAATAAACACCCACAATAAACCCCCTTTGGCTAGACTAACACTATGTAAATATCCCGCCCCCTTATAGTTAATAAACCTATTTGGTTTAAATTAACTATATAATAAAATATGAAGGAAAGTGTTCGGAACATAGATATATCATTGAATAAACAAACTTTCCTGATGCCTCAGATATTGTTTTAAACCAAGAGCCTTTGTTTTATTACTTTACCCCTTTATTTTCCCAGTGCCTTTGCATTTATCCCTAGTCGTCCAATCAACCAGATCCATTTTCATCCAACGGTCCTAAATCAACACGATACCCCGTCCATATGCCCCACCACTCCTATTCATATTCCTTTCCCGATATCGTGTTGAACCTACACCGTAGATCTAAACTTTCAGATCAACGGCTTATATTATATCCCAGGTCCCACTTATATTTTCCTACAGCTTGGAAAATAATCCTGACCGTTTGCATCATCGAGGTAAATCCAACGGTGCGCGTTCCATATCACACTCTGAAAATGATCGGGTGAAGTTTCTCCAAAATCGCACGATAAAAGTGGTTTTCCAATACAACTCAATGCTACGTGTCCCATCCTTATTCGATTGCATTCCAAATACTTTAAACCACTTACCATCCCAAACGAACGCGAAAACCATTGGTTGTTTTCCCATATTACCTCCCGCCATTTATTGAAACCTGTAATTAATGACATGAAAAGTGGTAAATGTTAAAATTTTAAGCTTTAATATGGCATTGTTTCATGTATTATTCGCATTCCCGACTGATTTAGCCTTCGCCCCGACTGATGTAAGCCTCTGTTTACCCAATTCCTCGCCCAGAAGCAGAATTTCACCATTGCAGCCTCATACGAAGATCCTTGAAGCCTTCTGTTGAACCAGTGGATCCATTTCAAAGCCAAAGCCACCAGAAAACACTCCTCGACTACAAAGACACCCGTGAAACATGTATTTTACTCAAAATTTAACCTGCAAATTCACAAATTCGACTCTAAATCCGACCAGTTGATTTACAAGGAAGAAATTTACCAAATCCTAGTGTGCCCAAACTTTGAAAAAACAGGGCAAACCCTTGCAAATTCTTCTCATAATTTTCCATTTGCTTAAAACTCAGTTTTTTAGCCAAATTTCTCATTTTCAAACCATTTCCACGGTTAGAAAGATTTTTTTTAAAATCACAGAAAGCCAGAGGATCACTTTTCCAGTCTTCTACATCTAGACAACCTGTGTTTTCTTTCCAAAACCCTTCCTCAAATTTCCAGAATTGTCCCATATTTTCTCAAATACCCTCTGTGTCAAAATTAACTATAGAAAATAGTTTAATCTTGCTTAGTTATCCCCAGAAATGACAAAGAAGCAAGTTACACCCAAGTCTGGAGGTCCCAAGGCCCCAAAATCTGTCTCAGCCAAGCTTCCAAAGCCATAATAATCAAATATTAATAAGCCTACTCCTGCTTTAACAATTGATTCAACTAAATTTGTCAGACCTCTTCAACCACCTATTTCTACTGAAGAAAGAAGTCCCTTAATAGACTTGGATTACAAGATTGGTGATGCAGCAGTAGAATTTAATTTGCTTGATATTCATAACTGGTGTTATGGAAAATTTCTGGATAAAAATGAAAATGATATACCTATTTGGGAGTCTAATTTGCCCAAGTATGTTGTACCTATTACTCATCTAGCTCAAGACCTGTTCAGATTGTGTCAATTACATTATGTTCCCGACCAGAGCTCTATTATGAACAAAGATAGAGAAATTATGTTTTCCATCACAGCAGAATCCATTAATGAAATGCTTCAATTGAATTTTGATCCAAGAGTAGTGCCCCTATCCGTTGAAGATTTGACTCAATTGTACCTAGATTTGGATTTCCCTAAGAGGTTTATGATTCTTCAAAACTTCATGCCTACTCATGTTGATTTCCCAAAACTGAATCCACCCTATTCCACCTCTGATTTTCCTGAATCCTCCAGACAAGTAATTTCAATGTTATCCTTTATCTTAGGATATTTTAATGATGAGTTCACGGATGTCTCTATACTAGGATTCCTTTCTACATTGTCCCCTGGGCAACCTCCTACGATGGTATTTGATTTTTCTAGATTCATTGCTCACAGTATACATTATCAGTTGACCAAATTGCCTACTGAGGGAGTGTTTAGATATTCATCATATCTATTCCATCTTTTTCTCTTTTTCCAAGCAGAACAATTTCCCATTGCCTTACAAAAGATGAATGTAGAGGGCCAGCCTCTGTCTATAATATTCTGGACATAATTACTCAGGAAAAAAGGAAATGAATTCAATTACAAGGATTTCACAGATTTGTTTTTCAAGCCAGCCATGAATTTACTTTATAAAACAGAACAACCCAAGCTCAGTGATGAAATGAAAAGGATATTGAAGTTGTCTGAACAAGCCAAGTAGGGGATTGGTACTTATATGAAGGACATACATAATTAAGGATATTTGGAGCAAATTTTCTCCCATATAAGTTGCCCAAATTTCTAACTATCCGAATTTTTGCATTGGAATATCTAAGGCAGGTGTTAAATGTAGATGTGGTAAACTTCATGGCTTCTAAGAAAAATACCCAATTCAAGTTGAAGAACCAAATTTCCCATTCATAGTAAATAACATGGATGCATTAAAGGAGATAGCAAAGAAATTGTCAGAGTATAAGTTCCAAGAAATTTTTTACTCGAATTATTATCCTAAAGGCATTTTGAATAGTATAAGTCTTAAATGTAAATTGATTCCTTTCATCCATGAGCCTAAACCCAAAATCGAGAAATTTGCAAATCAAATACAGTGGGTGGAAAATACATTGGTTGACCCTACTTCTAATGCAGAAACTTTGATAAACACAGATAATTCATAGACTATAGTGGTCAAAAAATAGGTAGAAACTTCAAACAAAAGGACCAGGAATGAAGAAGGCTATTCAGCAGAGACCATTGCAGAAAAAAATCAAGATTATTTACAACAAAAGGGAAAAAATGACTTTTGTTGAGAAAGAAAAGGTTATTGAAATAAATGATACAGATGATCAGCAGGTAGATAATGATGAAGCCACTGTAATTGTAAATGGGACTCTAGCAGAAATTCGGAAAGAGCAGGTTTTAACACAGGAACAGGGCAAAGAAATGGTTGAAAAACAGGTAAATATAGAAGTTCCCTCCTCCTCCAAAACAGCAGAGGGAAAAGATATTGATATCAAGGAGAAATACAAACAGATTAAGGAAATAAATGAAGATATCAAAAGAGAAGTTTATTCTCAATTTCTTAAAGAAAAACCAAGAAACAAAGACAGAATTTTGACAGCTTTTGACTATTCAAAAAATAAAATGATTATGTCTTTTCTCCAGCCAAAGGTTACAGACCCTAAGTCAGTTGCAGATTACAAGAAAACAAAGCTTGAAGTAGATGCAGACACCATACATGAACTTGATCAAATAGAGTTTCATAGAAGTACTTTAGAAATTCTCTATTATAAGGTGGTAAAAAAAACTATGAGTGCAACTAGATTGCAAAACACTGTGTTCAACTTGCAGGACCAAATGAAGTTATATAAAGCCTCATTACATGCGAAGGATCTAAGGATAAAATCCTTAGAAGACCTGGTGCTACAAATTGGAGTGGATCCTTTAAATATTTAAGTTGCTCAGACCTTGATAAAGCAAAAGAATGATGATATCATTACCTTGAGGAAACAATTAAAACTTCCTCAACATGAACATCCTCAAGCAAAGGAAATCCTCCAAGAACAAATTGCAAAAGCTGAAATGGCCAAGCTAATACTAAAATTGACTGCCCAAGTCAAAGAGATAAAGATCAGATGGACATCCTTATAAAAGAAAAAGAAGCAGTAAAAGAGGTTGATGTGCAATCCACTCCCACCATTATTCCTGCAGTTGATAGAGCTTTCCCCTCCACATTTGCAGAGCATTTAGCCTCAAAGTGCCACTGGAAACTGCAGTGTCAGTGCAATATTTAGACACTTCTGCCACAGAATCATCCACAACACAGGTACATCAAACATGTGAGGCATCTTGACATAATAAATGCCATGGAGGAGATGTCCCTAAAGAATAATGAGATAATCAATTTGAAAAATACCATTCAAACTCTTGAAACATCAAATAGAAATGCATTGATTAGCTCTAAGGGAAATGAACAAAGATCAAAAAGACTTGAAGAACAGGTAAAGATCTTGCAGCAGCAAGTAAATCTTAGTGAACAGGTGACCTTCATCAAGAACTATCTTTGGACAAACATAATTCAAGGCATACATCTACAATGGCCTTCAATTCAGATCATATATGAGCAGAGAGATCTATTTAAGGTAGCACAGGTGGAAATTCAGAAAACAAAAGAAGAACTAGCTAACAAACCATCTCAAGCTTCGAATCTTATTACATTTTTAAACAACAAAAACAAAGAGGAGCTTGAAGAATTAAAAATCCAAGACAGGACTAAAACGATTCTGCAAATCAAAAAGGTCCTAAATAAAAGGAATATAATGAACAATTTGGAGGAAAAGTGCAAGACCATGGAGTTGTCAATAACAATTTTTTTGGCACAATACACAATATTGAGAAAAGCAGGCCTCCTAGACATTCATGGCTTTAATGAAAAGCTAATGGTTCAAACAGATTATGACAAGAAGATTAGAGCCCATGCCAAATAAAAAATAAATAAGCCGTTGCCACAAGGTTCTCCAACTGCTAAAGTTGTATTGGAGTACTTTGAGGACTTATTTTTCTACAGAATGAAATCAAACATATTTTCATTATCAAACAAAATTTGTCAAAGTACACTGATGCTGATGAAGGTTATCGAAAGTTGAAAAGTATGAAAATACCAAGTGATCAGCAATGGCAGGAATTCACATATTTGTTATAACAACATTGGAGCAGAACAACAGAAAATACAGGTAAAGCAGTAAAGATTGAGAAGAAAAGAAGCTAATTTGATTATAAACTTTTTACTGCTGATAATCTCTTTTACAGCAGTAAAAAGTAAAAGGGAAACTCAAACGTGACAATTAAGTGATATAAACAGAAAATTGATTGTTTTTACCACAGTGAAAATTTTCTTTTACAGCTGTTAAAAGGTAAATGTTGTAGTGAAAGTGTATCAGAATGATCAGCAGAGTCAAAGAGTATCCGAGAAAAAATCAATCAGAAATTTGTACTATTGTAATTTTTTCTATCTTACAGTAGTAAAAGTAATAAGGAAGCAGCATAAGAGAGTATCAAGAGGAAAAACAGCATTAAAGGATGAAAATTGAAAGAGTATCAGTCAAGCAATCCATAAACAAATATCTTCCAAATATGCGAACAAGCATGCACACCTAGTCAACAAACTGTTTTGATTAGATGATGTTAGTTCTAATTTTTCTAAATAAAAGGACAACTTGCTAAGTTGTTGAGCAGCTGTCCCTCTTAGTGTGCTAAGATATTTTATTTTCCTAGAGTTATTCCTAGATGTCTCTAGGATATTTTGTAATAAACATTTGTATAAATACTTCAGTTTATGAAGTGTTTAGTGGGGAATAAATTTGTTGAGATTATTATAGACAATTTCGCTTGTGTTTTGGAGGCTCATGTGTTGATTTCGTAGCAGCAGTCTGGACAAGAATCATTTGGACTTCATAACTCAGGATTCATGCAATAAGCTAATGAGTAAAGTGATTTCTTACTGTCATTGTTTCCTCTTCTGAAGTTTCATTCATTTTCATATGTGTTCAAATCTGAATGATTAATTAGGAATATTATTTTAGGATTAGTGTAAAAGCTCCCTGTCTTAACTACTTGATCATTTCATTATTTTCTGCTGATTTATGGACTTAGGAATCCTTAATTGCTCCTAGTCCCATTTGACCCTTGCCTCCTTCCTCTTATTTCCGGATCAAAGGATCCTTTACTGCCCTTTATCCCGAAAGCAAGCCATCTCATCCAAACAAACTATTCAAATCTATGAGGGTTATCTACCTTGCCCTGAGTACATTAGCATCCTCTTAGCCTCGCCTTCCATTTTTTCTTGCTACATATTGACTCCATAGCCCAATGGACTAGTAGATCCCTCTTTAATTTGTCTCCATGTAATCTTATTTCCCACCAAACTTTCAAACAAAAAACCAAGTGCCCAATCATAACTAGCCTAAAATACTAAACAAAAACAAAGTTAAATCGGAAAGAGAGAGCCCTCTCTGAAATTTAGGAAGGTTGGATCCTAAATTTCCAAAGTAGGTTTGTGGTTACCCCTAGTTTTCTTAAAACTGAAAAAATCCAAAGAGCCCACAATATTTAGAAATTACTAGGGTGATAACAAGCTAAACCAATAAAATAATATTTATGAATTTGCAATTCACATTTTGCACCACAATCCATGTAACTAAAGTTAAATTCAATTCAAAATTTGTACCAAAATAAAATTAATAAAAAAATTATATTTATGAGACTATAAATAAGAATGATTTTTTCAAGAAAAAGTCATTATCATTGAACAACTAATGCATTTGTCCTCTGTACTTAAATAACTTAAAATAAAATATAAATATAAATTCTTAAATTCTTAATTATATTATAAGCTATTAATTAAAATCTATATTATTTAAATTGTATAATAACATGTAATTAATATACTATATAAAATAATATAATATAATATAGTATAATAAATGTATAGGGATATGCATTGTTTCTTTCAAGAAATATGAAATGACAATAATATATTTTTATTCAAAAAGTGTGAAATGCCATCTATTATGAGTACTTTACTTTGACTTTAAAAGTATTTAGAGCACTGCCATGGTTAACCATGATTTTTTATCCACCATTGAGAATGTGCCAAGTAAGTACCTTTAACTCAAGCAATGCCACCTCAACCATTAGGGATGATTCCATCCCCTAAAATGTGATTGGTTCTCATAAAGTAAATTTTGATTGTAAATTTTCCTTAGGAGGCCCATTTTAGACCTCAAAATTCCCCTAATTGAAGACAAAGCCCAAGATAGTGTGAAAAGCAATCACCAAAGAAGAAATCTATCAAGGATCAATGGCCTCCACATACAAGGGTTTCAAGTCTAATGATAAGTTGACTGAAAATTCTAATTATCATGCATGGAAGATGTCCTTGGATTTGGCTTTGGAAGACCAAGATGTCATGGACTATGTGCAGGGGAAGATCCACAACCCTCCATCAAATGTATTGGTTGCCACAAAGACGAAGCATAGAAAAGGGGAAATCAAAGCGAAGATGATTATTAGGGATTCAATTCATAAGCACTTGGTTTCTTACATCCCCGAGCTGGGCACATCTAAAGAGATGCATGATAAGTTGGTTAGCATGTTTAAGGCTAGCAATGCTAATCAAGTGTTTTTCTTCAAGAACAAGTTGGAGAATATCAAGAAGGGAAAATATGAATCCATCCAATCATATTTTATGAGGTTCACATAAACTAGGAATGATCTCCTTTCTATAGGAGAATAAGTAGTTGATCGAGAGCTCATCTTCATTGCTCTTGGAGGACTTCCCTGAGACAGGTATGTATTTAATACTACAATTCTTAATAATAATGTGATTCTTGACTTTGATGAATTGTTGACAAGATGCACTCAAGAGGAAAAACAATGATGGAGAGAGATCATCCCTCAAATGGGAATGGAGGTGACACTACTGCCTTTACCGCTCATGCAAAGAAGAGGAAGGCTCCCTATAATCGTAATGGAAATGGGAAACCTTTCAAGAGGTCACGAAATTCCAAGTACGATGAATCTAAGGTTATTGTAATAAGAAAAATGAATATATTCTTGTATCTTCCCTCTCTACTGCATTTCCTCCTGACACCCTAGATGTCTGGTTGATTGATAGTGGTGCTTCAAGGCACCTCACTGGTTATAAAGAAGCCCTCTCTGATTTGATTGAGAAGGATACTAATTTACAAATTATCCTTGGAGATAATGCCACCTATTCTGTGAAAGGGACAAGGACTATGACTGTTCATTCTCAAGGTCAAGTCCTCCGCTTAAAAGATATGTTGTTCGTATCTGACTTGAAGAAGAACATTGTGCCTATTTCGGCAATGGAAGACAAAGGATTCAAGGTGGCATTCGCTGATGGAAAGGTACGCATCTGGAAGAAGAAATTTAAAGAATATCTTACTATTGGTTTTAGAGTTGATACACTCTACGAGGTTGGAGGAATTCCATTGGGGGATATGTCATGTGAAACAACTCTTCAAACTGAGTTATGGAATCGAAGGTTTGCACACCTTCATTACAAATCCCTTCCCGAAGCAAGGAAGGTGGTGACATGGATGCCCGAGTTTAAAAATTATCATGAAGGTATATGTCAGGGTTGTGCCGAAGGGAAGCATACAATATGACCATTCCCCTCAAGTGTCACAAAGACATCTGATATCTTTCAATTGATATATTCTTATTTATCTAGTATGTTGGTCGTAACATCCTTGGGAGGATGTTCCTATTACATGAATTTTATAGACGACTTGTCCCGCAAGACTTGGATATATTTCTTGAAGAAGAAGGATGAAGCATTCAAATGGTTTTGTACCTTCAAGGCCTTGGTGGAAAATCAATCCGGGAAGACAATCAAAATTTTGAGGACCGATAATGGGACCGAGTGTTAACACTGGAAAATCGTACAAGAAAAATATGACATTATTTAATGTCAGGAAGAAGGATTTACAGGGCTGAAAGACATTAGAGAATCTGGAAAGTATTTAAAATCTCTAAGGTCTGAGGAAAAATCAAATTTGAGCAAGTCATAAATTCTTTTACGCATAATCCTTCGAGAAGAGCGCCTTTGCGCACCTTTTGACCCAAAATGCGCACAATCCTGGGAGTGGCGAAAGTCACTTTCTGAAACCACAAAAAGCACACTCCAGGACAGTGATTTCACACTTGAAGCCACCTAAGGACAACCACCAAAGCCTCTTTATACATCAAAGGAGCACACAATGGAATATTTGTGGCACACAATGGAATCATCCCCCTCTCTTGGGTCACCATCCACAATGTACCAAGAGAGGGAAGCAGGATTTGAATTCTCCTATATAAGGCCACCAAGAGATGAAGAAATTGAGAGCACATTGTTATGCTGGCCAGAATTACCCTAAGAAATACCAGCAGTGTGTGATCCAGAGCTGAGATAGAGGGGACTCAATTGTTGGCCATCCAACAAGTTCAATCCACCACAGTAGAAAGATGGAGACTTTGCACTAAAGCAAGCTTGAAAGTAAAAACATCCTTGCATCGGGACTTAGAACCCATGTTCTAAGGGCCCTTTGGCAAGAGGGTTAAATTTTCATCCTCATTTCTGACTAGCACTCAATAAGAGGGGCTGAAAGAGCCACCGTTTGGATTATTGTAGTTGTTTGACTCTATTCAGAGCTTTTGTTTTATTTTTTTTAGTTTTTAGTTTACTTTTAGTTTGAATGTGCATGATATTTCTCTATCTAGTATGTTTATGATTCTAGCTTGTTCCACTAACTTGTTTGACTCCACTTCTTTTTCTGCTTGTGACCAATAACTTAAGAGGGTAAACCACACACCTTAAGTTGGTGTGATTTCGTACATATGTGCACCAAACACACTAAAAAAGGATTGGTGACTCCACTAATTTTTATTTCCAATTTTATGTGGTTGTGCCTTTTTGTAGAGACCCCTGTCTGTGCTATGAAGTGGAGATCAGTTTCCCCCTTTTTCTCTTGTAGTCCCTAGTTCATCCCAAGTGACAAACTGAAGCAGAACAGCTCCAAAAATTACTTTTGCAGGAATTTTTGCGCTTTTTCCTCCCACAGATGCACTCAGGGCGCGCGTTCAGAGCTGACCCGCGTGCAGACATCGGACCTGTTGCAACCTTTTGCACGCAAAAGACAAAATGAGAAATTTCTCCCACATTTCTATCTTTTCCTGCTTATAAATTTCTTAGCATCCCATAATACATCTGCCAACACTGGTTGAGGTACCCCGCAGCTTGCTAAAGCTCACTCTTAGTTTCTTTTTGTCTGCTTAGTGTCAGTTTTATTTCAAGTTGATTTTTGCAAAGTTCACACATAGTTTGAGTAGGGGGTGAAATTAACTTGCATTCCAAAAAAAAAATATTTTTTACAAATTTAGGTACCAACACACCTAGATAATTAGCCAAAGTAAGTGGCCCAAGTCCATGCATGCTTAGCTAGTTTCTTTTTTCTAGTGTAAATTAAGTTATTATTTAGTTCAATTTTCGCACTAGGATTTCAGGACCATGATTGAATTTTCGATAGAAGAGAAAGTAATCTCTGTTGCCTTTGCACCCTTTGGTGATCCTAGGCAAGCATATGAACACTCTCTATTCACAATTCACCATCTCCGCACATGTTTTTCTTTTGAGCAAGAAACAATACAACATAGTTTAATAGGTGATTTTGAAAAGGATCATCGCATATCCACACGTTCAAACTATGTGCTTGTCCACTTTTTTCTCACACACATCCACCCACTAAGTAAAGCAAAGACACCTAAAACTAACTTAACCAAACTCCCTAAATTCTCCCCACAGGGGCCACAAAATAATTTATATTTTAAGTTAGGATCAAGGGGGTAGGCATCCAGTAAGCCGCCTTGATCATTCTTCATCTTGAAACATAGAATTTGACTATTTATGGAGCATTAAATCCACCTATTAGCCCATGGAAAAGAAAACTTGAGCGCAGCAAAGACCTGTTTCAAAGGGGGTTAGGCTTAGGCACAGTGTGTGCGGTATTAGTTGGGGCTACCTGACCCGAATAATACTTGGTACTGTTAGCTAACTTACCAAGAAGCCCAAGACTTGAATGCTCGCGTGGGACGGTGGTACTTAATGGAAAAATCTAGGGCATTCTTTCCCTATAGGTGACGGTGTAGGCAAGTACTAGATCCTCTACCCTTACCTTAGTGGATTTTCTTCGGCTGATTGGGGGCGTCGCCAGCTCTTACGGGATGTTGTGCCAACACTCGCAAGATATCTTTCTCAAGGCCCAGTTACATTTGAGTGTGTCAGGATGAATAGGTCTTCCAGGATTTGAGTATCATATGCAAAAAAAATAAAATCCATTTTTTTGATTGACTGATCACATAAGATTAATTTAAAGGGAAAATTAATTTTATTTTCGCTTTGTTTTATGTATGCGATCGGAATTTTTCTTTGATCATAGACTCTATCCTCTCAAATTTTTCCAAAACCAGATCTAGTCGACACCAGAATGGACCCAACATGACCTTGTCGATCTAGGCATATTTTTTACCTCCCCCCATTACTAGGAGGGATTCCAGGTATTTTTCCATTTAGGCGTCAAAGACAGAACACTGCCATGATTATTGGTTCGTCCTTTATTGGGGAATCCTTAGTTGGGAACCCTAGTCGATCTCCCAACGCCACACCACAAACCACTCCTCCCACAACCCCTAGAGGGAAAAGGAGTGCGACCCATTCGGGAAGCCAGTAGAATACACAGCAGGGTACATTGCAGACTAACCTTCTTCCTAACCAGAACTTTGTGTTTTCGCAAGTTCCAATGGCATCAACCTCCCAGTCACCTTTCTTAGCTTCGTTGAATCTACCAGATTTAACCAAGCTGATGAATTACCCCATCGCACACAACCCTACATGGCCTCCCATGCCCACGAAGCACCCTTTGGATATTCCAAAATTCGAAGGAAAGCAAGTGGAAGACCCAGGTAATCATGTCATGACCTTCCACATGTGGTGCTCATCAAACAGTATCATTGACGACACTATTCGATTGAAATTATTTCAACACACTCTGACAGAAGTAGCAGTGAAATGGTACATGGAGCAACCCTCTGCTTCACATGGAACAATTTGCGCCCTCGTCACCGCGTTCCTAACATATTTTCAGCTACCCATTCACCATGATTCTGAAATGGAATTACTAACACATTTTAGATAAACCCCCGCCGTCCATATCTCGGACCATCTCCACGAATGGAGGTGGTGTTGTAGTTTATGTAAAGCTAAACTCGACGACTAGGTACTTTTAGACATTTTCCTGAAAACTATCACTACAGAGATTTCAAAGGATGTGGCGCAACAAAGGCCCACATCTGAAGAGGATGCCATCAACAATGTCCAACAGCTTGAGCTGATTTATACGCAGTCAGGATATATTTAGAATATCTTTCCGAACGCCTCGTGCCTGCAAACTTATCAATAATTTTCAGGTGTGTCAAACTCTACAGACGGTCTCATTGGGTCATTGACCCAAAGTTACCTAGGCAGCAGCAGTCAAAACCCCGGTTATACGTATGGTTCTACCTAGAACGTACCACAACCCAGTTTTCAAAGTCATCATATGCCTCAGCAAAATTTAACCAATAGGGCACCAGCGTATCACCATGGAGGACCCTATCCTCTGGCTCAGGGGACCCAGTACGCAGAGAGAAACACTGACGGAAGGACTCCCCTCCAACAGCCATGTGCAAATGGGGATCGCGTTATGCTCAGTCCCTAGTACAAGACCCACTTATGCAGATGAATGCACAGGTGAACTTTGTGCAGCTTTCCCAAAACTAACAACACCAATATAACTAGGAGAACTACCTTCCTAACGTGGTGAATAAAAAATGAAAAAACAAGCCCAAAGGGAATCCTAGACAGGGGGGCAACAACCAGCAACACCCACTGTGATCTCAAGTTGGAGGCAACTCCAACCAGAACCAGAACCAGGAGCCAAGCAATGCCCAACTGCAGATCAAAATGCCACCTCTTCAAACAAACCATTTTTATTCGATATGTGGTGAGTACGGCCATTATACTCACCACTGTCCTGATATCTCTAAGCTGAAGAAGCTATAGAGTAATCGAGGATGAGGAGGATCTTCCCAACAAATAGCTGTGATGCAGGAACCTTTCCCCCATCAAGGGACGGTAAGCACTCAGCAACAAAATACAGACGAATCCAGGAAAAACAACCCCGAAATCTACATGACTGGTGAAGAGATGTTTTTCCAAACACAGAATCGCAATTATGACACCCCACCAGACACCAATGTGTCAGGGGAAAGTAATAGTGCACTGACTGCACCTTGGACCATTTCAAAGATGCTTATAGAACCATTGCCAAAGATGGCGAAGGGATCCAATAGGCAAGCAGGAAACTACTCCAAAGCGGCCCATAATTATAGCATCGTGGATGATTTAGCACAATCTCCCGATGTTATGTCAACTTTGGAATTATTGCAGTCATGCCCAAAACAACAGAAAGCCTTACTTTCCGCATTAAGCGCTATCAACCCTGTCGATACGCACCTAATGGCTTTTGATTTAGACAAAGCCATCCCTATGCTTCCTTCCATGGTCACCTTTCAGATACTAGTGTTGGTCCAGAATATCACCATTCACCGATGTGTCACTGACAAGGATGCATCCATGTGCATCATGTCAAAAAATGTTTGGCAGAAGTTAGGGTCTCCCGAACTAAAACCATCAATCATCACGCTTAGAGCATACGACAGTTGTCCTTCGACCCCTGTCGGCCTCTACCAAAAAATCACAGTCTTCTTAGCTGGAAAGATGGTCCACATAGACATTTAAGTCTTGGACACTCACTTGGACTATAATATACTCCTTGGTCGGAGTTATATGTATGCCATGTCAGCCATATCCTCCTTCATCTTCCCCATTATGATGTTCCCCCATGAGGACCGCATCATTAATGTTGACCAATTAACACATAGCGAGAAGCGACCCATAACAAACACTGATGTAATTCTACCCTATGTAGATACAACCTTGGATGCATTGTCACGGTACCAAGAATATGGCCCCGGTCAGTTCAAACCATCGTCCATTCTAGGATCATTCCTAGGAGATCCCCCAATTATCCCTGAGTCATCACCCAATGTCACAGGGGCTCTGATGTGCATGATGTCCACATCAAGCGCCGAACCTAGTTAGGACATGGACACAAGTAGTAATGACACCAAGCCACGACAGCCTCTCTAGGCTACGTCGCTTCCCAAACCCTTCCATGTCTGCTTTTAGATTATTATTCATGTTTTCTTTCATTTTTTCATCGATCTTAGCTTCCATGTCATCCATCTTAGCTTCCATGGCATCCATCTTATCTTCCATGTCAGCTTGCATTCCATCCATCTTATTTTTTGTTTCTCTTTACGAGAGCGAAATTTGGTGCACTTCCTCTTGTAATTTTGATATGTCACGTCGAATTTCTTCATCTTCATGAGTCATACTAGAGACTTCTGAAGGCTTAATGGTTGTTGAATTATTTTTAGGTGTAATTTTAGAACCCAGTACTGATATCTATGCTACAATATGCCCTAGGAATCAATTCAAACTAATTTTTCACACAAGACTTATGTTATTCGAAAAAAAAAATACACACATTTTTCTTAATTTTGAAGAGCTCGAGATTGAAACTAAATTATCTCAGTGATTTTAGATCTTCAATATCTGAAATTTGGCCCTGTAGTAGCCCTCTGAAGCTTCGTTCAAATTCCACAGGTCTGACCTGATTTGGATTCTTCAAAGAAAATTTATACCTAATCTCCCACAATGACCTAATTATGGACTAGTTCAACAGAGCGAACTTGTACGACGTTCCACGTGTCACTGTTTCCTCCTTTGGCTCTGAAATTGATACAATGGAAGCTTCAATCCATCTAATTGCAACCAATTTTTATACAATTCCAATCCGATGCTCAGAGAGAGATTTATGATGATTTTCCCATGGTTTCCTCTTTGATATGAAATTCTAGAGCCTGAAACAACTCTAACTTCCACAGATGATATGTCTGAAAATATTGTGAATCAAGCTCTGAAATTTTTACACAACATTCCTCATGATTTTGGCTTCACTCTGTAGACATTTCAGCTTCTGAACCCTTGTAGAAAAAAAATTATAGCAAAAATTCCCCAATGACTTATTTAGGTTAAATTTAGGAGCCTGCAAAAAGCCCTAAATTCCACTGATCATATCTCCGAAAATGTTGCAAACCAAGATCTAAAATTCTTCCACGGCGTTCCTCAGGATTTCATCTTCACGCTCTAAAAGTTTCAGCTTCTAAACCTTCATAGAAAAAAATGTATAGCGAAAATTCCATGATGACTTGTTGGAGCAACGAAACCCTAGAATCTAGAGCTCCGATACCAAATGTTATGAAACCAGCTCCAGAACTAGAAGAAAAGAGAGATCAACACCTTATAAATCAACCACTTCAAGGGGGAAACCTTAAATACATTACATAAATGAACAATTCTTGGATGCTACAAACGACCAAAACCTCCTTCTATATATAAGAGTCCATGGGGCCACAATATAATCCTATTTGTCCTAACAATAATGATGTAAGGGCACAATAATAAAAATATTGGGGTTACAGGGGTACAAAAATAACAATAAGGGGGCTACACTAATAACAATAAGGGACTAAACTAGTAATATAGGGACCTAACAATGCATATCATAATTACTAGAATTTTTTGAACTGAACGAATATGAAAAAATGCAAATTTTGAATATGTTTAGCATAGTGTCAAGTTTCTCAGCATATTAGTTTAAAAATAAAATCTAAAATGTACCCATTATAGACGATAGACCAATGTAATGAACCATAAATTTTTCATATTTTTTTACAATGTATTTTGGAAGATATAAAATTTTGATTTCACCAAATCATAATGACCTTTAGAATTTTTGCGCACATTTTATTAGAAAATTAATTAAAATTAGTAAATATCTATCAAATTCCATAAAATTTATATCTGCTGAAAGTAGATTCAATTATGCAAATGCTAGTATAGGTTCTGAAAGTTAATTGATCAAATATGGTGGGGTTTAACCATTTCGAAGTTGGAGAAAGGTGATCAGAGTCGAGCTGCTGCATAGTTGCAGACGTATCAATTCAGCCAAAAAAATTTTGACATCGCGTTCCGTTAATATAAACGAAAGCAAAGTTCGACAAAAAATTTGGTTACTAACTTCCGTTGATCGCAAAAATAAAACAATGTGGCCCCTAAATTTTCTTTTTTTTTCCAAACAATAATGGTTTCATCCACTACTGAAGAAAATCGTTTGATAAAATCTATGGAAAAAACATTAGGGACCTCACGAAAAACATTGCACAAGCATATGAAATTTTATTTGCAAATAAATGCAAATGATGAGCTTGCTTATTATTTGTAGGTAACCATACAAAGATAGACTTGGAGAAATTGTTAAAAAAATGATATATGAATATTGGGTGAAAAATTCACGTGTTTCACCAAAAGAAATGGATGTGGTGCGGTGAGGAATAACACAAAATCAGTAGGAATAACATGCAAAACATATCTTGGACACGACTTAGATAGATTTTTTTAATAAGTTAAAAGAAGAGATTCGTGGAATTAACGTCTCAATCAACACTTTTTAGGCGGCTTTGCTCGGTGGGACAACAAGTAGACTCATGAGTGCAATGACTATCATGCTGGAATAGAGATGTGTCGCTAACATGTGTTGAAGGGAAATGAACCAAAGTTTACAGTTTCAACTGCCACATGTTTAATTTTTATGCCGATAGGAATTTCTTTTGAATGAGTGCACCTCTAGATTTCGTCAACACTTTTTGTGTTAGCTTTACATTTGGTTCCCGTACCACAACTCGTTTCTGGTATATTTCCCCGAGTCCACCTGAAAATAGCTGCAACCGGAAACATACCTGTCATTTAACTAGCTTTATTTTCCGCACCCGTCGTTTCACTCGCTGCGATTTCGTGTCAGACGGTGGTGCGCGACCAACAGCTTAGTATTTCCTGCACAATGCAAATCTCAGTTTAACTGCTTGTTTTATTGAATCATCATGTTACAAACAGAAACTTGTAGTGAACGGCCCACGTCAAAGTCTCATAGCCCACCCACGAAGACCAGTGAAGGTAAGCGAGTACAACATGGATTGATTTGGACTGCAATAGCCCTTACATTTTAGAGAGTTTCACTTGGAAGGAGCCAAAACTTTAACTTCTTCTTCTGGATACTAGGTTTGTAATTTTTTTCTTTGCATTTTGAATTGGAATGTTTCTTAATGTTTTTAAATCTTTGTATTTCTTCTGGTTATTATCAGTCAGTGAATCTTGTGCATGGGTTTTTTGAATTGGAGATTAAAGTCCCCTTCCTCAGCTCATCATGAATTGCATTTGGTCTTTATTTTTTGACTATTTTTTAATCCGATCTCAAATACAGGTATTTTTACCATTAATTAACAGTGATTTGGGGCTGGAATCCTGAAGGGAAGACAACATGGATTGATTTGGGGCTAGAAGCCTAAAGGGTAGACAACATGGATTGATTTGGATTGGAATAGCCCTTACAGTTCAGAGAGTTTCTCTTGGCAGCTCTTGGACCCAAAACTTTAACTTCTTCTTCTGGATACCATGTTTGTATTTTTCTTCTTTACATTTTGAATTGGAATGTTTCTTAATATCTTTTAATCAGTGTCTTTCTTTTGATTATTATCAGTCAGTGAATATTGGTCATGGGTTCTTTGAATTGGAGATTAAAGTCCCCTTCCTCAGCTCATCATGAATTGCAGTTGGTCTTTGGTTTTTGACTATGTTTTAATCCGATCTCAAATACAGGTATTTTTACCGTTAATTAACAGTGATTTGGGGCTGGAAGCCTAAAAAATAGGCTTGCATTTGATTTTAATTTATTTAATTAAATTGTCCAGACAATTGTGTTGATTCCGTTGTAGTTCTTTAAATAGGCATATGAATAAAGGATGCGAGAGGTTTGAAGTTCAAATCTTGTTCCCACAATGTGCTCCCCTATAATGCCAACACAAATATATAACTTGTATTCAGCTTCAAGAGCATCAATTTTCTGCTCCTCTATATGAGGGTTTGAAATAACATCCGCTACACAATGAGCATCTCGGTTTGGTTCCTTTTCAGTCTCTATTTCCTTTTAATAGATAGCTAGGAAAAGGAAAGAGACTTTTACTTTGCAAAGCTTAGGGATATTGAAATTATTTGTCAAAAACTAGATGTTGAACCATTACCTATAAGTAAAAATCTAAAAATCTAATTGGAATCATAAAAAAATGTTCCAATAGAGGTTTTTCTGCACGAGTTACATGGAGTGAAATAAATCAGAGTTTGATACCTATAATTTTGAGTAGATAGTTTCAACAATATAGAGGATTCTATATGTTGCTGATGATAGTCCAGCTGTAATTGCTGAGGCATAAGAAATAATATACAAGTCATCCAATCCATCTGATGAAAATGATGAGAAAAAGGCAAGGAGCAAGGAGAGATATCAAAAGACGTAAATTAACAAGGACACTTGAGGTGGAAGAAGTTGTGAAGTCCAGTCTTTCTCCTAGACGGTGACAAAACTCATGTGAAGAGTTCAACATTGTAGATATTTACCAGAGCACTTCGCCTTTGAAGATGCATTAATCATATGATAAAATATTTTCCTTTTTCATTCAATATCTGGAGGAATCCAGCTATCAGCACTAGTATGATCCATCCATGGGAGAGACCTCCTGTTTCATTGAATGGAGATGGGCTGCAAGGATTGGGAAAAATTATGCTTTGAACAAACAATTTGTCATGAGAAAATATTATCTTTGAATTGTTCTAATGAAATTGCAGTCGATGAGTTATTAGTATAGTGATATTCCAATGCCAAATGTTTCACATGATTTTGAGATAGCTTCATGATTGTCGTTTATCATATTTCCTAAGCTTAAATTCAATTGAAATCACGACTCATGATACTACCTTGCGGGTTCTCATAATAGATTTATATTCTTCTAGGTCCTAATTGATTTTTTAATAAAATATTTTGATGTTTTCTTCGGGATTTGTTACTTGCAATATATATTTTTTGCTATTTTCTCTCAACATTTCCTGTAGTGAGTTCTATGAATAATTACTTGTATTTGGAGAAGATAATATTCAAGTACAACTAATCTAAGCTGCATGCTAGTTTCACTAGTTAGCATAAGATAAGCTTCCAAATTGGTTATTCTTTGCTTACCAAAACAAGCAACTTTTGTCCTTGCTCAAGGAAGGTAGGTATTACTGACTGGGCAGGTTGGTCCTGAATATAGATGGATCGAAGGAAATCGCTTCCTTCCAACCTTCTGAACTGATAGCAGGGAGGGATAGCTACATCAATACTGAGTGAATCTCCAAACTAAGGGTATAGGAAGCGTGATATATGGGAGAACTATGATTGTGGGTCCAATATGGAGGCCTCAGATCAAAAATTTACTTCCGGTAAATTTGAGAAATCTCCAGATAACAGTTCCTTCATTATTTCCGGTAATTTACTTGGAAGTGTAGTGGTATTAGTCAAATTCTTGTATGCATGCACGCGAGCGCATTGTGTCTAATTCTTGAAAAAAATTACGGTATAAAACAACTTTGGTATGATTAGTATGTGAAGGATGCAATTTCCTAAATTTCTGTTATATAGATAGAATAAAATTGAATTACATGTTTCCTAATACAAAAACAAACTACCTTGAGCTCTGTCCTTTATCTTGTAAGAACTATTCAATCTATCTTTGCATGACAGCTTTCAAACTTACCTGAACTATGATTTTATGTCGTATGGGCTATGAAAGAAAAGCCAACTCCCACAAACTCTCTTTTAGTGTATATTTCTATGATGGTTGTGCAATTTTATTTTTCATCTTAAGGTTTTCAATTTTTCAATTGTTTAAGGTTTAAAACATATTTATTCATGTTGGTTTAGAGAATTATATCTGAAGCTTATGCTGGTTTGGATTCATGACAATGGCATTTTTGTGTATTCTATTGTGTATTTTGAGTTGGTTAATGATTTTAAAAAAATGGTAAATAGCTTGCCCTGTTAACAAATCTTGATCAGCGCAAATATGAATCTATTTTAAGTGGGTTATCAAATTAGAATTTGGCATTTTCTAATTGCAGTGATTGAGGACATATTTGGTATGGACGGTCTATGTGTCATGACTATAATACATTTATTTTGGTTGTTTTAGCATCATCTTAACATGTTTATGATTCGATTTTTGTTCCTTTGTGAGAGCATGAGTATATTAGTAATGAAGTGCTATGATTTTAAATTAAAATTTGGGCCGTGAGAAGTCATGGTTTCAAAATAGAAACTTAAAATTGTTCAATAAAATAGAATATATGAATATATTGTACTTGGCTGTAAAGTTTGAAGGTTGAATAATTGTGATTAGTCAACCTGCATTATTTCATAACAATTAATAAAAATTAGTTAAAATAATTTTTCCATTAAAAAAAACCTTAATTCTAATAAATTATATAAAGATTTTGTAAATTTAAGTTTTTTTTCCAGTTCAACTAATGTCCTCTTCCTCATTGGATTAGATTCAAAGCCTCCTACTATTATACACTAGACCCATAAGAGTCTCATTATGTAAATGATAAAAATTTATCCTCCTCATTGGATCGGATTCAAAGCCTCCTTCTATTATACACTAAACCCATAAGAGCCTCATTATGTAATATGATAAAATTTGTAGTGGCAACGTGTGTCTCAAGTAAAATCTATGATGGCAGTAAAGTGAAGCATGAATCAAATTCAAGTTGTAAAATAAATGGAATTTTGAATTTTTGCTATAAATGAAATAGCAATATTTAAATTTTATAATTATTATTTAATTGTATAATTTTAAATTTTCAAAATATTTTAAAATCTAGTGAATTTTTTTTTTCAAACTTGTAAATAAACTTATGTAGTGTTGTTCAAGTGTAGACTCAATGCTAATATTATTTCATACGGATTGTGGAATTCAATGTAAATTTGGAGGGACTATGCCATTAGAAGAAAATGTGGAGTTATTTCATATAACTATGATATTCTATGGATGATTCACAAATCCTACTTAATCCATCCAATCCCAAACATGATATGACACTAATGAAAATATGAGCGTGAAATCCAAAACCAATTTTATTGGCTTAAGTGATATATTGACACATGAAATAACATTTAATCTTTAAGTGATATATTGACACATGAAAGAACATTTAATCATGTACAACTAAATGTTAATTAGGATATGGAACTCAAATTAAAAGGCCATTATATAAAATGGATGGAAGTTGAAGAAAGAGTAGAGGGATGTGTAATTTTTTTTTTTTTAATTATTTTAAGAAGCTTAGTATATTCATTATAAGTTTTGAGAATTTATAGGGTATATTTTCTAGATAAATTTGTAAAAAGTTTGATGAAAATGTATTAGAATTAGAATTTTGAACAATACCCTCTCTACAACACAAGTGTCTAAGAAAATTTTCAAAGCATTGAAAATATATATATACATATAGGCAGAATGCCCGCAGATGCAGAGCAGGGAGATTCAATACAGACTCAATATATAGACTTAGAGAACTTTCCGTGATGCAAGCAGTTCAGGAAGAAATTCCCGCAGATGCAGAGCAGGGAAATATCTCAGACTCAGACTCTAGACACCCTCACTCAAACTCTCAGACTCTGAATGTCAAATGAGATGGTAACACAAGTATTTATAGCATTCTAGCAAGTTACCCGGTGCAAACTTTTACCGGATACCGGAGACACAAAGCATCTACTTTCGGCTAGGACATCGTGCAAAATGCCTATCACGAGAGTACTAAAGCATAACATATTCTTTACTATTTATCTAGGATTTGGGCAAGTGGGGACAACCACTTGTTATCTCGTCCCTTGGAGGCTGGGCCATATGGGGACCGAATCCGACACAATCTAAAAGCTTTTGAAAAACAAGGCCGGAATCTAGGACATCGGCTCTTTAAGTACAATTATTACACAGTGGAGATTTTTATTTGCATATATCCCACGAAAACCAAAATGTACAACAAATCGATTGCAAAGATATCATAAGAGTGATATTTACAATCAGTCACTATTTGCTCTATCATCATAGTCATACTCATACATGTCACGAGCAGCTTGTTCATCCCTTGGCCGATAAAGTTGGTTAAGACTTATTAATTCATCATCCAGATCTGGGGCAAGGAATTCATATGGAATAGACTCATCTAACCATGGAGGATCTTGTTCGTGCAGACAACAATAGAATGGAAAACTGTAAAAATTAGGTGGTTTGTCTACTTCATCAACTGAGATACGCCCTTTAAACTTTACTGAGAGTTTAAAGGATTCATCTTTTTCATCTGCTATCATGACTGTAGTTTTTGAGTGTACAAATTCAAATTCCAAAGCAAAATCGTTCTGGACAGCAACATGGAGTTCCCAACTCAAGATATTTACAAATTCCCTAAAATTCCTATCAGAAATATAAGTGGCTCTGGGCATATACCTAAACAGAACTAACTTAAACCATGGACTCCACCAGTTATTAGCAAGATTAATAGCTACTGCATAGAATATGACCTTGACTGACCCATGTATTCTAGCTCTTTGATGGATTGAAAAATAATTTGACCAGGTCCAATCTGTGTTTTGGATGCAACCAAAATAGACGGGATTATGTTCTCTAGACAAAGCATAGTAAACTTTCCAAGGTCTAATTATATAAGGCAACTCTTTGGTGTAAGACCACTGAGCTTCAGTTGTATTAAACCATTTCTGTAGTATCATTTGTTTGACTTCTAACGGTAATACAGAATACTTCTTTACAAGACACTCAAAACAAAACTCATAATGACAGTTACTACATAAGACAATCTGTCTGACTCTTTTAGACTGACTCTGACTAGACTGAACTGAACTAGTTGAAGCTTCATGTTGGTGAAGAGGTCTGAACATTTTGATTTCTTTTATTGTTTCTGCAACTTCTCGAGTGAGCATATCAGCAAGATAATTTTCTGCACCAGATTTGTAAACAATATGAAAATCAAATCCTTCAAGCCAAATAGCCCATCTCAATAATCTGGTACTTCCTTGTTCAAGCAGCTTCTTGTTTGCCAAGATATTTTTCATATGTTTCAAATATGTTCGAACAACAAATCTCACACTCTTTAGGAACAGATTGAACCTCTTAATTCCCCTCTTAACTGCAAGAATCTCCTTATGGGAAGAAGGATATTTCTTCTCAGTGTCATTAAAGGTTCCAGAGGAGTATGCACAAACTAATTCTTTTCTTCCATGCTTCTGGAGAAGTACAGCAGCCCATGTGTGATCAGAAGCATCTGTTTCAAGAATAAAAGGAAGATTAGAATCAGGAAGTTTCAATTTTGGCAAATCATTTACCTTGCTTTTAATATTTATAACTGTCTTAGTCATTTCATCTGTCCATCTTGATGCCTATTTTTTCAACCTGTTTTGCAACACCTTGGTATCATCTGCCTGTTTCTCATAAAATTGTCTTATGTAATTAAGACAACCTAAAAATCTTTGCAAAGTTCGGACATCTCGAATTACATCAGGAAACTTGGTTAAATGAACAAGAACATGGGGCTGCAGGTTAACTCGTCCTTTTTCTATATGTAAACCCAAATAGTCTATTCTGACCTTTCCGATTTGAAACTTTTCTTCAGAGTCAAAAAGCACAAGACCATGCTTATAAACCAGCTCATAAAACTGCTCTAAATGATTTTTGTGGCAATTTACATCTCGACTAAAAACAACCAAGTCATCTATATATACAATAATATACTCCTCCCCAGCAAAAATATCTTCCATCCGTTTCTGAAATTCAGAGGGAGCATTTTTAAGACCAAACGGTAAGACTGTCCACTGATATTGGCCATGAGGAACGGTGAAGGCAGTCTTGTAGCGATCAGCAGGAATGATGCCAATTTGCCAGAAACCACTCTTTAAATCAAACTTACTAAAAACATTGGCATTGGCTATTCGGGCAAGCAGGAGTTATTTATTAGGTAAAGGATACCTAATAGGGACCAAGGCATCATTGAGAGCCTTATAATTGATAACAAGCCTTTTCTTCCCCCGTTTCTGTTCACTATGCTTGTTAACATAAAAATCTAGACAAGCCCAAGGACTCTTGCATGGCTCAATTAGTTTCTACTCTAATAACTGGCTGATTTCTTGTCAACAAAGTGCTTGTTCAGAAGGGCTCATGTGATTTGCACTGGCCTTTTGTGGCTTAGGAGTATAATTTTATTTATAGGGAAGACTTACAAAGTATTTTTCCCTTGTCCAGAAAGCATCGGGATGACTAGCAGTGCAATCTGTGCGAAGATTGGCCGAAATCTTTTCAAGAACCTGTGGACCATGAAGTTCATCATTTTTGACAATCCTATTAATCTTGGTGAGATCTTGCAAACAATGTCGTAGCTGGTCTTCTTCTGCTGGAGCAACATTAACCCTGTAATCACTTGAGGATGGTAATTCAATAGGACCAGTTTTGGTAGTAAAGGTAACTAAGCCTTTACCAAACGTGACTGGGAGAAGATCATTTAAAAAATCTTGACCTAATAGAAAATCACAACCTGTATCAAAACTGTACAAAGTTACTCTAACAGCAACATCATTCAAACAAATGGGAAAGTTTGGGGCTATATGATTAATCTCCATCAAATCCTTTGTGATAGCCCGGAACTGGAGCTTAGTAGGATGCCAGAAATGAGCAGGAATGGCACCAAATTTACAACAACTTCTCATTGCTCCAGAGTCATTCTGTGCATCTAGAGTATATCCCTTAATTTTGGGCAATTTAATTTTGATAGGAATAACCACTCTATCACCTATTCCCATGATTTTCATTTCCTCCATCTTTGGTTCCTCAATTAATACTGGATTTATTTTGGGAGGTTCTTGCAATAGAACAGATGATAATCTAGAATTACAGTCATCATACTCAGAAATAAGGACTTGAAATTTGGCTGACAGATTAATCATTTCTGCTCTAGTATGATGAATGGAGGATTCTAAATCTGTAATCTTCTTTTGAAGAGAACTGATTGTATCCATACCTTCTTTTGGATGTTCCATAATTTTCAATGGTTTGAATATTGAATCAAATTCTTCTTCAAAAACTTTCTTCTTTGACTTAGAAGGAAATTGTCTTTCTAGGTCTTCTATCTTTTCTTGCAACCTTCTTCTAGAAGTAAACTGAACTGGATCAAGCATTTCCATTTCAGCTTTGACTGCTGCAATCTTCATCTGCAATTGTTCTATGGAATTAGAAAAGAACATCTTAATATTCGGAATAAAAGTTTCATCTGAATCAAAGGATTCAGATTCTAATGTCAATCTCCCAATATTAGGAATTTCACAAGTTTCAGAATCAGAAGAGCTAGAGATCTCAAAATATTCTCCATCAGAGTGAGATATTAAATCCCAATCTTGAGGATCATGTATAGTAGAAAAAATGTCTACTATCTTCATCTGTTTCTTATCTTTCTTCTGACTACATGTGTTTGCATAGTGTCCTTCCTATCCACAGATAAAACAGATTACCTTCTTAGAAGGTTTAGATCTTTTCCTAAATACCATTCTCCTACCTTTCCTAAATGACTTCTTGGGAGAATAATATTTCTTCCTTCTGGGATAGTACTTATCTGATTTACAAGAACAGGAATGTTTAGAAACCTTTTTCTTCATCTTTCCATGGCGTCCAAAATTATAGGTTTCTTTTAAATTGTTGCACAAATGTGTGCTGAAATGCATTTGCCTTTTGAAATTCTTTTTGGCTTTTTCAACAGCACATTCTCTTTGTATAATTGTGATTATCAACTGGTGGATTGCAGCAAATGACTGTCCTTCAAGATTGATTTTATGCTCATCTATATGTTGGTTGATCAGATCTGGTATTTTTCCCGGCATTGATGCTATATAATATCTCAAATATGCAGGATTATGAGAATCATGGGCTTGGTAAAGCAGTTTTTGCATAACACAGTAATAATCTTGTAAATGATCAATATTACATAATCTCTGAGACAAGAATAACTGTGCATGATGATGAGAGCCTTCAGGTACTGCCCCTACAAACTCATGTCTTAAAGCATCAAATAGTCTTTTTGGTGGATCTTCATCTTCATCAATTATAGAATTTTTATTCTCATCAGAAAGTTTATCCCACCATTGTTTGACTATACCAGTAAATTACCAAGAAATCTGTGTTATTATATCAGGCCAATCAGTATGGATGTTTGCCTTTCTTTGTAATTCCCAAGCATACAAATTATGTAAGACATCTATAATTGCATCTGTATCCAAGCAATCAATATTGATTAACAATGTGTTTCCATAACCATTATTGCTAGGATTTTGTGTTCGAGCATTAATATTCTGGAGATTATCAATATATCTCCCAAAAGGACTCGAGGCATAGGCTTCATGGGTTGTTTCAGTAGCATTCCTTCTTACTTTACGTGGGAAATTAAATGGCTCGGTTCTATCTCGTTTAGAACTTGATTCTCCTTGGGTAGGATCACCAGGGGTTCTAGTAGTGCCAGTTACTCCAGACATAGCAAGAATGCTTTTAGGAGCAGATGGTTGACCATTTTCTATAAAACTCCTTAAACTGACATACTGCTTTGGCAATCTATAACTTTCAACAGAAGGAAGCTCTTGCAATATTTTCCTCATCAGTGCTATCTTTTCTATTGCTAAAGAAATTCCCTTTTGGACCTTTTCAATTCTTGTGATATCAATATTCTCTACCCCCTTAAAAAGAATGCTTTTGGTAGAGGAATCTGGGACTGAGGATTCTGGAACGGAAGAAGAGAATTTAAGCTTTGGACTAGACATATCAACTGCTCTATAATGTGGAGGAGAAAGAGGAGCAGGAAGAGCATTCTTGAGGTGTTCTAAAGATTTTGCAATGATTCCCATGTTAGAATTGATATCATTGAGTTGTTGTGAATGTTCATGTTGATCTCCCAAGAGGGCATCATAACTAGTATGCAACCTCTTAATATGTTCTTTGACTTCTAAGACATCTTTGGCCAGATCATCAATATTTTGTAACATACGCACTATTTGGTAATTAGTGTAGTTATGTAATTTTTCTGATTCTGGTTGATCTGGGTCTGTGACAGGCTTTGTATGCATCCATTGCATATCAGCTTTTAATGTTCCATTCTGGAATGTTCTTCTTGACCTTCCTGTATCCAAATATCTTTCATTAATTTTGGCAGATAGTTCTTGAGGGCCTCTAGGTAAGCCACTAAAACTTTTGATATCTGGAATCAAAACTTGAGGTTCTCGGCTTGGAGATTCTATCTAAAAAGTGGATGGAACACAATATTCACATTGGTCAATGATATGTGAGGTATATCTTCTAGGTTGATATATTTTGGCTGGAGGAACAGGATATCTGACAAACATACTTCTGGGTATAATTGAAGCAGACTGTGGAGACTTGTTGCGTGGGACAGAAGACTTAGGAAGAGTGAAAGTGGGATCAACTGTATAGGATGGAGAAGGATTATTATGATTAACTCTACCCCCCAAAAATGGAGATCGTGGAACCGTGGATAACGAGCGAGGAAGAGGAGGAGAAGTGAACTTTAGACCAGTAGTGCCATCAGAATGTTGGACTGCAGATAACTGTTGTGGTTGTTTGGATGTTTGCAGTTGAGGATATTTTTGAGATAAGGGAGTATAAGTACTACTCCATTCTTCAGGGAGAGTACAAGTTGCAAATCCAATCTGTAAGGGAGCCGTATTCCCTAGACCAACAACAACACCTTCTTTGAGGGCACATTCTTTTAATTTTGGATGTAGAGGAGGCATGGTGGTGGAGACGAAACGAATACAGATAGAAGCATGTAGCTGAGCTATCTGTGTTTGAGGAGCGACATCAAAACCATGAAACTGGATATAAGCATGCAGAAATTCATTAATATATGGATCAGTTAGAGATACTTGATATCTGGGAATGACAGAAGACCATGCAGGGCCATTATTGAGTGGGCTTTGAAATCCTCCTATCAAAGCATCATGAAACTGATTCATCCTGGTATCTAATACACAAGCTAGACAGGATGTGTTTAAGCCAGGGCGGACTAAAGGATTTATGCCGAATTGAAGCATTCCAAGATGAATATATCTATATCCTTTACTTAATCCCCATTCAATATCTTCAGGCTTTATCAGAGGAATCGGATACACATCTTGACCAGTAGAAACAGGAATATTTACAGAAGTAAACCTAAACAACTGAGCAGCTTTGAACTGGAAAGTAGGAAGCTTGTATAATTTGTCAACATCAATCTCTGGCAATGTCCAGTTAGGATCTAGCTCAAATTCTTGAACAAATACTTTTTCATCATATAACACATCATTTTCATGAGATTTATTCAGATACTTAGAAAGAAAAGACCATCTATTCTTATAAGAAATTTTTCTATCTTCAGGCTTCTAAAGAGCAAACTCATTCATATAACTAGCCATTGCAGAAAGGTATAAGTAGAAACCTGAACAGAGAAGAAAATCGAAGATTTCTTGCACCAGGAAAGAAAAACATGGCAGTCCTTCACCTCAATAACTCTCAACCAGCGCCTTACAGTCACCTTCAAAAATGTAGACAAGAACCCAGACAACGCCTTACAGTCACCTTCAAACTTGTAGATAGGAACCCAGACACATACCATACAATGTAAAACCAGATATTGGAGAAATTACTCGAACAAAGAACCAGATGGCTTCGATACCAATTTTATAGAAATGGATCGTACAAGCTTCATATACTTTTATTATAGAGAACAGTAACTATTACATCAACAACTGATTACAGCTCCGTGGTGCAAGCAGATCAGGCAGAATGCCCGCAGATGCAGAGAAGGGAGATTCAATACAGACTCAATATATAGACTTAGAGAACTTTCTGTGATGCAAGCAGTTCAGGAAGAAATTCCCGCAGATGCAGAGCAGGGAAATATCTCACACTCAGACTATAGACACCCTCACTCAAACTCTCAGACTCCGATTGTCAAATGAGATGGTAACATAGGTATTTATAGCATTCTAGCAAGTTACCCGGTGCAAACTTTTACCGGATACCGAAGACACAAAGCATCTACTTTCGGCTAGGACATCGTGCAAAATGCCTATCACAAGAGTACTAAAGCATAATATATTCTTTACTATTTATCTAGGATTCGGGCAAGTGGGGACAACCACTTGTTGTCTCGTCCCTTGGAGGCTAGGCCATATGGGGACCGAATCTGACACAATCTAAAAGCTTTTGAAAAACAAGGCCGGAATCTAGGACATCGGCTCTTTAAGTACAATTATTACACAATGGAGATTTTTATTTGGATATATCCCATGAAAACCAAAATGTACAACAAATCGATTGCAAAGATATCATAAGAGTGATCTTTAAAATCAGTCACTATTTGCTCTATCATCATAGTCATACTCATACATGTCACGAGCAGCTTGTTCATCCCTTGGCCGATAAAGTTGGTTAAGACTTATTAATTCATCATCCAGATCTGGGGCAAGGACTTCATATGGAATAGACTCGTCTAACCATGGAGGAGCTTGTTCGTGCAGACAACAATAGAATGGAAAACTGTAAAAATGAGGTGGTCTGTCTACTTCATCAACTGAGATACGCCCTTTAAACTTTACTGAGAGTTTAAAGGATTCATCTTTTTCATCTGCTATCATGACTGTAGTTTTTGAGTGTACAAATTCAAATTCCAGAGCAAAATCGTTCTGGACAGCAACATGGAGTTCCCAACTCAAGATATTTACAAATTCCCTAAAATTCCTATCAGAAATATAAGTGGCTCTGGGCATATACCTAAACATAAATAACTTAAACCATGGACTCCACCAGTTATTAGCAAGATTAATAGCTACTGCATAGAATATGACCTTGACTGACCCATGTATTCTAGCTCTTTGATGGATTGAAAAATAATCTGACCAGGTCCAATCTGTGTTTTGGATGCAACCAAAATAGACGGGATTATGTTCTCTAGACAAAGCATAGTAAACTTTCCAAGGTCTAATTCTATAAGGAAACTCTTTGGTGTAAGACCACTGAGCTTCAGCTATATTAAACCATTTATGTAGTATCATTTGTTTGACTTCTAACGGTAATACAGAATTCTTATTTACAAGACACTCAAAACAAAACTCATAATGACAGTTACTACATATGACAATCTGTCTGACTCTCTTAGACTGACTCTGACTAGACTGAACTAAACTAGTTGAAGCTTCATGTTGGTGAAGAGGTCTGAACATTTTGATTTCTTTTACTGTTTCTGCACCTTCTCAAGTGAGCATATCAGCAAGATAATTTTTTACTGCTGAGATTTGTAAACAATATCAAAATCAAATCCTTCAAGCCAAATAGCCCATCTCAATGTCCCGGGTACTTCCTTGTTCCAGCGGCTTCTTGTTTGCCAAGATATTTTCTGTATTTCAAATACGATCGAACAAAAATCTCACAATCTCTTCGAGTGATTGAACCTTCTTATTCTACCTCTTCTTGCAAAATCTACTTATGGGAAGAATATTATTTCTTCTCGGTGTCAATTAAAAGTTCGAGAGGAGTATGCACAAACTAATTCTTTTCTTCCATGGCTTCTAGAGAAATGCAAACCGCCCATGTGTGATCGAAGCATCTGTTTCAAGAATAAAAGGAAGATTAGAATCAGGAAGTTTCAATTTTGGCAAATCATTTACCTTGCTTTTAATATTTCTAACTGCCTTAGTCATTTCATCTGTCCATCTTGATGCCTGTTTTTTCAATCTGTTTTGCAACACCTTGGTATCATCTGCCTGTTTCTCATAAAATTGTCTTATGTAATTAAGACAACCCAAAAATCTTTGCAAAGTTCGGACATCTCGAATTACATCAGGAAACTTGGTTAAATGAACAAGAACATGGGGTTGCAGGTTAACTCGTCCTTTTTTCTATATGTAAACCCAAATAGCCTATTCTGACCTTTCCGATTTGAAACTTATCTTCAGAGTCAGAAAGCACAAGACCATGCTTATAAACCAGCTCATAAAACTGATCTAAATGATTTTTGTGGCTATTTACATCTCGACTAAAAAAAAGCAAGTCATCTATATATACAATAATATACTCCTCCCCAGCAAAAATATCTTCCATCCGTTTCTGAAATTCAGAGGGAGCATTTTTAAGACCAAACGGTAAGACTGTCCACTGATATTGGCCATGAGGAACGGTGAAGGCAGTCTTGTAGCGATCAGCAGGAATGATGCCAATTTGCCAGAAACCACTCTTTAAATCAAACTTACTAAAAACATTGGCATTGGCTATTCGGAAAAGTAGGAGTTCTTTATTAGGTAAAGGATACCTAATAGGGAGCAGAAAATCATTGAGAGCCTTATAATTGATAACAAGCCTTTTCTTACCCCGTTTCTGTTCACTATGCTTGTTAACATAAAAAGTTGGACAAGCCCAAGGACTCTTGCATGGCTCAATTAGTTTCTGCTCTAATAACTAGCTGATTTCTTGTCAGCAAAGTGCTTGTTCAGAAGGGCTCATGTGATTTGCACTGGCCTTCTGTGGCTTAGGAGTATAATTTTCTTTATAGGGAAGACTTACAAAATATTTTTCCCTTGTCCAGAAAGCATCAGGACGACTAGCAGTGCAATCTGTGCGAAGCTTGGCCGAAATCTTTTCAAGAACCTGTGGACCATGAAGTTCATCATTTTTGACAATCCTGTTAATCTTGGTGAGATCTTGCAAACAATGTTGTAGCTGGTCTTCTTCTGCTGGAGCAACATTAACCCTGTAATCACTTGAGGATGGTAATTCAATAGAACCACTTTTGGTAGTAAAGGTAACTAAGCCTTTACCAAAAGTGACTGGGAGAAGATCATTTAAAAAATCTTGACCTAATAGAAAATCACAACCTGTATCAAAACTGTACAAAGTTACTCTAACAGCAACATCATTCAAACAAATGGGAAAGTTTGGGGCTATATGATTAATCTCCATCAAATCCTTTGTGATAGCCCGGAACTGGAGCTTAGTAGGATGCCAGAAATGAGCAGGAATGGCACCAAATTTACAACAACTGCTCATTGCTCCAGAGTCAATCTGTGCATCTAGAGTATATTCCTTAATTTTGGGGAATTTAATTTTGATAGAAATAACCACTCTATCACCTATTCCCATGATTTTCATTTCCTCTATCTTTGGTTCCTCAATTAAGACTGTATTTCTTTTGGGAGGTTCTTGCAATAGAACATATGATAATCTAGAATTACAGTCATCATACTCAGAAATAAGGACTTGTAATTTGGCTGACAGATTAATCATTTCTGCTCTAGTATGATGAATGGGGGATTCTAAATCTGTAATCTTATTTTGAAGAGAACTGATTGTATTCATACCTTCTATTGGATGTTCCATAATTTTCAATGGTTTGAATATTGAATCAAATTCTTCTTCAAAAACTATCTTCTTTGACTTAGAAGGCAGTTGTCTTTCTAGGTCTTATAGCTTTTCTTGCAACCTTCTTCTAGCAGTAAACTGAACTGGATCAAGCATTTCCATTTCAGCTTTGACTGCTGCAATCTTCATCTGCAATTGTTCTATGGAATTAGAAAATAACATCTTAATATTCAGAATAAAAGTTTCATCTGAATCAGAGGATTCAGATTCTAATGTCAATCTCCCAATATTAGGAATTTCACAAGTTTCAGAATCAGAAGAGCTAGAGATCTCAAAATATTCTCCCTCAGAGTGAGATATTAAATCCCAATCTTGAGGATCATGTATAGTAGAAAAAATGTCTACTATCTTCATCTCTTTCTTATCCTTCTTCTGACTACATGTGTTTGCATAGTGTCCTTCCTGTCCACAGATATAACAGATTACCTTCTTAGAAGGTTTAGATCTTTTCCTAAATACCATTCTCCTACCTTTCCTAAATGACTTCTTGGGAGAATAATATTTCTTCCTTCTGGGATAGTACTTATCTGATTTACAAGAACAGGAATGTTTAGAAACCTTTTTCTTCATCTTTCCATGGCATCATAAATTATAGGTTTCTTTGAAATTGTTGCACACATGTGTACTGAAATGCATTTGCTTTTTGAAATTCTTTTTGGCTTTTTCAGCAGCACATTCTCTTTGTAGAATTGTGATTATCAACTGGTGGATTGCGGCAAATGACTGTCCTTCAAGATTGATTTTATGCTCATCTATATGTTGGTTGATCAGATCTGGTATTTTTCCTGGCATTGATGCTATATAATATCTCAAATATGCAGGATTATGAGAATCATGGGCTTGGTAAAGCATTTTTTGCATAACACAGTAATAATCTTGTAAATGATCAATATTACATAATGTCTGAGACAAGAATAACTGTGCATGATGATGAGAGCCTTTAGGTACTGCCCCTACAAACTCATGTCTTAAAGCATCAAATAGTCTTTTTGGTGGATCTTCATCTTCATCAATTATAGCATTTTTATTCTCATCAGAAATTTTATCCCACCATTGTTTGACTACACCAATAAATGACCAAGAAATCTGTGTTATTATGTCAGGCCAATCAGTATGGATTTTTGTCTTTCTTTGTAATGCCCAAGCATACAAATTATGTAAGACATCTATAACTGCATCTGTATCCAAGCAATCAATATTGATTAACAATGTGTTTCCATAACCATTATTGCTAGGATTTTGTGTTCGGGCATTAATATTCTGGAGATTATCAGTATATCTCCCAAAAGGACTCGAGGCAGAGGCTTCATGGGCTGTTTCAGTAGCATTCCTTCTTCCTTTACGTGGGAAATTAAATGGCTCGGTTCTATCTCGTTTAGAACTTGATTCTCCTTGGGTAGGATCACCAGGGGTTCTAGTAGTGCCAGTTACTCCAGACATAGCAAGAATGATTTTAGGAGCAGATGGTTGACCATTTTCTATCAAACTCCTTAAACTGACATACTGCTTTGGCAATCTATAACTTTCAACAGAAGGAAGCTCTTGCAATCTTTTCCTCATCAGTTCTATCTTTTTTGTTGCTAAAGAAATTCCCTTTTGGACTTTTTCAATTCTTGTGATATCAATATTCTCTACCCCCTTAAAAAGAATGCTTTTGGTAGAGGAGTCTGGGACTGAGGATTCTGGAACGGAAGAAGAGAATTTAAGCTTTGGACTAGACATATCAACTGCTCTATAATGTGGAGGAGAAAGAGGAGCAGGAAGAGCATTCTTGAGGTGTTCTAAAGATTTTGCAATGATTCCCATGTTAGAATTGATATCATTGAGTTGTTGTGAATGTTCATGCTGATCTCCCAAGAGGGAATCATAACTAGTGTGCAACCTCTTAATATGTTCTTTGACTTCTAAGACATCTTTGGCCAGATCATCAATATCTTGTAACATACAAACTATTTGGTAATTAGTGTAGTTATGTACTTTTTCTCATTCTGGTTGATCTGGGTCTATGATAGGCTTTGTATGCAACCATTGCATATCAGCTTTTAATGTTCCATTCTGGAATGTTCTTCTTGACCTTCCTGTATCCAAATATCTTTCATTAATTTTGGCAGATAGTTCTTGAGGGCCTCTAGGTAAGCCACTAAAACTTTTGATATCTGGAATCAAAACTTGAGGTTCTCGGCTTGGAGATTCTGTCTGAAAAGTGGATAGAACACAATATTCACATTGGTCAATGATATGTGAGGTAGATCTTCTAGTTTGATCTATTTTGGCTGGAGGAACAGGATATCTGACAGACATACTTCTTGGTATAATTGAAGCAGACTGTGGAGACTTGTTGCGTGGGACAGAAGACTTAGGAAGAGTGAAAGTGGGATCAACTGTATAGGATGGAGAAGGATTATTATGATTAACTCTACCGCCCAAAAATGGAGATCGTGGAACCGTGGATAACGAGCGAGAAAGAGGAGAAGAAGTGAACTTTAGACCAGTAGTGCCATCAGAATGTTGGACTGTAGATAACTGTTGTGGTTGTTTGGATGTTTGCAGTTGAGGATATTTTTGAGATAAGGGAGTATAAGTACTACTCCATTCTTCAGGGAGAGTACAAGCTGCAAATCCAATCTGTAAGGGAGCCGTATTCCCTGGACCAACAACAACACCTTCTTTGAGGGCACGTTCTTTTAATTTTGGATGTAGAGGAGGCATGGTGGTGGAGACGAAATGAATACAGATAGAAGCATGTAGCTGAGCTATCTGTGTTTGAGGAGCGACATCAAAACCATGAAACTGGATATAAGCATGCAGAAATTCATTAATATATGGATCAGTCAGAGATACTTGATATCTGGGAATGACAGAAGACCATGCAGAAATGGATCGTACAAGCTTCATATACTTTTATTAGAGAGAACAGTAACTATTACATCAACAACTGATTACAGCTCCGTGGTGCAAGCAGATCAGGCAGAATGCCCACAGATGCAGAGCAGGGAGATTCAATACAGACTCAATATACAGACTTAGAGTACTTTCCGTGATGCAAGCAGTTCAGGAAGAAATTCCCGCAGATGCAGAGCAGGAAAATATCTCAGACTCAGACTCTAGACACCCTCACTCAAACTCTCAGACTTTGAATGTCAAATGAGATGGTAACACAAGTATTTATAGCATTCTAGCAAGTTACCCGATGCAAAATTTTACCGGATACCGGAGACAGAAAGCATCTACTTTCGGCTAGGACATCGTGCAAAATTCCTATCACGAGAGTACTAAAGCATAACATATTATTTACTATTTATCTAGGATTCAGGCAAGTGGGGACAACCACTTGTTATCTCGTCCCTTGGAGGCTAGGCCATATGGGGACCGAATCCGACACAATCTAAAATCTTTTGAAAAACAAGGCTGGAATCTAGGACATCGGCTCTTTAAGTACAATTATTACACAGTGGAGATTTTTATTTGGATATATCCCATGAAAACCAAAATGTACAACAAATCGATTGCAAAGATATCATAAGAGTGATCTTTACAATCAGTCACTATTTTCTCTATCATCATAGTCATACTCAAACATGTCACGAGCAACTTGTTCATCCCTTGGCCGATAAAGTTGGTTAAGACTTATTAATTCATCATCTAGATCTGGGGCAAGGACTTCATATGGAATAGACTCGTCTAACCATGGAGGAGCTTGTTCGTGCAGACAACAATAGAATGGAAAACTGTAAAAATTAGGTGGTCTGTCTGCTTCATCAACTGAGATACGCCCTTTAAACTTTACTGAGAGTTTAAAGGATTCATATTTTTCATCTGCTATCATGACTGTAGTTTTTGAGTGTACAAATTCAAATTCCAGAGCAAAATCGTTCTGGACAGCAACATGGAGTTCCCAACTCAAGATATTTACAAATTCCCTAAAATTCCTATCAAAAATATAAGTGGCTCTTGGCATATACCTAAACATAAATAACTTAAATCATGGACTCCACCAGTTATTAGCAGGATTAATAGCTACTGCATAGAATATGACCTTGAATGACCCATGTATTCTAGCTCTTTGATGGATTGAAAAATAATCTGACCAGGTCCAATCTGTGTTTTGGATGCAACCAAAATAGACGGGATTATGTTCTCTAGACAAAGCATAGTAAACTTTCCAAGGTCTAATTCTATAAGGCAACTCTTTGTTGTAAGACCACTGAGCTTCAGCTGTATTAAACCATTTCTGTAGTATCATTTGTTTGACTTCTAACGGTAATACAGAATACTTCTTTACAAGACACTCAAAACAAAACTCATAATGACAGTTACTACATACGACAATCTGTCTGACTCTCTTAGACTGACTCTGACTAGACTGAACTGAACTAGTTGAAGCTTCATGTTGGTGAAGAGGTCTGAACATTTTGATTTCTTTTACTGTTTCTGCACCTTCTCGAGTGAGCATATCAGCAAGATAATTTTCTGCACCAGATTTGTAAACAATATCAAAATCAAATCCTTCAAGCCAAATAGCCCATCTCAATAATCTGGTACTTCCTTGTTCAAGCAGCTTCTTGTTTGCCAAGATATTTTTCATATGTTTCAAATCTGTTCGAACAACAAATCTCACACTCTTCAGGAACAGATTGAACCTCTTAATTCCCCTCTTAACTACAAGAATCTCCTTATGGGAAGAAGGATATTTCTTCTCAGTGTCATTAAAGGTTCCAGAGGAGTATGCACAAACTAATTCTTTTCTTCCATGCTTCTGGAGAAGTACAGCAGCCCATGTGTGATTAGAAGCATTTGTTTCAAGAATAAAAGGAAGATTAGAATTAGGAAGTTTCAATTTTGGCAAATCATTTACCTTGCTTTTAATATTTCTAACTGCCTTAGTCATTTCATCTGTCCATCTTGATGCCTGTTTTTTCAAACTGTTTTGCAACACCTTGGTATCATCTGCTTGTTTCTCATAAAATTGTCTTATGTAATTAAGACAACCCAAAAATCTTTGCAAAGTTCGAACATCTGGAATTACATCAGGAAACTTGGTTAAATGAACAAGAACATGGGGCTGCAGGTTAACTCGTCTTTTTTCTATATGTAAACCCAAATAGTCTATTCTGACCTTTCCGATTTGAAACTTTTCTTCAAAGTCAGAAAGCACAATACCATGCTTATAAACCAGCTCATAAAACTGCTCTAAATGCTTTTTGTGGCTATTTACATCTCGACTAAAAACAAGCAAGTCATCTATATATACAATAATATACTCCTCCCCAGCAAAAATATCTTCCATCCGTTTCTGAAATTCAGAGGGAGCATTTTTAAGACCAAATGGTAAGACTGTCCACTGATATTGGCCATGAGGAACGGTGAAGGCAGTCTTGTAGCGATCAGCAGGAATGATGCCAATTTTCCAGAAACCACTCTTTAAATCAAACTTACTAAAAACATTGGCATTGGCTATTCGGGCAAGCAGGAGTTCTTTATTAGGTAAAGGATACCTAATAGGGAGCAGGGCATCATTGAGAGCCTTATAATTGATAACAAGCCTTTTCTTCCCCCATTTCTGTTCACTATGCTTGTTAACATAAAAAGCTGGACAAGCCCAAGGACTCTTGCATGGCTCAATTAGTTTCTACTCTAATAACTGGCTGATTTCTTGTCGACAAAGTGCTTGTTCAGAAGGGCTCATGTGATTTGCACTGGCCTTTTGTGGCTTAGGAGTATAATTTTCTTTATAGGGAAGACTTACAAAGTATTTTTCCCTTGTCCAGAAAGCATCGGGACGACTAGTAGTGCAATCTGTGCGAAGCTTGGCCGAAATATTTTCAAGCACCTGTGGACCATGAAGTTCAGCATTTTTGACAATCCAGTTAATCTTGGTGAGATCTTGCAAACAATGTTGTAGCCGGTCTTCTTCTGCTGGACAAACATTAACCCTGTAATCACTTGAGGATGGTAATTCAACAGGACCACTTTTGGTAGTAAAGGTAACTGAGCCTTTACCAAAAGTGACTGGGAGAAGATCATTTAAAAAATCTTGACCTAATATAAAATCACAACCTATATCAAAACTGTACAAAGTTAATCTGACAGCAACATCATTCAAACAAATGGGAAAGTTTGGGGCTATATGATTAATCTCCATCAAATCCTTTGTGATAGCCCGGAATTGGAGCTTAGTAGGATGCCAAAAATGAGCAGTAATGGCACCAAATTAACAACAACTGCTCATTGCTCCATATTCAATTTGTGCATCTAGAGTATATTCCTTAATTTTGGGCAATTTAATTTTGATAGGAATAACCACTCTATCACCTATTCCCGTGATTTTCATTTCCTCTATCTTTGGTTCCTCAATTAAGACTGGATTTCTTTTGGGAGGTTCTTGCAATAGAACAGATGATAATCTAGAATTACAATCATCATACTCAGAAATAAGGACTTGTAATTTGGCTGACAGATTAATCATTTCTGCTCTAGTATGATGAATGGAGGATTCTAAATTTGTAATCTTCTTTTGAAGAGAACTGATTGTATCCATACCTTCTTTTGGATGTTCCATAATTTTCAATGGTTTGAATATTGAATCAATTTCTTCTTCAAAAACTTTCTTCTTTGACTTAGAAGGCAGTTGTCTTTCTAGGTCTTCTAGCTTTTCTTGCAACCTTCTTCTAGCAGTAAACTGAACTGGATCAAGCATTTCCATTTCAGCTTTGACTGTTGCAATATTCATCTGCAATTGTTCTATGGAATTAGAAAAGAACATCTTAATATTCGGAATAAAAGTTTCATCTGAATCAAAGGATTCAGATTCTAATGTCAATCTCCCAATATTAGGAATTTCACAAGTTTCAGAATCAGAAGAGCTAGAGATCTCAAAATATTCTCCATCAGAGTGAGATATTAAATCCCAATCTTGAGGATCATGTATAGTAGAAAAAATGTCTACTATCTTCATCTCTTTCTTATCCTTCTTCTGACTACATGTGTTTGCATAGTGTCCTTCCTATCCATAGATAAAACAGATTACCTTCTTAGAAGGTTTAGATCTTTTCCTAAATACCATTCTCCTACCTTTCCTAAATGACTTCTTGGGAGAATAATATTTCTTCCTTCTGGGATAGTACTTATCTGATTTACAAGAATAGGAATGTTTAGAAACCTTTTTCTTCATCTTTCCATGGCATCCAAAATTATAGGTTTCTTTGAAATTGTTGCACAAATGTGTGCTGAAATGCATTTGCTTTTTTAAATTCTTTTTGGATTTTTCAGCAGCACATTCTCTTTGTAGAATTGTGATTATCAACTGGTGGATTGCGGCAAATGACTATCCTTCAAGATTGATTTTATGCTCATCTATATGTTGGTTGATCAGATCTGGTATCTTTCCTGGCATTGATGCTATATAATATCTCAAATATGCAGGATTATGAGAATCATGGGCTTGGTAAAGCAGTTTTTGCATAACACAGTAATAATCTTGTAAATGATCAATATTACATAATCTCTGAGACAAGAATAACTGTGCATGATGATGAGAGCCTTCAGGTACTGCCCCTACAAACTCATGTCTTAAAGCATCAAATAGTCTTTTTGGTGGATCTTCATCTTCATCAATTATAGCATTTTTATTCTCATCAGAAAGTTTATCCCACCATTGTTTGACTACACCAGTAAATGACCAAGAAATCTGTGTTATTATATCAGGCCAATCAGTATGGATTTCTGCCTTTCTTTGTAATTCCCAAGCATACAAATTATGTAAGACATATATAACTGCATCTGTATCCAAGCAATAAATATTGATTAACAATGTGTTTCCATAACCATTATTGCTAGGATTTTGTGTTCGGGCATTAATATTCTGGAGATTATCAGTATATCTCCCAAAAGTACTCGAGGCAGAGGCTTCATGGGCTGTTTCAGTAGCATTCCTTCTTCCTTTACGTGGGAAATTAAATGGCTCGATTCTATCTCGTTTACAACTTGATTCTCCTTGGGTAGGATCACCAGGGGTTCTAGTAGTGCCAGTTACTCCAGACATAGCAAGAATACTTTTAGGAGCAGATGGTTGACCATTTTCTATCAAACTCCTTAAACTGACATACTGCTTTGGCAATCTATAACTTTCAACAGAAGGAAGCTCTTGCGATCTTTTCCTCATTAGTGCTATATTTTCTGTTGCTAAAGAAATTCCCTTTTGGACTTTTTCAATTCTTGTGATATCAATATTCTCTACCCCCTTAAAAAGAATGCTTTTGGTAGAGGAGTCTGGGACTGAGGATTCTGGAACGGAAGAAGAGAATTTAAGCTTTGGACTATACATATCAACTTCTCTATAATGTGGAGGAGAAAGAGGAGCATGAAGAGCATTCTTGAGGTGTTCTAAAGATTTTGCAATGATTCCCATGTTAGAATTGATATCATTGAGTTGTTGTGAATGTTCATGCTGATCTCCCAAGAGGGCATCATAACTAGTATGCAACCTCTTAATATGTTCTTTGACTTCTAAGACATCTTTGGCCAAATCATCAATATTTTTTAACATACACACTATTTGGTAATTAGTGTAGTTATGTACTTTTTATGATTCTGGTTGATCTGGGTCTGTGACAGGCTTTGTATGCAACCATTGCATATCAGCTTTTAATGTTCCATTCTGGAATGTTCTTCTTGACCTTCCTGTATCCAAATATCTTTCATTAATTTTGGCAGATAGTTCTTGAGGGCCTCTAGGTAAGCCACTCAAACTTTTGATATCTGGAATCAAAACTTGAGGTTCTTGGCTTGGAGATTCTGTCTGAAAAGTGGATGGAACACAATATTCACATTGGTCAATGATATGTGAGGTAGATCTTCTAGGTTGATATATTTTGGCTGGAGGAACAGGATATCTGACAGACATACTTCTGGGTATAATTGAAGCAGACTATGGAGACTTGTTGCGTGGGACAGAAGACTTAGGAAGAGTGAAAGTGGGATCAACTGTATAGGATGGAGAAGGATTATTATGATTAACTCTACCCCCAAAAAATGGAGATCGTGGAACCGTGGATAACGAGCGAGGAAGAGGAGGAGAAGTGAACTTTAGACCAGTAGTGCCATCAGAATGTTGGACTGTAGATAACTGTTGTGGTTGTTTGGATGTTTGCGGTTGAGGATATTTTTGAGATAAGGGAGTATAAGTACTACTCCATTCTTCAGGGAGAGTACAAGCTGCAAATCCAATCTGTAAGGGAGAATTATTCCCTGGACCAACAACAACACCTTCTTTGAGGACACGTTCTTTTAATTTTGGATGTAGAGGAGGCATGGTGGTGGAGACGAAACGAATACAGATAGAAGCATGTAGCTGAGCTATCTGTGTTTGAGGAGCGACATCAAAACCATGAAACTTGATATAAGCATGCAGAAATTCATTAATATATGGATCAGTCAGAGATACTTGATATCTGGGAATGACATAAGACCATGCAGAAATGGATCGTACAAGCTTCATATACTTTTATTATAGAGAATAGTAACTATTACATCAACAACTGATTACAGCTCTGTGGTGCAAGCAGATCAGGTAGAATTCCTCCAGATGCAGAGCAGGGAGATTCAATACAGACTCAATATATAGACTTAGAGAACTTTCCGTGATGCAAGCAGTTCAGGAAGAAATTCCCGCAGATGCAGAGCAGGGAAATATCTTAGACTCAGACTCTAGACACCCTCACTCAAACTCTCAGACTCTGAATGTCAAATGAGATGGTAACACAAGTATTTATAGCATTCTAGCAAGTTACCCGGTGAAAAATTTTACCGGATACCGGAGACCCAAAGCATATACTTTCGGCTAGGACATCGTGCAAAATGCCTATCACGAGAGCACTAAAGCATAACATATTCTTTACTATTTATCTAGGATTCGGGCAAGTGGGGACAACCACTTGTTATCTCGTCCCTTGGAGGCTAGGCCATATGGGGACCGAATCCAACACAATCTAAAAGCTTTTGAAAAACAAGGCCGGAATCTAGGACATCGGCTCTTTAAGTACAATTATTACACAGTGGAGATTTTTATTTGGATATATCCCACGAAAACCAAAATGTACAACAAATAGATTGCAAAGATATCATAAGAGTGATCTTTACAATCAGTCACTATTTGCTCTATCATCATAGTCATACTCATACATGTCACGAGCAGCTTGTTCATCCCTTGGCCGATAAAGTTGGTTAAGACTTATTAATTCATCATCCAGATCTGGGGCAAGGACTTCATATGGAATAGACTCGTCTAACCATGGAGGAGCTTGTTCATGCAGACAACAATAGAATGGAAAACTGTAAAAATGAGGTGGTCTGTCTGCTTCATCAACTAAGATACGCCCTTTAAACTTTACTGAGAGTTTAAAGGATTCATCTTTTTCATTTTCTATCATGACTGTAGTTTTTGAGTGTACAAATTCAAATTCAAGAGCAAAATCGTTCTGGACAACAACATGGAGTTCCCAACTCAAGATATTTACAAATTCCCTAAAATTCCTATCAGAAATATAAGTGGCTTTGGGCATATACCTAAACATAAATAACTTAAACCATGGACTCCACCAATTATTAGCAGGATTAATAGCTACTGCATAGAATATGACCTTGACTGACCCATGTATTCTAGCTCTTTGATGGATTGAAAAATAATCTGACCAGGTCCAATATGTGTTTTGGATGCAACCAAAATAGACGGGATTATGTTCTCTAGACAAAGCATAGTAAACTTTCCAAGGTCTAATTCTATAAGGCAACTCTTTGGTGTAAGACCACTGAGCTTCAGCTGTATTAAACCATTTTTGTAGTATCATTTGTTTGACTTCTAATGGTAATACATAATACTTCTTTACAAGACACTCAAAACAAAACTCATAATGACAGTTACTACATATGACAATCTGTCTGACTCTCTTAGACTGAATCTGACTAGACTGAACTGAACTAGTTGAAGCTTCATGTTGGTGAAGAGGTCTGAACATTTTGATTTCTTTTACTATTTCTACACCTTCTCGAGTGAGCATATCAGCAAGATAATTTTCTACACCAGATTTGTAAACAATATCAAAATCAAATCCTTCAAGCCAAATAGCCCATCTCAATAATCTGGTACTTCCTTATTCAAGCAGCTTCTTTTTTGCCAAGATATTTTTCACATGTTTCAAATCTGTTCGAACAACAAATCTCACACTCTTCAGGAACAGATTGAACCTCTTAATTCCCCTCTTAACTGCAAGAATCTCCTTATGGAAGAAGGATATTTCTTCTCAGTGTTATTAAAGGTTCCAGAGGAGTATGCACAAACTAATTCTTTTCTTCCATGCTTCTGGAGAAGTACAGCAGCCCATGTGTGATCAGAAGCATCTGTTTCAAGAATAAAAGGAAGATTAGAATCAGGAAGTTTCAATTTTGCCAAATCATTTACCTTGCTTTTAATATTTCTAACTGCCTTAGTCATTTCATCTGTCCATCTTGATGCCTGTTTTTTCAAACTGTTTTGCAACACCTTGGTATCATATGCTTGTTTCTCATAAAATTGTCTTATGTAATTAAGACAACCCAAAAATCTTTGCAAAGTTCGAACATCTGGAATTACATCAAGAAACTTGGTTAAATGAACAAGAACATGGCGCTGCAGGTTAACTCGTCCTTTTTATATATGTAAACCCAAATAGTATATTATGACCTTTCTGATTTGAAACTTTTCTTCAGAGTCAGAAAGCACAAGACCATGCTTATAAACCAGCTCATAAAACTGCTCTAAATGCTTTTTGTGGCTATTTACATCTCGACTAAAAACAAGTAAGTCATCTATATATACAATAATATACTCCTCCCCAGCAAAAATATCTTCCATCCATTTCTAAATTTCAGAGGGAGCATTTTTAAGACCAAACGGTAAGACTGTCCACTGATATTGGCCATGAGGAACGGTGAAGGCAATCTTGTAGCGATCAGCAGGAATGATGCCAATTTTCCAGAAACCACTCTTTAAATCAAACTTACTAAAAACATTGGCATTGGCTATTCGGGCAAGCAGGAGTTCTTTATTAGGTAAAGGATACCTAATAGGGAGCAGGGCATCATTGAGAACCTTATAATTGATAACAAGCCTTTTCTTCCCCCGTTTCTGTTCACTATGCTTGTTAACATAAAAAGCTGGACAAGCCCAAGGACTCTTGCATGGCTCAATTAGTTTCTGCTCTAATAACTGGCTGATTTCTTGTCGGCAAAGTGCTTGTTCAGAAGGGCTCATGTGATTTGCACTGGCCTTTTGTGGCTTAGGAGTATAATTTTCTTTATAGGGAAGACTTACAAAGTATTTTTCCCTTGTCCAGAAAGCATCGGGATGACTAGCAGTGCAATCTGTGCGAAGCTTGGCCGAAATCTTTTCAAGCACCTGTGGACCATGAAGTTCAGCATTTTTGAAAATCCTGTTAATCGTGGTGAGATCTTGCAAACAATGTTGTAGCTGGTCTTCTTCTGCTGGAGCAACATTAACCCTGTAATCACTTGACGATGGTAATTCAACAGGACCACTTTTGGTAGTAAAGGTAACTGAGCCTTTACCAAAAGTGACTGGGAGAAGATCATTTAAAAAATCTTGACCTAATAGAAAATCACAACCTGTATCAAAACTGTACAAAGTTACTCTGACAGCAACATCATTCAAACAAATGGGAAAGTTTGGGGCTATATGATTAATCTCCATCAAATCCTTTGTGATAGCCCGGAACTGGAGCTTATTAGGATGCCAGAAATGAGCAGTAATGGCACCAAATTTACAACAACTGCTCATTGCTCCAGAATCAATCTGTGCATCTAGAGTATATTCCTTAATTTTGGGCAATTTAATTTTGATAGGAATAACCACTCTATCACCTATTCCCATGATTTTCATTTCCTCTATCTTTGGTTCCTCAATTAAGACTGGATTTATTTTGGGAGGTTCTTGCAATAGAACAGATGATAATCTAGAATTACAGTCATCATACTCAGAAATAAGGACTTGTAATTTGGCTGACAGATTAATCATTTCTGCTCTAGTATGATGAATGGAGGATTCTAAATTTGTAATCTTCTTTTGAAGAGAACTGATTGTATCCATACCTTCTTTTGGATGTTCCATAATTTTCAATGGTTTGAATATTGAATCAAATTCTTCTTCAAAAACTTTCTTCTTTGACTTAGAAGGCAGTTGTCTTTCTAGGTCTTCTAGCTTTTCTTACAACCTTCTTCTAACAGTAAATTGAACTGGATCAAGCATTGACATTCCAGCTTTGACTGCTGCAATCTTCATCTGCAATTGTTCTATGGAATTAGAAAAGAACATATTAATATTCGGAATAAAAATTTCATCTGAATCAAAGGATTCAGATTCTAATGTCAATCTCCCAATATTAGGAATTTCACAAGTTTCAGAATCAAAAGAGCTAGAGATCTCAAAATATTCTCCATCAGAGTGAAATATTAAATCCCAATATTGAGGATCATGTATAGTAGAAAAAATGTCTACTATCTTCATCTGTTTCTTATCCTTCTTCTGACTATATGTGTTTGCATAGTTTCCTTCCTGTCCACAGATAAAACAGATTACCTTCTTAGAAGGTTTAGATCTTTTCCTAAATACCATTCTCCTACCTTTCCTAAATGACTTCTTGGGAGAATAATATTTCTTCCTTCTGGGATAGTACTTATCTGATTTACAAGAACAGGAATGTTTAGAAACCTTTTTCTTCATCTTTCCATGGCATCCAAAATTATAGGTTTCTTTGAAATTGTTGCACAAATGTGTGTTGAAATGCATTTTCTTTTTGAAATTCTTTTTGGCTTTTTCAGCAGCACATTCTCTTTGTAGAATTGTGATTATCAACTGGTGGATTGCGGCAAATGACTGTCCTTCAAGATTGATTTTATGCTCATCTATATGTTGGTTGATCAGATCTGGTATTTTTCCTGGCATTGACGCTATATAATATCTCAAATATGCAGGATTATGAGAATCATGGGCTTGGTAAAGCAGTTTTTTCATAACATAGTAATAATCTTGTAAATGATCAATATTACATAATCTCTGAGACAAGAATAACTGTGCGTGATGATGAGAGCCTTCAGGTACTGCCCCTACAAACTCATGTCTTAAAGCATCAAATAGTATTTTTGGTGGATCTTCATCTTCATCAATTATAGCATTTTTATTCTCATCAGAAAGTTTATCCCACCATTGTTTGACTACACCAGTAAATGACCAAGAAATCTGTGTTATTATATCAGGCTAATCAGTATGGATTTATGGCTTTCTTTGTAATGCCCAAGCATACAAATTATGTAAGACATCTATAACTGCATCTGTATCCAAGCAATCAATATTGATTAACAATGTGTTTCCATAACCATTATTGCTACGATTTTGTGTTCGGGCATTAATATTCTGGAGATTATCAGTATATCTCCCAAAAGGACTCGAGGCAGAGGCTTCATGGGTTGTTTCAGTAGCATTCCTTCTTCCTTTACGTGGGAAATTAAATGGCTCGGTTCTATCTCGTTTAGAACTTGATTCTCCTTGGGTAGGATCACCAGGGGTTCTAGTAGTGCCAGTTACTCCAGACATAGAAAGAATGCTTTTAGGAGCAGATGGTTGACCATTTTCTATCAAACTCCTTAAACTGACATACTGCTTTGGCAATCTATAACTTTCAATGGAAGGAAGCTCTTGAAATCTTTTCCTCATCAGTGCTATCTTTTCTGTTGCTAAAGAAATTCCCTTTTGGACTTTTTCAATTCTTGTGATATCAATATTCTCTACCCCCTTAAAAAGAATGATTTTGGTAGAGGAGTCTGGGACTGAGGATTCTGGAACGGAAGAAGAGAATTTAAGCTTTGGACTAGACATATCAACTGCTCTATAATGTGGAGGAGAAAGAGGAGCAGGAAGAGCATTCTTGAGGTGTTCTAAAGATTTTGCAATGATTCCCATGTTAGAATTGATATCATTGAGTTTTTGTGAATGTTCATGCTGATCTCCCAAGAGGGTATCATAACTAGTATGCAACCTCTTAATATGTTCTTTGACTTCTAAGACATCTTTGGCCAGATCATCAATATTTTGTAACATACACACTATTTTGTAATTAGTGTAGTTATGTACTTTTTCTGATTCTGGTTGATCTGGGTCTGTGACAGGCTTTGTATGCAACCATTGCATATCAGCTTTTAATGTTCCATTCTGGAATGTTCTTCTTGACCTTCCTGTATCCAAATATCTTTCATTAATTTTGGCAGATAGTTCTTGAGGGCCTCTAGGTAAGCCACTAAAACTTTTGGTATCTGGAATCAAAACTTGAGGTTCTCGGCTTGGAGATTCTGTCTGAAAAGTGGATGGAACACAATATTCACATTGGTCAATGATATGTGAGGTAGATCTTCTAGGTTGATCTATTTTGGCTGGAGGAACAGGATATCTGACAGACATACTTCTGTGTATAATTGAAGCAGACTGTGGAGACTTTTTGCGTGGGACAGAAGACTTAGGAAGAGTGAAAGTGGGATCAACTGTATAGGATGGAGAAGGATTATTATGATTAACTCTACCCCCCAAAAATGGAGATCGTGGAACCGTGGATAACGAGCGAGGAAGAGGAGGAGAAGTGAACTTTAGACCAGTAGTGCCATCAGAATGTTGGACTGTAGATAATTGTTGTGGTTGTTTGGATGTTTGCAGTTGAGGATATTTTTGAGATAAGGGAGTATAAGTACTACTATATTCTTCAGGGAGAGTACAAGCTGAAAATCTTATCTGTAAGGGAGCAGTATTCCCTAGACCAACAACAACACCTTCTTTGAGGGCACGTTCTTTTAATTTTGGATGTAGAGGAGGCATGGTGGTGGAGACGAAATGAATACAGATAGAAGCATGTATCTAAGCTATCTGTGTTTGAGGAGCGACATCAAAACCATGAAACTAGATATAAGCATGCAGAAATTCATTAATATATGGATCAGTCAGAGATACTTGATATCTGGGAATGACAGAAGACCATGTAGGGCCATTATTGAGTGGGCTTTGAAATCCTCCTATCAAAGCATCATGAAACTGATTCATCCTGGGATCTAATACACAAGCTAGACAGGATGTGTTTAAGCCAGGGCGGACTAAAGTATTTATGCCGAACTGAAGCATTCCAAGATGAACATATCTATATCCTTTACTTAATCCCCATTCAATATCTTCAAACTTAATCAGAGGAATCTGATACACATCTTGACCAGTAGAAACAGGAATATTTATAGAAGTAAACCTAAACAACTGAGCATCTTTGAACTGGAAAGTAGGAAGCTTGTATAATTTGTCAACATCAATCTCTGGCAATGTCCAGTTAGGATCTGGCTCAAACTCTTGAACAACTACTTTTTCATCATATAACACATCATTTTCATGAGATTTATTCAGATACTTAGAAATAAAAGACCATCTATTCTTATGAGAAATTTTTCTATCTTCGGGCTTCTGAAGATCAAACTCATTCATATAACCAGCCATTGCAGAAAGGTATAAGTAGAAACCTGAACAGAGAAGAAAATCGAATATTTCTTGCACCAGGAAAGCAAAACACTATCTATATATATATATATATTCAAAAACTCATTTTAAGCAACAAAAACCACAATTCTTAGGCCTACAATCCAATGCAAATAATCAAAAAAGGAATATGCAACATTGTCCAACCAACAATAATATTAGAGCATTGATTAGAAGGCTGCAAAATCCATGCATTTGTTTTATAAGTGCATTGAAGGTGGATTCTTCAACAATAATATTAGATCATTATGGATACAAAATGAGTGCATTGTTTTATAAGTTCATTGTAGGTAGATTATTTAGGTTGATGGCCGAAACCAATTTTGCAAAGGCCCAAAGGGCAACAAACAATCTCCCCAACTCCCAACCCCCGACCACACACAGAAACTAAAGTAAATAAAAATATGAAATATTTACCTTCAACTCCTAATGGAACTAATCCCATGGACTTCTCTAAATCAAAATAGAATATGACTTATACTTGTAACCTATCACAGAAGAATTGGGATAGAAATCTCAAATTTGACCTATATGTTTTTGTATTCTAGATTTGGTTTCCCATGGATGATCATTGATCAATGATGTGCTAGAGCACAATTTTTTGAAGATTCATCAATTGCAATGTGCAAGACTTGATTAATTAATATCTTCGCGCTTGAAACCTTATGCCTAAAATTTGTTTCACTAAAGTTTGCTACAACGCTGGAGAATCAACCTTTGCTGGAGTTGTTTCTTGGAATTGTTTTATTATACAATCCAATTGCATTAAATTGGTTAAGAACAATCGCAAATTAAGTTAACACATAATATTATGAATTGTGTTTTTTTTAATATACTATCCCCCAAAAAAGCAAAAACAATTCAATGGATTTTGGTCTGTTATCACTTTTAGTAATTATTTTTTAATATTGTTAGATCTAAGACTTTTGTGATCCATAATGTAGATAAATGTCTTTCAGATTAATCACATCAATAGGATTAGGTCACTTCGAACCAGCTAATGTGGTTCATCCTCAGGAAAAGGTGGAGAAACTAATGGATCTCAAAGAATAAATTCTCAACTGTGATGATGGTTGGAAATTAAGTAATAGTTGGAAGTAGTTTTTTTTATTTATTTATGTTTTAGTTTTATTTTATTTTTATATTCTTAATTAATTATTTAATTTGTTGATTTATTTTTATTTTTATCTTATTAATTAATTTTATTATTCTTTATTTACTTTTTTATTTATTTATTAAAATAAAATAAAAAAATTCCCCCTCCCTATTTTTTTTTTTTTCTAAGTAAGACTATTCTATTAACAGATAAAAATATTTACAGCAGGCCTAAGCCTGTACATTGCCCTTTCCAGTGACATTTGAACAGAGAATTTCCAAAGAGCACTGCCCTGCAGCAGGGAAACCAGTGTTGTACAGTGTTTGAGAAGAAAATCCCTCGCAGGGGAGATGTGAATTTCAGCTTTGGGATCACCAAGCTGAAAACAAACTGAAAGTTTGACAAAACATACACAGAATAGACATTGAACATAAACATAAAAACAGACAAGAACAGGCCTAAAATAGAGGACCTCGTCATTGAGAAAAAAACAACAGTAGAGGGCGAGACTACTCATCAGGAGCCTCTTCGATGACCCTGCACCAGAGAGCATCAGGATTTCCATCGGCATCAAACAAGTCCGCAATGGAATGAATCACCTTCCTAGGAGAAGAAGGAGCCTTCCCACCAAGATCGCGACCATTTTCATTTTGCTTCGAACTTTGGAGACCATTGTCAGTCTTAACCTCGCTCGCTTGACCAGCCTGCATGGAAATAGTTGAAACATGCCCCTGCTGGGCTAGGTTTCCAGGACCCTACAAGGGTGGGATTTCTGAGAGCAGAGGCACATCCCGGACGCCAGAGGAATTGGGATCCACATGCTGAGGATCTTCACGAAAGGCCACAGTGATTGTGGCAGTAACCCGAGGCCTGGAAAGAGCACAATTGAAGGAGAATTGGGTAGTGTGCATCTGAGCAGGGGGGTGAGAAGCTAAGGGGGAGCTCATGCAACATCCAGAGCGAGTCCTTCGACCACGAGAAAGAGACGAACTGCCTTCATGAGAAGAAGAGGAGGAGGTGGAGCTAGGAGAGGGGGAAGGACGTCGGAGACGGCCACGGGAAGAACCTCTGCGACATCGCATCCTATGCCTGAGGTGGGGCATGCTGATAGACACAAGGGGGAGACCAAAAAGAGGAGAGGAGACCATCGGCTAAGGGCGCAAGGAGAAAGACGCGAACAAGCAATTGCCAGCAAGCGAGAAGTGAAAATTGTTATCAAAATCAAGACAGCAGTTCAAGCTACTCCTCTTACCAGTAGAAGTCCTATGGCAGGAGACGCCAGCCTTCGGTGAACAGCTCTGCGTGACAGGCTTGGGTAATTCATCCATTGCAAGGAAGCTTACCCTGATAAATCCTATGAACCGAAGAATCCAGAGCCAAGGACCTGTAATAAATGGACCGGAGGGCTGAATCATTTTGCAATACGTGAAATCGCTTCGAGAGTTGAACAGAGGATTGTAACCAGTGCTGAACATTAATGCAACAGTTAAACATTTAGCAAGTATTAAAGACCCTACTTCCTTCAGCTCGCGGGAAGGCAGGTGGCGCTCCTGAATGCCCCATCCCCATCCCATCATCATAAACATCTACCTCACCACCCGCATCCGCGGTTTTAGCATCAATCTGGATTAGCTTAGAGCACTGCTGTTGTTGATCATGGTTCTGGATAATGTCTATAGCGCCAGCAAGAAGACTGTGCTCATAGTCAACACCCAGATTGGCAAGAAAATTTGCCACCTTGTTGCCTTCCCTTTTGGAGTGTTTGAAAAGGATCGCTCTGTTATTGTGAAGCCAACTCTCAAGTGTCATGAGACGAGCTTCTAGTCGCCAACTGTTAGCTATTTTGTTTGCATGAGTTCCATTGAGGATGTGATTGGCCATGTTGATGAGAATTTGAGAGTCCCCTGCAACTTCCAGAGGGAACAACCCCAGACGGTGGGAAAGGAGAAATCCCTGCCAAAGACCTTCCAATTCGGCCGAATTATTCGTATCCCATCCAAGATTTCCAAAATAAATAGCCATAGGAGCGCCTTTGTGATCTCTGATGATGCCCCCAAATCCTGCTTTACCAGGATTGCCTTTGGAGGCGCCATCAAAGTTGAGTTTAAAAGTGCTTTTGGGAGGAGGAATCCAAATAACCTTTGCTTTGCCAGCAGTTCTAGGAGTGCTTTGTGTTCTCTTGCCCATGTTTATATGCAAGCCCCAGTTGTCCCAGATAGTAATCTCAGTGTCCAAAGTGGGAAGGTCATCGGCTTCCCACGAGTGCAGGGCCAGGGTTTCCGAGAGGTTGAGGCAGAAATTATCCCAAATGATATTAGGGGGAGTGAATTGATCTTTAAAGATGCGTCTGTTTCTCTCCTTCCAAATGGTCCAGAAGAGAAGACCTGGTATGATTCTCCAAAGTTGGTTGAGAATTTCGCTCTTGTAGGGGCTTTGGTGCCAGTCACGAATGGAGCTGGGTATGTTGGCAGAAGGTCTGCAATGTCTTTGACATCGAAAGCTGATTTTCTCCCATAGTTGAGTGGCCAATGGGCAGGAGTTAAGGAGATGTTGCTGTGTTTCCTCCTGAGAATTGCAATTGGGACACATTGAGGGACCATGAAAGCTTCTTTTTCTTAATTTATCCCAAGTGAGGATTCTTTGGTGCCCCAGAAGCCAGAGGAATGAGGATACTTTAGGCCAAATTCCAGGATTCCAAATTCTGTCCCAAAGTGGATCTTTGGGGATCAAGTCTCTGCTCAAGATTCTGTATGCTTCTTTGGTGGAGAAGGATCCCGTAGGGGTGTAACCCCAATGAAGAATGTCCCTGTCTGTGGAGACTCTGATGCATCTGGTTTGAAACTCTTGTTTTAAAGCTTCCTTAGTGCGTTCATCATTGTTCTCCAAGATCCTTTCCACTGACTTCCACTTTCTAAAACTCTGCCCATCTGTGTCCATCCATTGTTGCTGAACAACGGCCATCTGCTGCAAGTCCCATTCCGGACTGCGAGGCAGTTGGCATATGTTGGTGAGTTTAGGAAATTGGTCCCAGGAGTCCGTCCAGAATCTAGCAGTATTTCCATTCTGTATTTCCCAGAAACTATGTTGTTGAACGAGTAGGTAGTGTTGTTTGCCTGTGTTCCAGATTAGAGACCCTTTCTCAGTGGGTGTAAATCTGATGAGTTCCTCCTGTAGTCTGTTGTTTGCATATTTGGCCATCTAGATGGTAGCCCAAAGCTTCTCAGGGTGTTTGAGCCAATTCCACCAAATTTTGGCACTCATAATGGCGTTGCTGTGATAGGGGTCACGTAGGCCTATTCCCCCTTGGTCTTTAGGCAAGCATACCGTGGACCATTTAACCAGAGCCCATTTACGATTTGTGCCATAGGATCCCCATAGGAAGTTTCTTTGTAAGGCTTTGATTTTTTTGAGGACCCATTTTGGTGCTGCTAAAATGGAGAACAGATACAAGGGCATGGCCTGCAGCACCGCTTTTATTAGAACTAAGTGACTGGCTATATTCAAAGTTCTGTAGGTCCAAGAGGAGAGTCGAGCCTCAATTTTTTCAAGGAGTCTTTGCCAAGAGGTGTGCTTTAGAGCAAAGTCTATTAGGGGAGCGCCCAAATAAGTAGAAGGGAGCTTGGCGATGGAGAAGCCAAGGATACGGGCAATGGCCGACTAAGTGATAGGAGGAGTGTGAAAGAAGAAGATTTGGGATTTGGCAGAGTTTATGCTGGTGCTAGAGGCGGCAGAGAAATCATTCAAGAGGGTTTTGAGTTGGGCAGCCTCATGGACAGAAGGATAGCCAAATAACATGTTGTCGTCCACAAACTATTGATGAGAAAGGGCAGGGGAGTTGTGGATCAAGATACCGTGTAGGAGCTGGGTGCTGAGGGCATTTTTAATGTGGCGGCCCAGGCCTTCAGCCATTATAACAAAGAGGAAGCGTGATAGGGGGTCCCCCTGTCGGATACCCCGAGAAGGATTGAAAGGACGCGAGGGGATTCCATTAATGAGGATAGAGAAGAAGGAGGAGGAAATTAGACTAGAGACCCATCGAGTCCAGGTGGGGGAGAAACCAAAAGCATGAAGCAATTTTTGAATGTAAGTCCAATTTAATTTGTCAAAAGATTTTGAGAGATCGATTTTAAGAATCATACCTGCCTGCTTGGAGTGCTTGAGGGAGTGTATGATCTCATGCGTGATAATAATGCCATCCAAAATCTGCCGACCCTCCACATAGCCTGATTGCTCAAGTGAGATGAGCAGAGGCAGAAGCGGCTTCAGTCTGTTCGTGATCACTTTTGAAATTACTTTGTAAATGACGTTTCATAGGGCGATTGGTCGAAATTTGTCTGCCATGCTGGTATTTTCTTCCTTAGGAACGAGAGCAATGAAGGTGGCATTTAGGGAGGGGAGAAGCCAGTGCATAGAGCGCGACTCCTCGACCACCAGCCAAACTTCATCCTTGATGAGATCCCAGAATTTGTGGAAGAAGGTAGTTATGAAACCATCCGGCTCGGGCGCCTTTCCATCCTTGAGCTGCTGCATGGCCACATCAACTTCCAAAGTTGAAACCGGGCGAAGGAGAAGCTGATTGTGCTCATCTGTGATAATCTTTGGGATGTTTTGAGTTATTTTATCAATGGCTTCATGTCTATCCCCAGGAGGTTCTTGTTGCACTTCTTGGAAGTGCCTTATGAACTCCGCTTCAATCTCTGCATGGTCTTCCAGTCTGTCCCCCTCCTGATTTTTGATAAAGGTAATTGTGTTGTGCATTCTTCTTTGGACAGTTGTTTTGTGAAAGAATTTTGTGTTTCTTTCACCCTCTTTTAGCCACCTGATTCTGGATTTCTTCCTCCACAGAACTTCCTCCTGCTTGTATCTTTCTTCCAGACGAGCGTGGAGTTGTTTCTCCTGTTCCAAAGATTGATCAGTATGGCCTTCGACAATGATCTTTTGCTGAAGAGTCTGCAGATCATTGTTTAGGTCCTGCTGAGCCTGAAATATATTTCCGAAAGTGGAATGATTCCAGCTCTTTATGTGCGCTTTGAGGCCTTTGAGTTTTTGTTGAAACTGAAACATTTTAGAACCTTCCGGCGGTCTGAAATTCTTCCAAAAAGTGCTGATGAGGTCATTGAAGGCGGGGTGAGTGAGCCAAAAAGCTTCAAAGTGAAAAGGTCGCCGCGTTGTGTTCCCCGGCCGTTGCCATTGGAGGGAGATTGGCCTGTGATCAGAGCCGGAGTAAGGAAGAATGGTGGAGGAAATATCACCCCCCAGATGGATCGCGTTGTCCGAGATTAGAAATCGATCAAGCCTGGAGCTTATTGAGTTCCTCCCAGTCCTTCTATTGCTCCAAGTATGGATGCCATTGCAATATTGTAGATCTATCAGAAGGTTGATTTCTATGAAATCTTTGAAATGGCCAGATTCTTGTTCCAGTTTGACTCGGCCTCCCGTTTTTTCCTCCAGCTTAGTGATCATGTTAAAGTCGCCGCCTACTATCCAGAGAGGGTGATTTCTATCATGATTAATCACGCCTATTGTGTCCAGAAGGGCAGTTTTGCTTCCGGCATCCTATGGGAAATAAACATTGGTGAGGTGACCATGTATGTTCGTTCCAATGATATGGAAAGTTGCCTGTATGATGTGGTGGTGCGCATGAAAGTCAGAGAGAGAGATAGCTTGAGAATTCCAAGCTATGGCAAGCCCCCCAGAGGCTCCGGAGGCATCCACAGCGACTAAGAGACAACCTAGCCAAGCTTTGGAGAGAGCATTCTCAAGAGTGTAACTATTGCATTTGGTTTCTTGCATAAAGAAAATCTGAGGCTACTCCATCTTTATCAGTTTTTTTATCATTCTGAGTTTTCCAGGACTGTTAAGCCCTCTTAGATTCCATGAAATGAGCTTCATGATTCACTATTTGGGAGAGGCTTGTAGTACTTCGTTAGCTTCGCATATCTACCGGAGTCCACCAGGATTTTACCCACTGTGTTTGTCCTTTCCAGATCGGTTTTCCTCCCACATTTCTTGGAGTCTTTAGGGAGCTGATTACCATCCCATCTTCTTCCCGGCTGTATCCCAAGCTCTTTCTGTCTGTAGGCTCTAGCTATGACAACTTCCAGGGTTTCAAGTTGTTGTTCAGGGATTTTGTCAAACTCTTTCCTTTTACAGGCTTGTTCGAGTCCAAAGATGTCCAACCCTTTAAGATCGATGCTTTCCGGTTCTTCCTCCATTTGCTGGACTTGATTGATGAGTGGCGAGAGCAGGTTGGTAATACAGTCAATATCCATGCCATTTGGTTTCCAGGTTGGATCCTTAAACTGGTTTGTAATAGGCATCGACTGAACTTCCTGTTGGGAAGGAATGGGAGAAGCGGCAGGTAGCGAGGAAGACGGGGTGGATTTGGCTTCTTGAGAAGCAGTAAGGTTATCTTGAGGAGCAGATTCAGCTACAGTGGCAAGGGCTTCGAAGCTATTGCTGGTAGAGGGGATCGACGGGGTGACAATGGAGGAATTCTTCCCGGATGATTGCTTCTTGTGAGCTCTCCTTCGGTTGGTGACTTTAGTGAAGCCTTCCGGAACAGAAGAGTCTGGTTGCTCAGAGGTTGTAGGATTAATATTGAGCGGGAAATCCCTATAAAGATGACCAAGAGCATGACATTTTCGGCATCGGAAGGGAACGTGTTGAAAGTCTAGGGGTTGGATCCATTCAAAATCATCATGGAAAAGGCTTACCAAATCTGGGAGAGCTTGGTCCAGGCGCATGTAGACACAGATTCGAGCATAGGAGGTATATCGGCGGAGCTTAGTTTCCTCAGCAATTTTGATGAACTCCCCCAGCCCATTACCTATCTCTGTTAAGGATTCAAAATCCCAGTACTCCAGCGGGAGCGAGTACATTCTAACCCAGACGGGAGCCCAACTGAAATCTTCCCTGTCAGGGTTGAACCTTTCCACCCAGCCCCGTAGATATAGACCAGCTGAGTTGAAAAAGTACGGTCCTTCATCCATAACCCTGTTACGATCTTCTATGCAGTTGAAAATAGCAGTGAAAAAACCCTTAGGCCCAAGCTGGAGGGAAACTTGCCCTTTTGGTTTCCATTTAGCGTTAATCCACCCGTATAGAGCTTTTTCAGTTGGCCAGAGGCCAATGAATTTCCCAATGAGGGCGTGATCCTTCATATACTGGATTTGACCATTGATTTTATGGCTTGGGAGCTGGATTTTGGGCCTTTCAGAGGCTACGGGCTTGCAGGTGGAAAATGTCACGGAGGGCTTTTATTTTTGCTCCGATTCGCCTTCCAAAGCTACATTCTTTTTTTCTGCTGTGATGTTTGTCGCATCCACCTTCGGAGTGCTATTTTCCTTTGTGTTCTGTTGATTCACGTCAGATTTCTGCAGGGGATTCCTGTTGTCATGTTTGTCGCTACTTGAGGGGGAGGACTGTGCGCCCCCCCCCCCCCCCCCCCCCATCAAACCAGCCATTACTGTTGAGACAGAACCTAACCGCGTGATTTAGGCTGGGAGCGCCAGAGCAAAGAAGGAGACGGACAGTGTCAGCGGAAGCAGATGCAGAGAGAGAGCGGGAACCCTAGCCTGCGATCCTGCAGAATGGGTGTTAGCATGAGGTTTGGAATTTTTTAAGTTCATTCCAGATCATCCCTCAACACAACCATGTTCAAATTCCCCTTCCCTATTACCTACATAGGTAATTTTGGTTTTTATTTATGTTTTATTGTTATTTTTAGTTATATATTTTTAAATTTAATTAATTAATTTATTTATTTATGGATTTATTTTATTTTTTTCTAATTAATTAAATTAATTTAACTTATTTTACTTTATTTTATTTATTTATAATATAAAATTTTACCCGTCCCTATTATCTTCTAGATTTACTTTAATTACATAATAATTTATAAACCCATTTTTAATAAAATTTTATTTATTTAATTAATTTATTATTTTATTTATTTATTTATTAAATTAAAAAAATTACCCCTTATTACCTACTTAGGTAATTTTTTTATTTATTTATGTTTATTAATTAATTTATTTTTATTTTTAATCTAATTAGTTAATTAATTAATTATTCAGTTATCTTATTTTAAATTAAAATTTTGCCCCCTCCTTATTACCTATTATATTTATTACATAATAAATTTATAAACCCTCTTTTAATAAAAATTTTCCTAATTAATTAATTTATTATTTAATTTTACTTAATTAATGATTTTTTAACTAACTAACTTTCTAACGACTAGTTCTTTAACAGCTAGTTTTAATGGCTAGTTCTTAACAACTAGTTCTCAACAGCTATTTTTGGGAATTGATCCATCTCCACTATTTATTCTTCGAGATTGATTAGTTTCTCCACCTTTTCTTGAGAATGAACCACATTAGCTGGTTCGAAAAGTAGACCTAATCCTAATGATGTGATTAATCGGAAGACATTTATCTACATTTTTTAATATTCTTTGAAATTACACGATTTTGGTTCATGGAACATCTTCAAGGTTGGCTGGGTTAACATTGGGTGTTTTAAGATGTTTTGATTTACCTAGTTTACATTATGGTTTAAGTATTTTAGCTATTGATTTTTATTTTCACCACAGTGAGCATTAGGTTTAGTAACTTTGATTGGGTTATTTTAGTTCTCAATGTTGCATTTTAAATACGATTCATCTTTTTATTCCCATAATTTAGTAACTGATGTGCATTCTAGCTCTCAATGGTTTGAGACAACCACAATGTGCAGTCTAACTGCTATTTTTATTTTTTTTCTCAACTGTGTGTTTTTTATTTGGTATTTTAAATATGTGACTTTAAATTTCATATGGTTAAATTTTATGAAATTGCATGTGTTCTTTTTTAATTTAAATAAAATTTATGAAATTGCATGTGTTCTTTTTGAATTTAGTATATTTAAATAAGTGTGCACATTTTCAAATTTATATATTTAATGAGTGTGTTTTTAATTTCACTTTAAATGTGTAACTTTAAATTTCATATGGTTAAATTTTATGAAATTACATGTGTTTTAGTTTGAATTTAGTATATTTAAATAAGTGTGCACCTTTTCATATTTATATATTTAATGGCTGAGTGTGAAATTGATTGCTAGTGTAAATATTAGTGGAAATGGCACATACTTAGTGCTAATTTTTGAAGGCTTTTTTGATTGATTTTTCCTTTTTAATTTCTCTAAAATCCGGCAGGAATTCATTGAAAATAGAAGTTTGATGGTAACCTTGCACAATCGAAGTGCCCTAGGGGTTTTTTAGGGTGTTGAATCCATATAGACAGTCTCCGGTTGATTTTTCTCGTCTAATTTCTCTAAAATCCGGCAAGAATTCATTGAAAACAAAAGTTTCATGGTAACCTTGCACAATCAAAGTGCCCTAGGGGTTTTTTAGGGTGCTGAATCCATATATACAATAAAAAAATCAGTTTAAATAATAGAAATCAAGAATTCACCTAAAAATTTTCACTTGATTTCGGTACCAAAAACTCCAAAAAGTGGCACTAAAGACAATTCCCATATGATAATACCATAAACATATAAATTGTTCAAAGTTGTGGAAATAAATTTGAAATTTAAAATTCTTGTTATTAATTTTATGTTTGAGCAATGGTTTAAAAACTTGGAATTTTTGTTATATTTTTATTGTTTTTAATTTAAAATAATATTTTTAATTATTATTTTTATTAATTTGTATTTTAAATAAAACTTTAATTATTGTTTTTATATTATACATTTTATTTTTTATAATATATATAAGAGATTGTCAATTAGATTCTTTAAGGTGATTGGAATGTTCACAAAGTATGAGTTATATTATTGCAATTATATTATGCTCATGTTCACAATACTATATTCATCTCTTGCCCATGTAGTGTAGAGTAGTTGGTGATGGGGTGCACTTTTAAGGCACTTCGTTTGCAAGGTCACCGGTTTGAAATCTGTGGATGAGTAGGATTTTAGTCTAAACTACCAAAAAAAAAATACTATATTCATCTCTTATTTGTTCAAGAATTGTTAAGGCACTCCGTTTGCAAGGCCACCGGTTCGAAGCCCGTGGACCCTGGGTGATTAGGATTAGTCTAAACTACAAAAAAAAAAAAAAAATACTATATTCATCTCTTATTTGTTCAAGAAATTATTGTAGATCTACTATTAATGATTTCAACATGGTATTACACCAGGTGTCCAACACTATTTTGAAGTAGTTATGATTTCAAGAGGGTATTACCCTTGATGTCCAACACTATTTTAAAGTAGTTTTTTCTCTGTCTATTTCTTCTAGGGCAGTACACTACATTCTTTCTTTTAAGAAAAAATGAAATATTTTTGTTTTTTAAGTCAACATCATTATCATGGTGAACTAGTCTTCGACTTCTCCACAATCATAAGTCATCAAGTATGAGGCCAATAAGCATATGACAAAGATTCATTGAAACATTTTTATTTATTTTTAAATAAAATATAAACTTTGAAATTTTCAAAATATGTTTTTAGCTATGTAGTAAGTGTGTCTTTTTGATTGGTTGATCCAGATTGCATAGAATTAAAAAAAAAAAACAAAAACAAAAAAAAAAACTTTAAAATACTAAAATTAAAATAAATAATTGCTAATTGTATACGTTTATTGACTTCTTGAATGCTCTCGAATGAAATTTCGTGAAAAAAAATTGTTTTTTCAATGATGTGAGATGAGCGTTGTTAGTGGCCTATAATATAGGATTCATAATTTTGACTTGACTGTTGGTAATCGTGTAAATCTGTACATACTTTGCCTTCTGCAAGCTGTATTCACATATTTTGTAAACAAATCAAAAAATCAAAAAGAGGGTAAAAATTCCTTAAAAAAAATCAAAGGACTTAGAAAAAAATAAAATACCCTGAAAGAAAAATGAATAAAACATGAAAGTGTGCAAGCACAAATGCCACTACTTTTACCTTTTTGACTATGGCAGAGTGTCAATAAATACCATAGTCCATGATGACTAAAACAGTTTAATCTTGACTTGTCATGTTTCAATTTCACTTGTTGTAGATAGAGAATAATGAATTGTCATACAATTTAATCATGACAATTCAATAGTTAGGTAGAGAAATAAAGTGAATCCAACAGTTTAATCTAGATTCATGGATGAAATAAGTGTAGAATTAGATAGTTTTATTTGCTTTCAGAAAGAATAAATGATGTGAAGTTTGTTTGCTCAAATGCACCTTACTAAAAAAGAAGAAAAAATGTTAGCATGGTAAGTTGGGTAGGTAGAAGGTGAGAAGCATCAATGTAAATATCATTCATCTGGGCTACAAAATAGCTAACTTCCCCTTCCCATAGTCATGAAACATTCTAAGCTATCAGTCAGAAAGGCTCAAGGCATTTCCTTAACTTTTGTTAGAACCGGACCCAAGGCTCTATGAATGATCAGTTGAAAGTGTAAAATGTCTATAATTAATCCCTAAAATCACACCATTACTCCATTTCATGCATTCATTCTCCTGAATAATACTAAGTAAAACCTAATTTTACTTAAAGACATTATAATTCCCATTTGACTAATTTCCTTCATCACATGAGAAAATTAAACCCTCAAAATTACATTATATATTAAGTTAAAGTGATGAGATTAATATTGTGCAAATTGTCTTTTAAACTTCTCTTTACTTAGTTATGTTTATGTATTTTGAGTATACATTGTACCATTTCCATGTTAACTTTGACTTATATATTAATTCCCTATAGAAATAACCTTTTCCTATAGTATATAACTCCTTTTATATAATAACCCCAAAACCCATATATTATAATTTTAGCCAAAGTTAATAAATCTCACATGTTTAAATAAACTGCCCACATTACAACCTCTTTGGTTAAAATATATCTTTATATTAAATCCCGGCCCTTATGGTAAGTAAATCACTTTGATTTAATTACTATATAATAAAAATATATATGAAAAAACCCTTAAACATGTTTTAATATATGTTTAAAACAAAAAATATTGAAAAACCCAAAGTTTCGTTCAAAATAAACTTCATAACCCTTTCCCTTGTGTATTTTCCGTTCCTACTCCCTTAACCTAAGGTTAAAAAATATAACTTAACCTTTTCCCTGATGCATATCCCTTCACTACAAACATTAACCTTGGTTAAAATCCTTTTCCCATCGGGGTCAATCCTAACCCTCCGATCTCCAACATCCATTTAATCCAACGATTGTTAGCAAACGCGATAAATCTGTTTCATTCCCATCCTCCCATCGCGTTGAGTAATAACCATTAGATCTTTATTCATTTCAAGATCTAACGGCCCAAAATGAACCCGATGAAGCCTTTTCCCCGCACTTTTTATTTTAATCATGACCCTTCACTTGTGAAAGCCAAATATGACGACCGATATCTCATATCACGCACATAAAGTGATCGATCGATGTTTTGTAAAATCTGCGCGATATGGGTGGTTTTCCCAAACCACCCCATGTCGACGTGTCAATATTTGATTGAATCGCGTTCAAAAAGAAAAATACCACTTACCACTTCAGAGTCGCGCGATAAACCGCCAGCGCAATCCAAAACCTCTCTCGTCATTATATGCAATTAATGCAATTAAAACTTGATTCGAATTAAGGTCTAATGCATTAAAACTTATGGTTTTTCATTGTATTTCACCTATTCGTGCCTGTAAACTTGTGGAAAACCTTTACTAAGCCTTTTTCATCATTTACGAACCTACCAGCGAACCAGTGATCATTTGAACGACTATTTTCTCTGCAATTCAATCACAGAGAGCCACCATATCCTCTGATAGCCCAATTTTCCAAAATTGAAGACTTTGAAAGCACCTGCAACTTAATCGACCGCAATTATACCTGTAAAGGTATTTTTCGTCAATCTTGTCCATAAAAAACTTTAATTTCAGAGGAAAAACACCAATTTATCAACTATTTCCTGTAATTATCTTAATTGTCCATACAGAGAATCCAAAAAAAATTCAAAATACAGGGGAAACCCTATCAAATTTTCCCCAGAATCCCTCATTTCCATTTTAGCAAGTTTTACCCATTCCCTAATCATTTTTCACTGCTGAAATCGATCAAAATCATCCTCTAAGCATTAAAAATCATTTTTCCATCCCAAAATCTGCTCAGAAGTCATATTCTGCCATAAAAATCCTTCAAATACCCCTTGTTTCCAAAGGAGAACTTAGCAAACCGTTTAAGCTTGCTCTGCTCAGCTAAAAATGACGAAGAAACAAGTAACCCCCAAATCAGGAGGCCCGAAATCTCAGAAGAAAGCCTCTGCTAAAATCCCTCAGCCTGAATCTTCTAAACTTGATAAACCCACCCCTGCACTCACTGTTGAGTCCACTAAAGTTGTTAGGCCTGTCCAACCTCCAGTTACTTCACAAGAAAATAGTGCTCTTGTTGATCTTGAATATGGAATATTAGACCCTTCAGTTGAATTCAATTTACTTGATGTCTATAACTGGTGTTTTGGTAAATATGTAGAGAAAAGTGATAAAGATTTACCAGTTTGGGATTCCAATCTGCTAAAATACATTGTCACTTTTACTCATTCAGCCCCTGATTTTTTCAGATTGTGTCAGTCATATTATCTTCCAGACCAGAGATGCATTGTCAATAAAGATAGGGAGGTCATATTTTATATCAATGCAGAATCCATAAACTCTATGCTGCAACTAAACCATGACCCCAATACTGCTTTATTATCAATAGAGGATTTAACTCAGCTTTACCTGGACTTGGATTTTGCTTCCAAATTCAAAATCTTCCAGACTTTTTTCCCCACACGGGTTGATATCCCTAAGCTCAATCCTCCATTTGATACATTTGACTTTCCAAGTGAAACAAGGCAGATTGTCTCCATGCTATCATTCATACTGGGATATAACAGTGATGAGTTCACTGATGTTGCTATCTTAGGTTTTCTGCCCACTTTGAGTCCTAGCCAGCCTCCATCCATTGTATACAACTTTGTCAAGTTCATTACAGAAAACATGCACTACCAATTGTCCAGATTACCAGAAGAAGGAGTTTTTAGATATACCTCATATCTACTTCATCTCTTTTTATATTATCAAGCAGAAAAATTTCCTATTGAGTTCCAGAAGCTAGATCCAGAAGGGAATGTACTTTCAGTTGTATTTTGGTCATCAATTTTGAGGAAATGGAACAGGGAATACACCTATGCAGACTTCAATGACTTCTTTATAGTACCTGCTATGAATTTATTGAATAAGGAATAGACCCCTAGAATTAATAAAGAAACAAAGAGGATCTTATAGCTATTTGAGAGCTGTAAAATATGGGATTGGTACTTGTATAAGAACTACACAGAGATTAGAATATATGGTGCACTCTTGGCTCCATATAAATTGCCTAGATTTGTGACTACAAGGATTTTTGCTCTAGAATATTTAAGGCAACTTTTGAATGCAGATGAAGTCAATTTCATGGCTTCTAAAAAAAAGACTCAGTTTAAACTGAAAAATCAAATTGGGCCATTCATTGTGAACAACAGAGAAGCAACAAATGAGATTAATGTCAAGTTGAAGGAATATAAATTCCCATACATCTTTATGTGGAATTATGATCCTCAGGGTGTCCTAAGCCTAATCAAATTGAAATGCAAGTTGTCTACTTTCTTGCATGATTCCAAGCCTCATATTGAAAAATATGCTAATAAACTGGAATGGGAGGAAAATACTTTATTTGATGATGACTCACAGGGCATGCAGGGAAACAATGAAAAGGATAAACAGGTTGATCAAACCCAGGTGGTTACAGACGATAAAGAAGCTGAAATTATTCATAAAAGAAATAGAAAGGAAGATAGTTTCACAGCTGAAACTATTCTAGATAAGAGATTCAGAATTCCCTACAGTAAAAAAAGTAAATTGACTGATGAAGAAAGGGACAAAGAAATTAATATTGATGACAACAATGGCCATCAAATTGATGATGAGGCCACTTTAATTGTAAATGAAACACTTAAGGAGCTTCAGGATGTCCATTTTGAAGCATAGCAAAAAGACACAGTTATGGTTGATAAACAAACAAATGTTGATATTCCCTCTTCTTCCAAAGAACCTGACAACACAGAGTCAGATATTCAAATCAGGTTCAAACAAATCAGAGAAAATAATGAATAAATCAAAAGTGAAGTATATTTCAAGTTCCTTAAAGAAAAGCCTAGGAATAAAGATAGACTCCTCTCAGCTTTTGATTACTCTTCAAACAAATTGGTAATGTCATTTCTGAAGCCCACAGTGGCTGATCCAAAAACAATTGCAGATTATTCAAAGATAGACCTGGAAGTTGATGCAGATGCTTTCCATGAATTGGACCAAATAGAATTCCACAGAAGTAATACAGATATGTTGTATTCTAAAATAGTCAACAAGACTATGAATTCTATTAGGCTTGAGAAAACACTCATAAACCTTCAAAATCAAATGAAATTGGATAAAGCCTCATTGTATGCCAATAGCTTAAGAATCAAAGCATTGGAAGATATAGTAATTGAATCAGGAGCTGACCTAGAAAATATTGAAGAGGCAAAGGCTATAATCAAACAGAAAAATGAAGACATAGCTTCTCTCAGAAGGCAACTGAAATTGCCTCAAAGTGAAAATCCCCACGCAAAATAAATCCTTCAACAAAAGACAGAAAATGATGAACTAAAACAGCTTGTTCTAAAGATGACAGCCCAAATAAAGGAAATGGAAAGCCAAATAGAAGCTTTCATGCAAGAAAATTAAAATCTGAAGAAAGCTCAGCAGGTTTGCATTCCTACAGTTATCCAAACTCTAAGTACAGTTGTTCCCTCAACATTGGCAGAACATTTAGCACCGCAAGGAGTATTGGCAACTGCAGTGTCAATTACTTCTAAAGATATCTCTACCACTTCTTCATCGACATCACAGATAAACACAGTAGGAGAAACAGCTGCAATAATCAAGGCTATGGAAGACATGTCCATAAAATATCGAGAAATACTCGGTTTAAAAGGCACCATCAAAGATCTGGAAACATCTAAAAGAGATGCCTTAATCACTTCCAAAGGACATGAACAGAGGGCTGACAGATTACAGGAACAGGTGAAAATTCTTCAACAACAGGTAAATCTTATTGAACAGGTTGCCTAGAAAAAAAATCATTTGTGGACAAAAATCACTAAAGGCATTCACTTACAATGCCCTTCTATTCAAATAATATATGAACAAAAAGATCTGCTACAAGCTGCCTTAGCAGAAATTGATAAAACAAAGAAGGAACTTGGCAACAAACCCCCACAAGAAATTCAGCTCATATCATTCTTGAACAGTAAAAACAGGGAAGAATTAGAAGATTTGAAGATTCCAGACAGGACAGAGGCTATTCTTAAGATCAGAAAGGTCCTAACAAAGAGAAATATTATGAACAATCTGGAGAAAAATGTGACAATATGAACATATCAATCAGTAAATTCAAGACCAAGTATGACTTGTTGCTAGAAGCAAGACTTCCAGATATTCATGCATTAAATGAAAAATTAATGCCATAGAAGGACTATGATCAGAAAATTAGAGCCCATGCTAAGAAGCAGGCTAAAAAGCCTTTGCCACAAGGATCTCCAAGTGGCAAAGTAATACTTAAATATTTTGAGAATTTATTCTTTTTGGAGAATGAAATTAAGCATATGTTCATAGTAAAGCCAAACTTTTCTAAATACACAGAGGCTTATGAAAGCTACAGAAAACTGAGGAGTATAAAGATCCCCACAACCCAACAATCGCAAGAATTCACAGATCTGATGTGAATCTGATAGGCAAAAGAGCAGGAAAATTACATGAAGAAATCATATTTTATTATTACCTTAGGTTAAAAATCCAGGGTTAAAGTGTATCAGATTGTCAAAGAGTATCAATAAAAAAATAGTGTTACTGCTAGTTATTTTTCAATTACAGCAGTAAAACAAAGAGTATCAGGATTGAAAGTGAAAAGAAAAAGTGATATACAAGCTATCTTCCACGAGATAATGCATCCAATGCCAGCAATGCTCACATCACATCATGAAATCATTTTGATTAGGATAATCACTTCTATATTTCCTTGTAAAAGAGAACAGCTTGCAAACTGTTTTGCTGCTTTCCCTCTTCTTATGTTATATTTCCTATTTTTCTTTGAAACATTATCTCAAACTTTGAGATATTTTGTAAGTAATTCATTTGTATAAATAATTCATCATTTGAAGTATTCAGTGTGGAATAAAATTTATCAAGACTACTATAGTCATTTTGCTGGATATATTGAAGTTGGTGTGAGTCAATTAGCAAAGCAGCAGACTGGAATTGAAATTAAAGACATCATAACTCAGGATTCTTGTGTTGACCAGATAAGTCTAGTCTATTTCCTATTTTCATTGTTTTTCTTTTAAAAGTTGCCATACATTCATTTTAATGTGTTTCTATCTTTAATGATCAACTAGGAGAATTTAGACAGGATTAGTGATAAAAATCTCTCTGTTTTTTACTAGTTGGCATTGTTATGTTTTCTACTTGATAACCAGACTATAGAATTCTTAATTTCTCTAGGTCCTTGTTTGATTCCCTCCTTCAATCCTAATTTCTGTAACTTAAGGATTCTTAAGTGCCCTTTTTGTTCAGATTTCACCCATTCCATCAACAAAGTCTATTCAAAGCCTTTGATGGTCATCTACCCTGCCCTCAGTACATTTGCATCTTTAAGTCTTATTTCCTAGCTCTGCTTGCCTAGAAAGTTGACTCCATAGCCCAATGTTCTGGTAGATCCCTTTGGTTTACCTTGAAACACTTTTTATTCCCACCACTCTTTCAAAAGCAAGTCCCACTGTTCATTCATAACTAGCTTAAAACCCAATTATAAAACAAAGTTAAATCTTTAGGAGATATCCCTCTCCGGAACTTAGGAAGGCTAGCTCCTGAATTCTAAAAGAGGTTCTTGGTTACCCCTGATTTTCTTAACTACAAAAATCCTCATCCCACAACCTGAGAATTACTAAGGTGATAACAAGCGTAAAAATATTTTAGTCTACACATTTGGACAAAAAGAGATTATTATTTGGTGTTAAGCATGTAATATTTTTTTTTTCACTTCTCGTTATTATTTGAGTTTAATATTTATTAATTTTTTATTTTAATATTTTCGGAAAATTAAATATGTATTTTTTAATTAAGTTATTATAATATTTCGATAGGAAGAAAATTTTGATTTTAAATATTTTATTGTTATTCATTTTAATATTCATTACATATTTTAATTTTTATATATTTTTAATTAATTTATTAATTATTGTTATTTGATTTTAATATTTATTACACATTTTAATTTTTATATATTTTTAATTAATTTTTTAATATCTTTATTTATAAAAAAATAAAAATTAAACTTTTATAATTTATATATATATTTTTTATTCCCATTTAATTTATGAAATGATTCTTCTTTTAAATATATTATTTATATTTATTTTAGTTCATTGAATTTTTTTAAATTCATATTTCTTAAAACTTTTGTATTGTTCAGCTTTTAAGACACGAGATGTATTTATGGATTCAAATGGACGATCATCATGTAAGTGACTTGCTATTATTTTGGCAAAAATTCAAGTTTTTTTTTTAATCGGTTTAATTCCAACCTTTGAACATATAATTTTTAAAATCACAAATTTCTTTTCATGACATATTTGAACGCCGCCCGCATAAACAAGAGAAAAAGAATAAGAAAAGAGGCTTCCAAAGTAAAACCCAGACAACACGGCCGGGCCCATATTAATTCCCAATGTTGACCGCCACTGGAGTTATTAAACGGAGTCGCTATCGTCCCTAGTTTCACGAAATACAGGAGCTGCCAATTCGCGTCCTGAACCTTCGCTAAAGGTCACTCAGACTTTTCATTGATTCGGCCGAGTGGTAGATACGCAACACGATTGTGAAAGTTGACGTTTACGCAACCGTAGTATTGTTTGTTTTTCAACTTGTTTGTGATATTTTAGATTTGCAAAGTGGTTAGAGGAGTAGCGACTGAGGGGCATTTAATACATTAGTTTTAAATTGACTGAATTTTTTTAATATGTATTTTTCTTTTAATACAAGAAACAATCACCCTCTAGAAGTTTGATTGTGTAGCCTTGGTAAGGAGGCTTATTCTCAAAGAGGCTTATTCTCAACAGGTTGTGGTAGTAAAACTTGGACAAATGTAAACAAGCATCTGAAAACATATATATATTTTCTCAGGGATATATATATAACAAATATTTTTATTTCAGCTTGATTTTTATTTTTATTTTTAAATAGTAGAAAATGTATTATAACTTGTCGTCAACTACACTCTATGGTTAACATATATTGTTAAATAAATATGTAGAAATTTATAAACACAATAATGTGTATTTTCGACTTCTCTCGATCTAACAATTTAATCCTTATGTTAAATACATATAAATCTTTCTACTTAATTCTTTGCGGAAATTAAATCGTCAATTGCAAACACATGAAGGAAAATCAATCACAAGTAACAAGATGTTTTACCGAGAAAGCTTAAAGCTAAAAACCCCAACTATCATATATTATGTATATCATGGACCATGAAACAATCTCATACAAAGCTCTAACTCTAAGAGCTCTCAGTACAATATACAATCGTCTCACACTATCATACAAAAATTGGTTCACACATGCACCAATTTACTGCTTCTTAATAGCCTGCCTCCACTGCGCAATCCCTAATGGTCAAGAACCTCTGAATGATTTCTCGATATGGAAAACCTTGACTGCGCAATCCTCATAAGCATCTCCAATGTGTGTGTGGCTGCATTGAATGCATCAATATAGTCACAACTGATAGTCAACCATGCCCTTTCACCTATCTCTCCACTGGGTCTCCACTGAATCTGACATGCAAGTAGTTAACTGCTGTATTTGTTCAGTTGCAAGTAAGACACTAATTGTGAATTAATTCACTCATCTTTCACTAGTGTATGTTCAGTTACAACTAGCACAACTCATTTTAACTCAATGAACTGAGTTAAACTAAATAACAACTCACATGACTACTCTTCCAACTCTGTTACAACTTGCGACTATCAGTTATAACAAAGTCCTCCATGCATGAGTCATCAAACAACCTTGAATTGGAAATTTTCCATCCCAACCCAAGGTTTGCTACATCAACATTAATCAATCAAGTGCTCCAAGAGAATAAGTTACTATTTATTGTCTGATTATTATTAAGGGCTAATAATAATTGACATGCATTCTAATTTTAGATAGGCGATCTATAAATAGACTTTGCCCATACATCTAAAAATAGAAACTCATCTAAAAACAGATTTTTCTCAACCATCTAGAACCAACCTCCTGCTAATTTTAGATTTTTCTCAACATGTATAAAAATAGACATACACCTAAAAATAGCCTGTGTGGGCCCCACCTAGTTTAGGTGATTATTTTTCACTAGGATCAAGGATGATGTTTCCGGATGCCTCTTTCATTGTTTCTTGTTGCAATCTTCAACGCTCCCTCTCAACAAGAAATGATTGTTTTTGCATGCACCCTGTAACTCCATGCATCCGCCCTACAATACTTGCATGCAACACTTCTGAAACTGAATAGCCTCCAAACAAACGAATCAGTGTAATGCATCTGTCATCAAAGTCTTCTGACCTCTACTTAGCTACTGCACATGTCTTCAGGAACCACTGCGATGTTGAAAGCTGCAGCCATGCACTCTGCACTTGCTGTTAACTCTAATTCGCACTCCAGTATCCAACACTATCACTTTGATCTGACTGCATCAATCCAACTGATCATGCTACTGTTGCTCTGTGGGCACCTCGTATCCAGGTTTAGTTCATGAGATCCACACCATCTCAATGAATCCTGCCCAGAAATCTCTTCTTGGGATTACTCATGCATGTTGCCCCACCTCTTTCCTGGTGGTATAGCTGCATGCACTCCCTCTACCCATCTGGCACGAAATTTCTCTGCATGAGTGGTTGCTCCCACTCCATGATCATCATCTTGTGACTGCCACATCCCGAGGTTCACTCGTACCTGCATGCAAATCCTGCTCCCTCTCAAGTGTCAATTGCATGGCTTTCTCACACTTCCCAATAGTAGGAAGCTTCGTAGAAATCCCATCTACTTCAAGTCTGTATAGATTCTTAACTCGAATGCCAACCTTATTTGCTTGCCCTGTTGCTTTGTGTCGCAGGAAAACTTTTCCTTCACTAAAGAAAACATCATAGCCTCTATCCTATAACATTGCGACTGAGATTAAATTGTTCTTTAAACCTGGAACATGCACAACATCTTTTAAAATAAGGAGTTTACGTGATGCCCTTTGAAAGGTAATGGTACCAATGCCGGTCGCATTGTATCGTCCATCGTTGCCCAACTCAACATGCATCTAGAGATATTTCTCCACCAAGTCACTAAAAAATTTCTCATCTCCCGTCATGTGAAAGGAAGCACCATTATCAAAATATCACCTCAACCACAATGCACTAGACACCATGCATGCAATCAATGAGAATTCAAGCTCAAATTGCGAGGCAAGAGCCTCACTAGCTGTAGCTCCAGCAACCATCTTGTTCTTCTTCTTATGTGGACAATTTGTGGCAATATCTCCAAACTCGTGACAGTGAAAACACTTCACTTTGGACATGTTGTGCTCCTTGCCATATTCATCGGCCTCAGATCTAGAATGGAATTTATTTCCCTTCTTATTCTTCGGCTTGGCAGCCAAAGCACAGTCCTCTTCATCATCATGCTTTGATGAAGAGCCATCCTTGGTGTTCCACCTTATCTCCTCCTGCACTAGATCTGACCAGAGTCGCTCCCAATCCGGCAGTTTCTCCAGTCCATTGACAAAGTCTTGATAACTGTGTCAACTCTTCGGAAGCCCAAGGAGAGCCAGGCTCACCAAGTCATCATCCACAACACTGAATCCTACACCCCCAAGTTCATCCATGCATTGGACAAACTTTTTCAAGTATACTGGAATAGTGTCGTTCTTCTCCATCCTGATTTTTCTGATTTTATCCTTCAGCGCCAATTTCCTATGGTCGCTGCTGCTTTGGAAAAGATCTGTCAAAGCCTTTCACATTGCAAATGGAGTGGCTTTTCCATGAAGGCTTGACATAATATGGTCTTTCACACCTTCCAACAGAATCCTCCTTTCCCTTGCTACTTTCTTTTGCCATGCGTCAAGTATTGCAGCATTCGTTGAAGTGTGCTTAGGAACATCTCTCTCGATGAATTCCTTCAAGCCATTATCTTAAAGCACCACCTCCATCCTGTCCTTCCAGACTATGTAGTTCGATTTTCCCTCGAGTGCATACTCCAACTGCAACTTGTTGAGATTCAATAAGATGAAGAGCTTAGTGAAAATCACTCACCTTCACTAAGTGGGCCCACAGGCTATTTTTAGGTGTAAGTCTATTTTTAGACTATGTCTATTTTTAGACATGGTGATCATATTTCAGAAGTTGTGGGATGCTATTTGTGGATGGTTGGTCAAGTTGGAAAAATAGATGAAATTCTATTTTTATAATATTGGGCGAAGTCTATTTATAGATCGTTGATCTAAAAATAGTGTTGGAATACTGAGAGGGGGGTGAATTAGTATTTCTTTTCAATTGTTATTTTTACCAGTTAGATCACCTATATTTAGAACACAAAATGAACAATAAGAATAAATTCTTTTATTAATTTCTTCTTTACAATAAATCAAGTACAATATATGTAGGGCTCCAACCCTAGATGAAGACACCAGTCTTCAATCTCGCATGCTCCAACCTGTATTTTCCAAGCACCGACTTGGACTTCCAAGGCTCCAACCTTGTCAATTATGAGGCACCAACCTCAAGGACTACAACCCTATATCTAGTACAGGCTCCAACCTGGTCTCTTGAGGACTCCTATCCTCTAGGACTCCAACCCTATCTTCCAAGGCACCAACCTTGTCTCTATGAGGCTCCAACCTCCTGCTTCACTTCGTCAAGATATATTTGGTTATTCTTCACGACTCCCAAAATCTTCTTCAATGAGCCCTGACAATCTTCACTTAGTCTTCATTGTAGTCTCCACAACAGAAGTAGATACTCTCTCTAAATTTTCTATCAAAGACTGAACTTCTAGGGAAGCTTGATGGGAATCAGGAAATAGTATGGGTTGAGTATCACTACAAGACTTAGGAGAAGGATGATCAACTTCAGATTTTAAAGATGAGGATCTAGATAATTTTCTAGAATTTGATGAGGATCTAGAGGGAGAGAGACTTTTCGATTGACCTTTAGATTGATCAGATCATTTTGCAATTCATAGGGGTTCATCCCTCCTAGCACGAGAATGTTGAGGCCTCGGAATTTAGCTACCGAAACATGGGGGAAAACCACCTGGTTCGGACCTTAAAGCAGCTCCTTTTTTGTTTGGTGTAGTGGCTTCGACTCAGGATAATGGGACCAATTTCCCAATAAGGATGATTTTGAGGGTGTGTGATTATATGGCATGCAAATGGAAATGACTTTAATCTATTCTAGGCATCTATATAAATTATTTATTCTACTATATACCCAGGATGTTTCTTCCTCTATGCGATCTAAAAATATATCCTTCAACTATTAGTAATATAGATCATTTAACAGTTGAAAGAGTTGAAAATTTTGTAAAATGATTCTTCTAACAAAATAGTTTGACTAGAAGAATTATGAAAAATATATCACATTCATATGTGTCATTATACATTCAATAAGAAACTACAGAAAATTATTAGAACAGAATTGCATGTAACATTCATCTATAATAATGTTTCAAATATATAATGAAATAAAAATATGCTTGTCAATCTATAAAGAAATACTTAATACAAGTGAATAAAAGTACCATATGTATGAAGTTCTACTCATGTAAACTAACAATAATTGATCTGATCCTTCTCACTTTCAAGAAATTTAAAGAGTACAGTAGTGCAACATCAGTTAAACAACTTTAATTGTCAAAAGATAACAGATGTGTTCCATTAATTCATCAAAGCATTTACAAACTTACAATAGTGCATTCTTTGCAAATGTTTTTAACAAATTTCTGGACCCTTCTCTAAATGCATGAGAGGGGTTTAAATACTAAACTAACTATGTTCTAATAATAGATTATTACAAAAATATAGAGGAGGTTTCAAACAACCATCCTCGTAGAACTAACTTAAACTACAATCTAGGAAAATAAAATAACTATTTTGATTTATGAATTCCGCTCTTTCTTCTGGAGTTGGTCACGAAGTTTACAAATATCTATCATAGGCTTGAGCTGAGATGGCTGCGAAATCCTTGATCTGACCTATCCCTTGAATATTGCGTTTGAAAGTATGGGATGTGATATTTTTGTTGAATCTGTGAAGGATTATGGAATCTCATACTGACGATAAGGTTTGATCAGAAAATTCCAATAATTTTCTTGATCAAACTTATTTACCTTTTTAATTACTTCATCCTGTGTGTCTACTTTCTGTTTCCATTGTGTTTATATATGTTTTTCTTTTGAGAACACTTCAGATGTGTTCTCTTTGAGAAGTTCCGCTTTTACCAGTTTTACACATACAGATTCAATAATTTCATTTGATAACTTAGATGTTTTCGTTGTTGCTTTCTCTGCATGATTGATTTGTGCTTCCCAATCTCTGAATAAGATCTCCTTATGAAACTTATCTACATGAGGTATATTAGCTTCTTTTCCTGAGTCTGACGCTTGCCATTGAATGTTTTCATTGATCTATTTTTCAATTATTTCACATTCAAGTTTCTATATAGCTATCTGCTAGATCAATATTTTATTCGAATCACAATAAGAGTCAATCATAGAAACTTGATGACAAAATACTTCTTGTTATTTCTTTAACTTAGAATTTGCATCCAGTGCTTTTTTAATAAACTTCTCTAGTTGTGGTTGGCTTTGTATTTTGGTCATTATTGTTTCCAGTTGTGCTTGTTTCTCATTGATTTCTATTTGATGCTGCAATTTGAGGCTTTCGAAATCTTTTTGAAATTAGGTCATCTTTGCTTTGATTTTTTCACTGGAGTTGGATTTCTCTTCATTTAACAGCTTCTCTAGTTCTTGTACCCTGGCTTCCTTTTGCCTCAGTAATGCTCTAACTTCAGTAGCTTTATCAACGGTGGAAGTAGCATATGCCCCTGCATACTGTGATAATTTAGTTAGATGTTCTGTAGGGTCATCTAAGGAATCTTTCCATAATACATCAACTGATTCATTTGTGAGATTTGAGACTATTTCATCAGTTCTTCTTCTTTTGTTCCTCTTAACTACATCCTTATAGCTAGGACTGTAGAAAATGTCCAGTGAAGGAATTTCTTAAACTTGTAAAACTATTTTTTCTATAGGGTAGGCCGGTATTATCTCTTGATCATGAGTTTGTAGAACTTGTTGTAGTGGATTAACAGTTTCCACTATCTTCTGGGAATGTTCAGGTGTCTGAAAACTAGATACTTGATCAGTATTGGGATTAGCTTTAGGATTTTTTATTGCTTCAAAAAAATCCTCCCATTCACTACTAAAATTCTTTGTTTGTGACTTTTCAGACTGATCTAGTATGTCATCACTGTGCTGAAATTCTTGAGAGGTTGACTTTGTTCCATTACTTTATTTTCGCTCCTGCATCTCTATCTCTTGGATTACCTGATCAATTATTTTTTCTGGGATATCCTTTCTGGATTATAATTCATTTTTAGAGTGATCCGAATTGTGAGATTGATGTTGTGATTGACCTGGTTCATCTTCAGACATGTCTTTTGCTTCATTATCCAAGTTGATACTTGGAGTAGGTATGTTGACATCTTCAATAGTTAACAAATTGAGAGAAACTCTCTGCAATATCTTATTTCTATATACTTGGAATGCTTCCAAATCATCTTAACTCAATTGGATAGAACCAAAACTTGGTTATATCTGAAAACCTTTCTATGTCTTGGAAGAGATCATCAAATCCATCTGTTTCCTTTATAAAAGGCTTCATTTTGAGCTCTGTAGTGTAATTTTTAATTACATCATTTGGATCATATAACCTCTGTGGAATTTCTTCCAATTTCAATAGATTGATCTTGGAAACCTCCTTGTAGTTACGACCAATATCATATAGTGCAAAAGTGCCACACTATACAGGGAAATTAGGCCAAATGGCCTTCTTAGCATCTTTCAGATGTTTAGTGATACCATTAACAAGTTGTTAAGCTATCTCTCATGCAAGAAATTTATCAGGAACATAATAAGGTAAGACATGGGGATAATCATAACTCCCGAATACTCTGACATATGTAAAATTCAACTCTGCAAACCATATAGCCACAAAAAGAATATCTAAACTAGCCTCTTCAAAAACCCTAGGGGCCTTTTTATTGAATATCATTTGGTGCATAGGCAATATGACTCCATAAAAATTTTTATATAAATGCAGGTGGAAGTCTGAATCCCAGAGGTTTCTGTGGTAAATGTGGATTCGGGTAGGGTCTTGGGTAGTCCATTTCCATCCCATGGTAGGAAAACTAGAAGTAAAACAAATTGCATCCATGACATAGGTAGACATATAAAAGGGAGGTGTTTCTCTAGATGAAACACTCCTTTTATTCCTATATTCAATGATGTGTTTGGCTAAACTATCAGATAGGATGTTTGCCTAGTTCAAAATTGACTTATTGACAATTGCGTCAATTAATGGAACCCATTCTATTCAAAACCTAGTGGTATCAGGTTTGGAAAACAATCTACACAACGTACCGGAAGCATAACAGTAAGGGGAAGGAATTTGGGCAATTGGGTAGGTACCGAGTTTATCTCGCTTCAACTTTCCCTAGTCTTCCTTCCATTCTTTGATGACTTTCATGAGATCTTGATGCTCTGCTCTAAAGCTTTGCAGAAAAGCTTTGTTATACTTTTGATGCGGGGAGGGTAGGTGATACATTTATTTTAAATATTTTTCCCTAAAAGACCCTATGTCTTCTCCCTTTGAATCTTTGAATTCACTGCCATCTATTCTTAAGTGGTCGATTACCAACTTAACCATATCTGTGTAAGGGAGAATTTGCAGTCTTGCTACTACCTTGTGGACAAATGAACATGCAACATCAAAGTAGGTCGCATCTGAAGTAGATGTTCTGCATGTTGTAGAGATATTGATTATTACTCTTTGATTTTCATCTTCAAACAATTTATACATATTTTCCCATGATGAACTATCGCATTCCTTGTTGCAGGTAGTATCTGAGAATAAGGGAGACATTTTTGAGTCTTCAGTAAGCAGTGCTTGAGAAATTTTTTGCCCTTCTTGCTCATTTCAATCTTCCTTAATTCGTTAAATGGTTTCCTAATTTCAAGTAAAACAAGGAGGGTATTAAAAGTATAGAGAACAGAGATTAAAATATGTTGTTTATATCAAACATTCATGAATACGTATGAATCTTTTGAAATATAACAACAATCATCAATAATAATTTCAAAGTCAGATCTCTTACACCTTCACATGAAATATATATCAATCAACTTAAAGTTGTTAGATCTCGAATTTCGTTTTAATACAACATAAGCCATTTCACATGCTCAAGAAGTTAAATGCCATGAATTCACATATCGCCATATATAACTTTTACCACTTGTAATGTTTACCAATGTTGTGAAATGTGATGTGCGGCAACTTTTATGTGATAATGAATTTGTTTTTTTGCTAAGTTATGCGAGATGTGAATTGTGCATTCAAAAATACAGGAATCGCGATTAAAGGACTTTAAATTTTTATCTTTGATGCTTTGTTGGCTCGTCGAGTCTGCGCAATCACACTCATATCTAATTACTTTATGAGTTGATTTTAAATAAGGTTTGATGCGATAAGGAGTTTATAACGATAATTGAAGTGTTTGCAAGATTTTTAAAACATATCTCCGAAAAAGGTTAGCGCGCTTCGTAGCTCACGTAACTTAGAGGATTGTGAGTCGTTTTAAGTTATAAGCTATGTGATTTGCGATGCGCTAAAGGAATAAAGCGAAAAACTTAAAAGAAAATCCTTATTTCCTAGTTTTTTGTTTTTAAAGCTAAAAATAAATTCCTATTTATTTCTAAAGGGTCCCCATTTATTAAAATAAGATGGGGGTTTTTGTATAGCACAACAGTTATAGATATGTTTCTGAGGGAGGGAGGAGACTATGTAAAAAAAATTCATGAGGTGCTTCATTTCTTTAGACTGATTGACCTAGTGGTCAATTCTATCATATAACCCGCATGTTGGCCTAGACTGGACATGGGTCTTGTTAGGTCGATGTGTATTTTCTACTTGCCCAATGTTTTGGTATTGAACTAGGGTAGGCTGCCTGGGGGAAATCTGCCATACATTAGGTTATCTCAGCTTTGGACTGATGATATATTAGCACTACATTTCTAATGAACGAATGATTTCAATTAGTGGGCACAATCGAGGGGTATAATTATAGTGTTGATCATGATGGTTACTTTGACATACCAGACAAGAATGTCTTTCTTGGGTGTTCGCTTCCCGCTCGCTTGATAACATGATCGGAAACCATATGCATAGTGATTCTAGGTCTGGGCATTTGGCGACCAAATGGCTGCATGTGTTACACAATGCACATGTTGGTATTCTCTGTGGAGGGCGAGTGGGGGTGACTGAGGGCTCCCCGACCGACCAATTTTCCGCTGACAGGAAGAGAATGGACCTACTTGTCACATCCTCTTATGTTTTCGAGCTATCCATGGATTTTGTGTATGAGCCATATTTTAGGGAGAGGAAAATTATGGTCGTGCATAGACTGGTTAGCGCTAAGCTAAATTGATGGATGTAATGACAATGGCATAATGGGTGATCACCACCACATACGTGACACGAATATTGAATGGCTAGAAGATCGACATTGTATACTACAATAATTGGATACCATCGTTGAAATAATTCCAGGGCTGCGCATTCGGAGATGAAATGATCTTGTTCATTACAGAGTGCACAATATTGGATTGGAGGAGGGGGGACAAACGTGAGTCTTTCTGGTGACTGTCGTGCCTCCTGCATGTATAATATGACCTGAGGTTCTTCTCCATTTGACCATATGGAGGGATCCTCTTGATATTATTTTTCTAAGGCATGTAATGCATCCCTATATCGTGGTATTTATTGACAATGATGAGTATAATGCCCATAATTGTTACAGATAGATCATGCGTGGTTGGTACGCAATTATTTGCCTTATTGTTTTTGGCTGGTTCCCTTTTACAGGAACTTTTCGTCGCGATATTTCTTTCAGAAGTTAGGAGCAGTTTTAGTTTGTCCAACTCTGGGAAAATATGGGTAGGGTGGCCTACTACGTTGCATACTGCATAAGGTTGTAATTCCCTTGGTATGACAAGGTTTTCTATATTTTTCCCTTTTTTATGGGTTTTCTTGGTTGCTATAACCAGCTTTGCGACGGGAGTTTCCTTAAATAGTACGGTTGCAGTGGTTTCCTTAACAAGCGAGGCCTCCCAAGGAGTGAGGGGGGTTAATACTATAGAGGTGATGCTCGTGCTTCCCGACATGGTTTGTGGGACCAAGTACCAAACTGATATTGCTAAATATATGTTTGGCAACACTACTGTTGCCAAAAATTGTTGCAACACAAAACTAGGTGGAGGGTATAGAAAAAGAGTTTGGGAGATGGCGTAGGATAGAGAGGCCGTCGTGCCAGAGACCTCGGTGTCGTTACTACTAGTATCTGTCTCTTGGCTAGATTCGGTGCTTGATGTAGACATCATGCACACCGGATCCCCTGTGATATCAACGAATGATTCTGGTATGACAGGGCGATCTCCTAGGAATGATCCAAGGATAAATTATGGTTTGAATTGGCCAGGGCTATATTCTTGGTATCATGTGAGAATTTCAGCAGATGTGTCCACATAGGGAAGAACGACATCGATGTTCGTCTGGGGTCGCTTTTCTTGGTATGCCAATTGGTCGACGGTGATAATACAGTCCTCGTGGGGGAACATCATGATCTGGAAGATGGAGGATGATATGGCATCCAAGACCTCAATTTCTATAAGAACCATCTTTCCAGCCAAGCAGACCAAGACATTTTGATAGAGACCGATGAGAGCATAAGGGCGCCCGTCATATGCTCTGAGCGTGATGTCCGATGGCTTCAGTTCGGGAGATCCTAACTTTTTGCAAACGCTCTTTGACATTATGCATGTGGATTCACCCTCATCAATGATACATCAATGGATAGTTATGTTCTAGACTGACACGGGTATATGGAAGGCGACCAGCGAAGGAAGCCTAGGGGTGGCTTTATCTAAATCAAAATCCATTAGGCGTGAATCAACAGGGTCGATTGCACCTAACGCGGAAAGTAAGGCTTTCCTTTGCTTTGGGAAATATTGCAAGACTTCTAAAGTTGGCATGGCGGTGGGGGACTATGCTAATTCATGCATGATACTATAATTATGGGCTGCTTTGGAGTGGTGGCTTGCCTGCCTTGTTGGTCACTTATCCATTTTTGGCAAAGGTTTAATAAGAATTTTTGATATAATCAATGGTGTTATAGGTGCACTCATTCTAGCCCCTGACAAACTGGTGTTTGGCAAGGTATCATAACTTTGATTCCATGTTTGAAAGAACATTTCCTCACGAGTCATATAGATTTTGTGGTTGTTGTTTCCGGAATCGTCAGGGGGTGTTTGTTGTTGTTGGGTTATAATCGCCCCTTGGTGGGAGAAGGGCTCCTGCATTACAGTTGTTTGTTGTGTGGGTCCCCCTTGTCCTAGATTACCCTGAAGCTTCTTCAGCTCGGGGATTTTGGGATAGTGATGAGTGTAATGGCCATACTCACCACAAATTGTGCAAGAGTGGTTGGTCCGAAGATTAGCCCTCTTTTTCTGCCCTTGGGAGTTACTTGGCTCCTGGTTTTGATTTTGGTTGGAATTTCCCCCAGCCTAAGATCACGGAGGGTGTTTTTGGTTATTCCCCCCTATCCAGGATTTTCATTTTGTTTATTTTTTGGTTTTTTCCTTGCCGCGTTAGGAGGATAGCTAGGATTCTCCTGGTCGTATGACTGGCACGGTTGTGCTTGGGAAGGCTACACAAAGTTTATTGGTGCATTATTTTTCATTAGTGGGTTATTTGATGTGGGGTGGGTATATTGAGGTCCCTATCCCTGGCTTGTGAATGACTACTGGGGGGGAGCTCTTCCGTCAGCGTTTCTAGCTGTGTATTGGGTCCCCTGTGTGGGAGGGTATGATCATCCTTGTTGATGATGGTACGACGACACACTATTGGTCATGTTCTGCGGAGGTGCATGATGAATCCATTGGTAGCCTAGTTTTGGGATGTTCTGGTTAGGATCATACGCGTAACCAGGGTACGGATTACTGGTGCCTAGGTGATTTTTGGTTAATGACCCTATCAATCCATCTTCAATGTTCGACGCACCTGGAAATTCTTTATAAGTTTGCAAGTGTGAGGAGTTAGGCAGGATGTTGTAGATGTATCCTTACTGAGTGTATATCAGCTCGATTTGTTGGGCTTTGCTAATGGAATCCTCTTCGGAAGTAGGTCCTTGAGTTTCCACATCCCTCGAAATCTCTACTGTGAGAGTTTTGAGGAATAGTTCCAATAAAACTTAATCGTAAAGTTTGGATTTACACAAAATTTGACATTGCCACCATTCATGGAGATGGTCTGAGATATGGACAACTGACGTTTGTCTAAAATGCGTCAGTAATTCCATTCCTGAATTGTGGCAGATGGGTAACTGTAAATATGTGAGGAACGCAGTAGCGAGGGCACTAAAGGTTCCATGTGAAGGAGAAGGCTGCTCCACATACCATTCTGTGGCTTTTCCGGTTGAGGTGCACTGAAATAGTCTTATTCGAATAGTATCATCAATAATATTGTTCGACGAACACCATAGGTGGAAAGTCATTACATGGTTTCTAGGGTCTTCCACTTGCTTCCCTTCGAACTTAGGAATGTTCGAAGGGATATTTGTGGGCATGGGGGGCCAAGTGGGATTTTTTGCAATGGGGTCATTTGTTAACTTTGATAGATCGGGTAAGTTTAAAGATGTTAAGAAAGGTAACTAAGTGTTGAGTGCCATTGTAGGTTGTGAAAACACAGGGTTCTGGATGGGTATGGGATTTGTTTGTGACGTACCTTGCTGTGTGTTCTGTTGGCTCCCCGAATGGGTAGCGCTCCTTTGCCCTCTAGGGGTTGTGGGAGGAGTGGTGTGTGGTGACCCTGAGGGGTTTTCCACCGGTGTAGCGTTGGGTGACCCTTGGGGGTTCCCAACTAAAGACGCCCCAACAAAGGATGAACCGATAAGGGTGTCGGTGTGTTGTCTTTGACGCCTTAATGGAAAAATACCTAGAACTCCTCCCTCTAATGCGGGGAGGTCCAAAAAACGTCTAGATCGACGAGGTTGCGTTGGGTCCATTATGGTGTTGTCTAAGTTTGATTTTGGAAATATTTTTCAGTTTTATGAGAGGAGAGGAATTATATATCAAAGTAAAGAGTGATCGCATACATAAAACAAAGAGAAAATAAAAGGTTAATTTCCCTTTAGATTAATCCTATGTGATCATTCAATTGAAAAATGTTTTTTGTTGTTTTGCATGTGATACTCAAAATCCTAGAAGACCTAATCGTCCTCACACTCTCAATTGTAACTTGGCCTTGCGAAGATATCTTCTGGTGGGTACTAGGGCTAACATCCCGAAATAACTAGCGATGCCTTCCAGCAACCGAAGAATTGACCAAGGTAATGGAAAGAGGATCTAGTCCTGCCTGCACCATCACCTATAGGAAAAGGATGCCCTATATTTGGCCACTAAGTATCGTCGTCCCACATAAGTGTTCGAGTCTTGAGATTCTTGGTATTCAACTACCAGTATCGAGCATTAGATGGGTTAGGTAGCCTCGAATAGTATCGCACGCACTGGAATTAAGCTTAACCCCCTTTGAATCGGGTCTTTGTGGCGCTCGGGTTTTCTTTTCTGTGGGTGGATAGACGGGTTTAAAGCTCCTTATAAAGTCAACTTGTATGTTTCAAGAATGTAAACTGACCATGGCGGCTTATTGGATGCCTACCCCCAATGTTACTAACTTGAACTATTAATTATCTTGTGGCCCCTGTGGGGAGATTTAATTAGTTCACTTATGATTATTTTTAAGGTGGCTTACTTTGCTTATGGTGTTGCAATGTGTGTGAGAAAGTGTATAATCACAATGTCTGTAGGATGCAGATATGCGATGATCCTTTACACGCCCTCCTATTCAAACTATGTTTTGATTGTTCCTTTCCAAAAGAAAATGATGTGCGGATAATGGGCCGCTTACAATTTTGTCTATTTAAAATAAATGTTGGACTAAATGGATATGGAAAATTATCAAAAGAGAGTGTTCATATGCATGCCCAAGGTCACAAAAAGGTGAAAGGGCGGCAGAGATTACTTCCTTTCTAAGATAATTTTAACCTGGTCCCGGTTCCTAATGCAAAATTTTAAACTAAAATTAATGCAACAACTAGGAAAAAATAAATGGAAACTAGATAATCATGCATGGATATGGGCCACTTTCTCATTGCTAATTACCTATGTGTTTGGTGTCTATTCTCACAAAATAATTTCATTCAAATAGCATGGGTGGATTTTAGCCACTTACTTGCCTCCTAATTAAACTATGTGAATTTGTGACAATAAACTAAAAAATAAAACTATGCAAATAGCTAAACTAAAGTGCAGTTAAAAGCATGTCCTAATAGTCAAGAGACACCAAAAAAAGGTGCTAGAAGATTTATTCTAGGTTTCCAGTCACTTTACAGTTGAAAAAACTGAAGAAAACTAATGAAAAAATGGTTCACTAGTTTCTGCACGAAATGTTTCTACATAGGCGCACGACTCTACGTGCTTGTCTGAGTTGAACACGCGCGGACCGACGTATCTATCTGTGTTGAATGTGCGCGGTTTTCCTGCACACAAAAATTCTGAAACTCCTGAACTGAATCTCTTCACAGTGGGTGAATGAGAGAAGATGAGGAGGAGGAGAGCTGGTCCAGCAGCAATCTTGAGCAGAAAGAGGGCTTTGCAAAAACACAACCACTTAGCTAAAGGGTAAAATAAGTGGAGTCACCAATCCTCTTATGGTGTGTTTAGTGCACGAGTGTACTAAAACACTGGTGCTTGGTAGGAATGGTTGAAACCTACAAGAAATTGTCATAAGCAGAAAGATTTGTTAGCTCGTTAGTGGAAACATAGTAACATGTAAAACAAACTAGTTTATGGAACATAGTATGCTACAAACAAGAAGAATAAACAAAACAACAATAAACTTAAGCACAAGCTCAATCGAGTAAAATGAGCCAATAATTCGAATGGAGAACTAATCCCCTCTTATTAGCCGCTATTAGTAAAGAAGCGGTAGAACGTTACACACTTGCAGTGGATCCCTAGAGCTATGGAGCTCTAATACCCAATGCAAGGAGGGCTTTTCCCTTGAGTTGGTTCTGCAAGGCCTCGCTCTTCTCCTAAGGGATTTGAGTTTTTGGGTGGCCAACAACCGAATCCTCTAACTCTATTGTTGCTTTGGACAACACCCTGCTGGTTTGCTCATGGGAAATCTGGCTAGCATAACAATGTGTTCTTATGTTGTTCTTCTCATGGTGGCATTTTATAGGCAAATTCAAATCCTTCTTCCCTATCTTGGTACACTTGTGGATAGTGACCCAAGAGTGGGGGTTGATTCCATTGTGTTCTCACTTGAGGTCTCAAGGTGGCTCTAGGTGGTTGTCTTTGGGTGGCCTCAAGTGGAGAATCTTCTCCTGAAGTGTGTTAATTGGTCTCGGATGGTGACCTTCCGCCATGCTCAGGACTGCGCGACTTATTGAGGGAAAGCCGCGTCGACTAGTGCGACTATCAAAGAAAAATGCGCGCGGAGCGCACTTTGCCTGTGTCTTCGGTGCGCAATTTGATAATTTTGTCTATTTACCAAAGATATTTTTAAATTTTCCATATTCTCTAATGTTTCTCAGCCCTGTGAATCCTTCTGCTTGACATTTTATGATGTATTTTGCTTGTCCGATTTTCCAGTGATAAAATTTGTGGTGAAAACTCCACAGTTAAGTGCGCTTGAGACAAAGGCAATCTAGGATGGGTGACCTCCTGGGAATTCATGGTTACCGAGTGCAAGACCTGGAAGTGGTGATTGATGCTATGTGATTCATTTCACTAGTTTCAATCCCACTTCGTCACCCATGTTAGCATCACTAGATGCAATGAATTATAAGTGGACTATTCAAAAATCATGAGAAATTAGTCAGTGATGACTACGTCTCATGGAAATGGTCACAGTTGAATGACTTACTTAAAGCAGTTAAATCCCAAAAAATGATATCTAATATAATGCATTGCGGAAACCCCTGAATACTTAAATACAAAAGAGTAAAGAGAGCTCTACTTGAATGGTTCATGAGGCACAATACATGCTAAGGTTTTTCAAATGGGGTAGCAAGTTAGGTGGGATTGATTGTGGGGAAAAATCCACAGTTAAGCATGCTTGAGCCAGAGGCGATTTGGGATGGGTGACCTCCCAAGAAGTCCCAGTTATCGAGTGCAAGCCCTGGAAGTGATGATTGACGCTATGTGATTCATTTCACTAGTTTCAATCTCACTTCTTCACCCCTGTGAGCATCACCTGATGCAATGAGTGCTACGTGGACTATTCAGAAATCATGAGAAATTAGTCAGTTACGACTACCTCTCATGGAAATGGTCATAGATGAATGACTTACTTAACACAGTTGAATCCCAAAAATGATATCTAATATAATTCTCTGTGAAAACCCCTCATACTTAAATACATTTCCAATTTATTAAATAAATTGAATTGCACATTAATGTATCGCTAGGACCCATCACTACATGACCTGTGGTCCAACACTAGTGTAGGTGTTGTCATGTTGTTTCTGGATGTCAATTTCACTGTTTCTTGTTGCAAATTTCAACACTCCCTCTCAACAAGAAAGGAATGTACTTGCATTCACACATGCACCTCTTACATGCGACATGAAATTATTGCATGCAACACTTCTCCAGTGTTTCTCGCACATAAAAATATTGTTGGAAATGTTTTCATTGATGGCAAGGATAATAGCAGATTAAATCCTTTTATCACATAGCACACACAATAAAAGAAAAGACAACAAAGGCAACAAGTGTTTGGGCCTAGGCCGTGAATATTGGCCAAGTCGGTGCGTATGCGAAGAGTAGTGAACGTGCTCGTTAAAGTAACAAACGCAGTGTAACGTAAATAATAAATGAACTAGGTTCAAATATCTTGCCCTAACCCTCGACGACAGCGTACAGCTATTAACAAGTTTAGATCTATATGTTAAAGACTTCGCAAGATTAATTGTTTTAGTTGCGGTACAATAAGAAGCGGAACGTGCGATCGCAAAGAAAATGAATTAAGTTGTGATGCGAATTAGATCATCTAAGGAGCCGTGAGCACCGTTAGATCTGGGCTTTGATCAATGGTGGAGATTAAGTCACAATCCCACGATATTTCGCACATTGGCAAGTTTTGATATTATCATTAAGACTTGCACGATAAGTAATTTTGTTTGCGATGTGATGCAAAGAAGATGGAAGATCGCATAGGATAAAGGACACATTCTTTGCAAACCTCTAAAATTTGCAGCGTGCGAAATGGATTTCGTTGTGATTTGCGAAATCACAGAATCGCAAGTTTTGCGAAATATTTAAATTGGTAAAGTTGTGAAGTGCGATAAAGAGGCCCAGATGGATGTAGTTTCAAAGGTTAACTCCAAAGGATTTCAAATCTGAATGTAAAACTTTTCCTATGTTAAATCGCATCAAAGGAGGAAAAGGAGATTATAACGTAAAATCTATGGAACGCCGAAGTGCGAAGTGCGATTTGTGAAGCAGACGCGATCCAGCTCAAAGGTAAATATTAACATTTTTCATGTCTATTATTAGTGTGTTTGCATTTTTTTTATGAAGAAAACGTTGGAAGCGGAGGTCGACTCGGGTTACACAGAAAAGGCCTGAACGCATGGAAAAAGGACTTGGGTAGAGAGACTCGACAGTGCGTGCAGAGAATGTTGAACGTTGCAGTTAAATATAATAGGCATAGTCATGAAAAAGAAGGGTAGAGTAGAACTGTTTGAAATCAACATATGGGAGTTGGTGCTTCCATATCAAGTTGTAGCTTGATAGATGTCGAGTTGTAGCTGGTTGAGGTAGGAGCCTCCTGTGGGTTGTAGCCTGCAAAAAATAGATGGGAGTTGAAACTTGCTTGCAAGTTGTAGCTTGCAGAATTTAAGGTACTAGCCTCCTATGGGTTGGAGCCTACAGAAAATTAGTGGTGAGAGGGAGTTGGAGCTTTCCTTTGCATCACAACAATAATAAGATGTGGTTTTCTCCCTTATGGGTTTCCACTTATAACTGTTGTCTATGTGCATGATGATTATGTGTTTATTCACTGTATTTAATATGCTTAACATTGTTTCTCACATATTAATATTGATGTCTAATTATATATTAATTTGCTTATGAAATGGAGGTGTAAATAAGTTTAAAGAAAAAGTTTTAAAATTCCATGAATGTACTACACTGATTCACCACCCCTTCACCCTCCCCCCACTCAGTTTAACTAAGGGTTCATCAATTGGTATCAGAGCCAAGTTCTTTTGAAACATTTTAACCACTGGAAGGAGATCCTTAGTCCCCAAAATGGCTAGCCTAGAAGGAAGCTCTACAAATAAATCCCCTCTGTTTACTGGCACAAACTATGCTTTCTGGAAAATAAGAATCAGGACATATTGATGTCTCTTGGAGTAGAAGTCTGGATTTTTGCGAAAGAAAAATTTGCACCAAAGGATACTGACATACAAAAAGAAGCCAAACAAAATTTCATAGCTAATGCAAAAGAAATGAATGAACTCTTGAGCGGTCTATGTGAGTGAGAATTTATCAAAGTAATGCACAGTAAGACTGCCAAAGATATCTATGATACATTAGAAAATATCCAAGAGGGAGATAAAAAGGTGAATATGGCCAAGCTGCAAGCCTATAGAACTTAGTTTGAAAATTTAAAAATGAATGAAGATGAAGATGTAGCTAGTTTCTTCTTAAAGGTAGCATAAGTTGTGAATAACATGATAGCTCTAGGAGAAACAATTAAGGAATGTGTAATAGTACAAAATATATTGAGATATTTACCATCCAGGTTTAACCCAAAGGTTTTTTCCATAGAAGAAATAGCAGATTGGGAAACCTTGACCATGAAACAATTGCTTGGAAACTTGACAGCTTATGAGATGAGACTTCCAATGGGGAAGTCAAATGTGAGGAAGGGAGCCTTTAAGGTAGACAAGTGCATAGAATATAAGGAAGGTACATGCTCATGCTCTCATGAATAAGAGGCCAAATTTGTCAGAAGATTGGATAGAGGCAGAGGTAAGTATAAATGTAAACTTCCATTTATGTGATTTAACTGTGGAAGAGTGGGGCACTATGCTTCAAAGTGTCCTCATAATAAAATAGAGAATCAGTCAAAATAGAAAGAGAAAACCAATTTCAGCAATAGGCCAAAAGGGAACAGATTTAATAGAAGAACATTATATGCTCAACAAGACATCATTTCATCTGAGAGCTTAGATGAATCCCCAAATGAAGAAGGAACATCAGAATTCATTTTGATGGCCAAGGAAGAGCTTGAGGAAGATCTCCTGGAATTTGAAGAAGAATGTGAGGTAAACCTTGAGGGGGAGTTGGTGAGTTCCCTAAAGGAAAGAGATAGACTCAAGCTCAAGACTATAAAATAGAAGGAAAACCTTCTAAAACATGTAAAGGAAGAACCAAACTCTAAATATTTTATCAAGTTGAAATTTGAACTAGAAGAATCAAGGAAAGTAGAAGACATTTTGCTACAGTAAATAAGAGAGAAAATTCAGGAATGCAAAATATTGGAAGAAGAGATGGTGAGTCTGAGGAAGAAATTGGAAAAATCTAAAATTTATTTAACAATGAACATTCAGCAATTAAAAGGTGTTGAACAATTGGACCAGATATTAAATGCACAAATATATCCACTTGTAAAGACTGGGATATGACATGAAGGAGAATTCAGCAAGTCGAAAGCAGAGGGTAAGAAAGCTATTACATTTGTGAAAGTTGTACTAAGATAAAATGTTAACTCCCATCCATCTGAGAACAAAAATGTGGGAAACCCTCCAAATCCTCATGAACTGCAGAAAAAACCCACCACAAGGAAAGCCCTGGAAACAAGAGGAATAAACAGCCAAGCAACATTCCAACTCAGATCAAATGGCTTCCAAAGACATAATTTTCATATGACCAGATGGCTATATCCCCAAACAACTTTCTCTTCTAGAGACAGATATTACTTCCATGGGTATTGTTTATGTTGTAAAAGGTTCGGTCATAAAGCCATGGAGTGCAGAGCTTATATACAGAGACTGTAGTATGGAAACTCAAGGGGAATTAAGAACAATGGTGGATTCACTCGTGTACATAATCCATTCAGAAATACAATCAAATGTTTTTTCTGCCATAAAAATGGGCACAAGTCTCACAAATGTCCTCTCAAAGACTGTGATCCATCTCCTCAGGAAATTTACCAAAAAAATAGTTGCATGCAATGTAAAAGGAAGTTAAATAAGTGTGATCTAGTTCTAATTTCTCAAGATCATAACAGTCAATGGTATGTGGATAGTGGGTGCTCAAAACATATGACTAGAGACCGAAGCAAGTTTGTAACTTTTTATGAAAATAAATCTGGGAATGTAACATTCGGTAATGATATAGCAGGGAAAATCCAGGGACAAAGCTCAGTTAGCCTGAATAATGGAAGAGGAGAGGCTCGGGATGTACTATTTGTGGATGGTATGCAAGCCAAATTACTAAGTGTTAGTCAAATTTGTGATAAGGGTTGTGAGGTCATTTTCAGAGCCCAAGATTTTGAAGTAAGTTCAATCACCACAGGAAAGACCTTGATCAAAGGTATTCGAATAGAGAGTAATGTTTATATAGTAGAAGAAGAGAAAGAAGCATGCCACATCAGAAAACTTGACAAATCTTGGTTATGGAATAGAATATTGGGACATCTAAATTTTGACCACATCATCAAATTAAGAAAAAAGAAAATTATGAGAGATTTGTCTGCAATAAAGAAGCCACCAAATACCATATGTAAGTCCTACCAACTGGGAAAACAAACTCACATATCATTCAAAGCTAAAGACCAACTATCTACAAGTAAGCCTCTTCATCTTGTACACATGGACTTGTGCCGACCTTCAAGAACAAATGCACTAGGTGGAGAATCGTATTTCATGTTGATATCAATGATTTTTCCAGATTAACATGGGTTCCATTTCTCAAATATAAATCTGAAGCGTTTGAGAAATTTAAGATATTCAAGGCACTGGCAGAAAATCAAACTGGATGTAAACTAAAATGTATCATATCCAACAGAGGAGGTGAATTCACAGACGATGATTTTGCAGACCTGTGCAATGAATGTGGAATAAAGAAAAATTTTATAGTTGCAGGTACACCTCAACATAATGGAGTGGAAGAGAGGCAAAACAGGTCGGTACAACAGATTCCTGGAGCCATGATGCAAGAAAGGAACATTCCTCAAACCTACTGGGCAGAAGCAGTACACACAGCCATTCATATTCTCAACAAAGCTCATCTCAGACCAAATTGTGACAAGACTTCATATGAACTATGGCATGGGAAACCGGCATCAATTAAGAACTTTAGAGTCTTTGGCAGCAAATGTTTCATAAAGAATAATGATGAAAAAATGGGGAAGTATGATGCAGGAGCTGATGAAGGAATATTTTTGGTATATGCATCAAAGAGTAAAGGTTATAGGTGCTACAACAAAAGACTGCATAAAATTATGGAAAGAATTGATGTGAGATTCGATGAAGAACTACCAGACAGAACCAGAAGTAAAAACTGTGTCAATCTTCCAGATGATCATGAAGATGAAAATCATAAAATCAGGAACATAATAAGACAACAGAAGATACAGATATAAACTCAAAATGACCCTCAAGACACACTCAGAATAACCATCCAAAAGATCAAATCATTGGAGACAAGAGTGCATGAGTCCAAACTAGAAGACAACTAACTGAACAAACTAAGGAAGTGTACCTAGCCATGTTATCACATATAGAACTGAAAAAATTTGATGAAGCCAGAAATGAAAAAAATTGGGTAAATGCTATGAATGAAGAATTAGACCAGATTGAGAAGAACAAGACCTGGGAGTTAATGCCAAGACCTTTTCGGAAAAATGTCATTGTCACAAAGTGAATATTCAAGAATGAGATGAATGAACAAGTTCAGGTAATCAGAAATAAAGCTAGACTTGTATGTAAGGTATACTCTCAAATCGAAGGACTTGACTATGATGAAAATTTTTCCCCTGTAGCAAGAATGGAAGAAATTATAATTTTTCTATCTTTTGCATGCTATCATGGTTTCAAGGTATATCAAACGGATGTGAAGTTTGCCTTCTTAAATGGAGATCTAGAGGAAGAAGTATACCTGGAACAACCTGAAGGGTTTTCCTTAGCAGATAAACACGACTATGTGTGCAGATTAAATAAATCCCTATATGGTCTCAAACAAGCACCACATGCATGGTATTCTAGGCTGGACAAGTACTTTCAAAAACAAGGTTTCAAGAAGGGAGGAGTAGACAGCAATCTGTATATAAAGGTTGATGAAAATGAACTCTTAATTGTAGTAGTATATATAGATTACATCATGTTTGGTAGCAACAAGGATGAGTTAGTAAAAGGATTTGCAAAAGAGATGAAGTCAGAATTTGAGATGTCTATGATTGGAGAGCGTACCATCTACCTAGGACTTCAAATTCTACAAAAGAACAAACGCATATTCATTTCACAAGAAAAATACTTAAGAGACATGTTAAAAAGATTCCAAATGGAAGACTGCAAACCTTTGTCAACTCGCATGATCACTGGATGCAAGTTATGTGATGATGATGGATCCGCAGATGTAGATCAAAGACTTTAAAGATCTATGATAGGAAGACTGCTATACCTAACTACCTGTAGACCAGACATTAAGTTGGTAGTAGTACTTGTGGCAAGATATCAAGCAGTACCAAAACAAAATCACTTTCTAGCAATAAAGAGGATATTTAGATACCTCCAAGGAACTACACATTATGGCCTATGGTATCTGAAAGGCAAATATTTCACATTGACAACATATACAGATGCAGATTGGGCCAGCTGTGTGCATGACAGGAAAAGCACAAGTGGAGGTGCATTCTATTTGGGAGAAATTCTGGTGGCATGCTTAAGCAAGAAGCAAACATCTGTCTCTCTATCTACAACAGAAGCATAATACATAACAACAACAGCTTGTTGCACACAAGTGATGTGGATGAAACAAACTCTTCAAGACATGAAGGTAAGCATCACTGAACCTATTTCTATCAAATGTGACAATACAAGTGCAATAAGTATATCAAAAAATCCATTACTTCATTCGAAAACCAAGCACATCCCAATAAAGTACCACTTCCTTAGAGAAAAAGTAGCAGAGAAAATAGTAAAGATGGAATATGTACCAACAAAGGAACAAACAACAAACATATTCACAAAACCTCTCTCTATAGAACCATTCAAATATCTAAGAGACAAACTAGGGGTAGTGTCTTCAGATGATACTCTCTGATATGATCAGAAAGCAAAAACAAAAACAAAAAAATGATGAAAATGCACCAGCAAAGGCTGTAATATCAGGAATACAAACAGTGTATTCGACCAATCAGTATCAGACAAGAAGCATCATTCCAGGGAGAGAGAAACCCATAAAAGTTGTCACAGAAGAGCTAGAACTATGGAGCTAGTAAAGATCTACAGAGGATTATTACAATGTATGTCTCTTTGTAAGTGTTAATAATGAAACAAAATGTTCTTAAGAAGGATGAATAAGACAAATGGTTATCATCATTATAGCATTACATCATTCATCATTTGGTATTTGGAGCAAGAAGCCTACCTATCAATATAATACCAAGTGTTATTAGTGGAGCAGTGGTATGGTACAGGTCCTGAGGATTAGATTATTATGGCAGAAGTACATCAAGTGATTATATCTTCAGAAGTCTAGCACATTTTAGCACTATACATGCAAATTCAATGATTTTCAAAGTGTTCTCCCAACAACTCTTATACACCAGTTTGGAACAGCAAGGTATGAAGACAGAATGAAGAAGGCCTATACACAACTCAGAGAGAAGTAATGAAAATATGGAAACTACACTGGAAAATGTGTAACCCTTTTCCATTCATGTCAAAGGGGGAGGAAAAGCAAGAAGAGGAAGAAAGACACTCCTCAGAATGAAAGGGGGAGGAAGTCTTGGAGGAAGTATTGGAGTATTGGTGGATGTGTTGCCATCAATGCCAAAGGGAGAGACTGTTGGAAATATTTTCATTGATGGAAAAGGAGCACAAGGAGCAGCATTAGAATCTTTATCAAGGAGAAAAAGTAACAAAGGAAACAAAAGAGCAAAGGCAGCAAGGTTTGGGTCGAGTTTTGAACCTGTTGGGTCAAGTCGTGCACGAGTGGGCAGAGTCATGAACGTGCTTAAGTAAAGTAATAAACACGTGCATCAATGAAGAACAGTCGTGAATGATTCGGGAATATTTGGGCCCGAACCCTTTATCGCATAATGCACATTGCTATCGGCAAGTTTTAGATTTATATGTTAAGAGTTCGCAAGATTAATTGTTTTAGTTGCGGTGCGATAAGAAGCGGAATGTGCGATCACAAAGAAAATGAATTAAGTTGCGATGTGAAGTAGATTAGCTAAGGAGTCGTGAGGACCGTTAGATCTGGGCTTTGATCAACGATGGAGATTAAGTCACAATCCCATGGTATTTCTCACATCAACAAGTTTTGATGTTATCTTTAAGACTTTCACGATAAGTAATTTGGTTTGTGATGCGATGTGAAGCAGATCGTAGATCTCATAGGATAAAGGACACGGTCTTTTCTAACCTCTAAAATTTGCGGCGTGCAAAATGGAGTTCACTGTGATTTTCGAAATCGAAAAATCTCTAGTATTGTGAAATCTTTAAATTGGTAAAGTTGCGAAGTGCGATAAAGAGGCCCGGATGTGATGTAGTTTCCAAGGTGAACTCCAAAGGATTTCAAATCCGGATGTAAATATTTTCTTGTGTTAAATTGCATTGGAGGAGGAATAGGAGATTATAACGTAAAATCTATGGAACGTCAAAGTGCGAAGTGCGATTTGTGAAGCGGAAGTGATTTGGTTCAGAGGTAAATATTAACATATTTCATGTCCAGGTTTAGTGTGTTTGCGTTTTTTTTATGAAGAAAACGTTGGAAGCGGAGGCCGACTCGGGTTACACAGAAAAGGCCTGAATGCATGGAAAAAGGACTCGGGTAGAGAGACCTGACAGTGCGTGCAGAGAATGTTGAACGTTGCGGTTAAATATAATAGGCAAAGTTCGGAAAAAAAAGGGTAGAGTAGCATTGTTTGAAACGTAATAACTGGGTCAAGTCAGGCTAAGAGAGTAATGCTGCAGCACAGTTGGAAATATAACAACAAGCAGAGAATACAAAGGAACAACATGCAAAGAAGACAAAATGAATAGAAAAGAAAGAAGCTGAAAGGGCTGAATTGAAATATTGTTGTAACTGTAAATGTAAATTCATTAATTATTTTATATTGTTTGTGATGAAAAGCCAAGTCTCCAAGGCAAAGAAAAACTCCTGAATATGCTGAGTGGGGAAATGAGTGGGTGGAAGGCAAAGATTCATGCCTGTTCACTTCATATTCCCATATAGAATGCAAACATCCATGAAGTTATCTCTATAAATGATGTTATTGTAATGTGCATAGAGAGGTTAGAGAGTGGAAGAATGAGAGCGAGCAGATAGAGATTATGTGCACATACAGAGCTGATATGAATCAGATATGAAGGTTAGAAGGGTAGCAGTGAAGAAGGAGAAAAGCAGAGCTAATATCCAGGTAAATCAGCATATGATTTTATTGTAGTGTGAGGGAGTTAGTGCTTCCATATCAAGTTGTAGCTTGATAGATGTCCAGTTGTAGCTGGTTGAGGTAGGAGCCTCCTGTGGGTTTTAGCCTGCAAAAAATAGATGGGAGTTGGAGCTTCCTTGCAAGATGTAGCTTGCAGAATTTGAGGTAGTAGCCTCCTGTAGGTTGGAGCCTATAGAAAATTAGTGGTGAAAGGGAGTTGGAGATTACCTTTGCATCACAACAATAATAATATGTGGTTTTCTCCCTTATGGGTTTCCACTTGTATCTATTGTCTATGTGCATGATGATTATGTGTTTATGTACTATATTTAGTCTTCTTAACACTTGCTACTCACAAAGATTGTTTTTTAATTATATATTAAGTTGCTTATGAAATGGAGGTGTAAATAAGTTTAAAGAAAAAATTTTAAAAGTCCATGAATGTACTAAACTGATTCACCTCCACCCCCCTCTCAATTTAACTAAGGGTTCATCAAATATTTCATGCAACACTTCTCTTGTGTTTCTCGCACATGCAACACTTCTCTAGTGTTGTTTGCACATGAAACTCTTGCATGCAACACTTCTGAAACTAAATAGCCTCCAACCAACTAAATTAGTATAATGCATTTGTCATCATACTCATATGACTGTTCGTACCTACTACACATGTCTACTAGACTCTCTGCGTTGTTTACATCTGCATCCATGCATTCTGCACTACTGCCAACTCTGATTTGCGCTCCAGTATATGGCACCTATCACTTTGATTTTTGTCCTCCTGACATCTGACTGCATCAATCTAACTAATCCAGCTATTGTTGTACTATGGGCTCCTCGTAGCCAGGTTTGATCCATGAGACACACCATCTCTAGGACCCTGCCCAAATTTCTTCTTGGGATTAATTTTTCACATTGCCCCACCTCACACCTAGAGGTATAGCTGCATGTACTCTCTCTGACATTCTCTCTCAAAATTTCTCTGCTTGAGTGGTTTCTGCCACTCCATGATCCTCCTCACGTGGTTGCTCCACATCTTGAGGTTCATTCTTAGGAACCAAGAGTTCCTCATATGCATGCAAATCCAGCTCCCTCTCAAGGTACAATTGCATGGTTTTCTCCTATTCCAGGTGGATACTGATGGCCACCCACCTATTCCATTTGGACCCGCACCATCAGTTCTTTCAATTTTTTCAGTTTCAACACAACTTACTATTTTTAGCAGTTTTTTGGGTCATGAACTTCCAGAGCCGTTTTGAGGCCCTTCCCTACAACATCAAGCCCTTCACAGATGAGGTATTATGTGATGTTTCTCCTCTTGAAGTTTGTGATGTATTATTAGGCCAACCATACTTGTGGAAGAGACATGTTGTGTATGATACTAGGCCTCACACTGTTATTGTTACTTTGGGCAATAAGTTGTACAGGATACCAGAGGTATCACCACATACTGCCATCTCTTTGATCATTGCAAAGCAATGCAGTTTTCTCATTTCCCAAACTGAAAATTTATTTTCCTTATGATCCACCCTTAGGGAAAGAAGAATATTTTGGCCACGACCTCCAGACAAGGCTCCTCCGCACAGCAACAACATATGTACAAGGTCGTGGAGGAGTATGAGGACATCTTCACCTCACCAGCAGGGATACCGCTACATTGTAAGGTCAAGCACTCCATCGATATGACCTAGGCGCACTGCTACCCAATGGACCAATCTATTGATGCTATGTTCTAGAGAACAATGAAATCAAGAGGCATATTCAAGAGCTACTGCAAAAGGGTCACATCCGGGCGAGTTCATCGCCCTGTGGGAGACCGATCGTGTTGGTGCAGAAGAAGGATGGGACATGGAGACTATGTATTGACTATCGGGTGCTTAACCAGATCACTTTCCAGAATAGGCATCTGATCCCACAGATTTTTGACCTTTTAGACCAACTCAAGGGGGCCAAATATTTCAACAAGATTGACTTGAAATTTGGGTATCACCAGGTACCAATAGAACCCTTCGATGTGTGGAACATTGTCTTCAAATCCAAGGAGGGCCTTTTTGAATGGTTGGTCATGCATTTTGGGTTGACTAATTCCCCCACAACCTTCATGAGGTTGATGGATGAAATCTTGTGACCATTCACCAACTCATTCGTGGTGGTGTATTTGGATGACATCATGATATTCATCCGAAGTTGGGAAGAGCACATCCACCACATTCAACAGGTCCTCCAAGCACTACAGAAACACAAGTTGTGTGCCAATTTGGAGAAATACACTTTTGGCATGACCTAGGTTCAATATTGGGATACATCATTGATGAGTGGGGGGTGTTGTGGACCTAACCAAGATCTAGGTCATTCGGGATTGGTTAGCCCCAACCACCCTAATAGAGCAACACAACTTTCTGTATCTTGCCAATTTCTACCACAAGTTCGTGTTGGGGTTCTCTCATATCACTTGGCCTCAAGTCACCAAGGGAAGATTGAAAGAAATATTATTTTGGTCTGGATCTCAACAGAAGGTGTTCACAGAGTTGAAGCATCGCCTCTGCTCTACACTAGTGCTCACATTACTTGACTTGCAACAACCATTTGAGATCGAGACATATTCTTTTGACTATGCTATTGGTGTAGTTCTTACACAACAGGGGCATCCAGTGGCATATCATAGTGAGACACTTTCAGACACAGTCTGAAAGTATCCCACCTATGACAAAAATATGTATTCCATTGTGTAGGCCTACTGACAATGGAAGAATTACATTCTAGGGAAGGAAATAATCATCCACATAGACCACAGATCCATGCGGTTCATATAGACACAAGGGAAGTTGTAGAACAATCACCATCAGAAATGGTCCACATACTTGCAACAGTTCCACTTAAGCATTAAGTATAAGAAGGGAAACACCAATAATGTTGTAGACTACCTCATCTAACCACTGATCATGGCGCTGACCACTGTGCTCGACTCTTGTGGGCATGAGACTTCAAAGTGGCTGCATTTGAACAAGAGAAATCCAGAATTTTCCAACACATACCAGACACTCCTGGAAGGCAATCAAGTTCCAAATTTTAACCTCTAGGATACACTATTATGTCACCTAGGACACCATTGTGTTCCTTCAAGTGAGTGTGCAAATATTATTTGGGAGGTGCACTACAGTCGGGTCGTTGGACACTTCAAAGTAGAGAAAACAATGGCAATGCTACAAAATTATTTTTATTGGTTGAATCTTCGACGGAATGTTTGGAAGTACATAAGATCATGCACTTTTTACGTCATTTCCAAACCAACCATCAAGCAACAAGGCCTGTATACTCCTATTCCTACTCATAGTCGACCTTGGGAATCCATCTCCATGGATTACATGTTGGGCCTCCCTTCGACTGAGAATGGGAATCACTGCATTTTTGTGGTCGTTGACAGATTCTCTAATATGGTCATTCTGGTAGCATGCAAGAAGAGTATCATAGTTGAAGCCACTACTGAGATCTTCTTTGAATGAGTGTGGGTACACTTTGGGATCCCATAGTCCATTATCTCAGATCGGGAAAATAGATCCCTAAGTACATTTTGGTCAAGTCTCTAGTCAATGTTGGATACCAAGCTCACTAAGTCATGACTTTTCACATCCAAACTAATGGCAAAATAAATTTCATCAAAAGGATTATCGTAAACAATATGTTCATGTACAAATTGAATCATCCTTGTACATGGGATGAAAGATTCCCCTATGTCCAACACAACTACAACAGAGCTCTCCATATCTCAACTGGCCACAACTCCTTTTAGGTGGGGTTGGGATTCTAGCCATTATGTCCCATTGATGTGGATATACAATTTGTCACTACTCAGGCAACTTCGACCCATGTCCAGTATGAAACCGACAGGGCTAACAACTTCATTGATCAAATCTAGCACTCTTTCCAATAAGTCCATGACATATTTGACAAAGCCAATGCTAATTATAAGCAACGACATGATCAACATCTGATGCCACAAAAGTTCCAGGTGGGCGACAAAGTTTGGCTACATTTGCAGAAGGAGCGCCTCGCTAGGCCCCACCATAAGATTTGATCGCCCGAATATGGAAAATACACCATCACCAAGGCTATATAGGACAATGATTTTGAGCTCAGCATTCCACCATTCATTGCCCTACACCCAGTGTTGAATGTGGACTGCCTTCACCCATACTTTCCACCATTACTGGACACATATGACATTGCAAAACAACTCACACCAATGGATTTAAAACCATACTGCATGGAACATGCCACCACTGATTGGATCATGGACATGCAAATAAATAACACTCACCATCAGAAGATCTAATTGTTTCGAGTTGTCAAAGCCAGCCAACTCCTGCACCAAGGCAAGTGGCTCACTAGGGACCAAGTTCAACAGAAGTTTCCCCATGTCATGGAGGCACTCAACGCAATGGGGACCATTTCTTCCTAAGGGGGGAGGAATGATCCAGGTGGATATTGGTGGCCACCTACCTATTCCACTTGGACCCCCACCATTGTTTATTTTAGTTTTTCAGTTTCCTTAATTTCAACGTATTGTACTATTTTTGGCAGTTTTTTGGGTCTTGAACTTCTGGAGCCGTGTTGAGGCCCTAAATGATGTTTTTTTGGAAAACATGAAAACATTAGTGTTTGATTGATTTTTGCAGGTGAAAGTTGTAGTCCTAGGATATATCTTTCTAACGAGGTATTTTGCACGTCAAACAAAGATAGTATGCCAAAGTTACGACCCGGGAAGTTGATGTACCAATTTACCCCAATGAGGCCCACATATTTGGCGATTCATCTCCTTGGAATCTCCACCACAGCTAGGGAACTCGAATTCTCTGCATGCACTAGATATTTTGGGTTCACTGATCAATTAATTAGATGATCACTGAGTTAAATTGTTGTCCTACTGCACAATTGACCTTTCACTAGTTATATGAATGGTTAGAACTAGTTTAACTGAAAACAACTTGAAATAAATGACCTTGATTGCTACAAATTAGCAATCACAAATGCTTAATTTACCTCCAAGCCTTATAACTCAAGTTTACTGAGTAAAATAAGTGAAACAAGCCATGTCACACAAGTTAACTAAATCCAGGTTTTCTCTTGATGTGGAAATTCAAATTTTCTCAATTTAACCAAGGAAAAATAAAATTGAGACTTCTTGTTGCATTTATTAACACCTAAATGACTAAAATCTATCAGTATGACTGTAAAAACCTGGAGAGTTTGCTCTTCCACCATGGTTTTATATATATTTTAGCTAAATTTCATTTTTCCAAAGTCGGCCAACAATGGAAAATTTTTCTCCTATAAAATGGTTTTCAATAAAAACTACAATCGAGTCAACATGAAGTTGCACCAGAGACTCCACTTAAACCTTCGTCTCCATTTTAGGCTTCACCTGATGCTCATGTTGATGAGGTATATATTTATGAAAATTTTGGCCTCAAACAACATTTTGGCCTTGAACAACATTTTAATTCCTTCAAAAATTGTATGGATGAAAGCATTTCAAGAAACAAGCGGTGAGTGTAAAAAAAATCTCGAGTCTAATGTCAAGGTTTAGGAAGGAAAAATAAAAATATCTAGGCTAAGGTGAAATAGCCAAGAAATTCCTCTAGGTAAAGAGATATTTGTTGATCTCGAAGCAAATACATATCCTGCACCAAAAAATACCAAGCCTGAGACTCGATAAAGCCTGAATTTTTCTAATAATAAAAATGATACACCGGAAATTGACAGTGACTCTAGGAAATCTACTTTTGAATATTTTTTAGATCTATACTGGCATCGGCAGTTCCTATTCACTATACCATGCTTAACTGGTCAAATTAAATATCTTGTGCAAGGAAAAGAAAGGCTCGGGGCTTCCCGTCAAGCTAAGGAAACACGCCGAGAACAAAAATATTCCAACTCAGTAAATAAATCGCATATTTATGATACATACATTGTAGTAAATACATCATGGGTCAAAGTCATAATTTCTCCAAATATTGATGATCTTAATGATTCTAAATAAAAAAAATTATTGTTATTTATGTCATAGACTTTGGAGATGTTAAGTTATGTTGTTGTTTTGACTTTATTTTCTAAAATTAAAAGGGTGTTACAGAATCAAATATTTTGTAACAACCATATTTCTTGATTTTTCCAAATAGTAATATTGTTTTCTTAATTTGTCATAGCTCTTCATGTTGGTGGAAACATTGCTCTCGCCTTTTATGAAATAGATGTATGTGGAAAATCTCCATTTGTTTTGGATACTGGCAAAAGGATTCTTGTTAGTTATCTTATTTATTTTCACAAGAGACTATACTTATCAAATAAAAGAAGATACGAGTTAAAAGCCTCCTATTTTGTAATGAAAGGGGTAGAGGAAAACTCTAAAAAGGAAAATTTTTAAACTGTATCTGACTGTGGATATTTTTGAATTACACTCTGAGTATTAAGGCTTGGTTTTATCCAGTAAATTACTTCTTGTTTTTAAATTTTTCTATAGTCTTTATTACTTATTGTCTTCTTCCTTATGTGTGATTTGATTCCTTAGGATATAGAAGACAATAACTAATGTTTGTATTGTTTTATTCCGCAAATAATTAGCAAATCATCACATTTATTTTCTATCTTATATTATTTTAACTCGTGTCTTCTTTTATTTGATAAGTATATTCTCTAGTGACTTAAGTCCTGAGACTAATTACTAATATGGGCATACATTATAGGTTTCTATGGTTTTATCCAAGTAATTTACAACTTAGATTATGTTACTTTCATTATATGAATTGAATTAATTTACTACATTAATTGTTGTCCTTATATGTTCATTTTCATTATTTGTTTATTGGTTTTATTTATAAATGAGTAATTGGATGAATATTTCTTTTATGAAATTGTTACATTAACCCTCTACATCTAGACCTAGTAATAGAAGTATATCGCGGTAGTTAGTTGATTTTGCATTTATTCTTGATGTTAATCATTAGAATAGATACAAATGGGTCTACATTTTTTCAAAAGATGAGAAGTTTGAATTTTAGGAGCTATATGTATTTTATTTCACATTAAAGAATTTTTTTCTCAGTTTTGCTTTTAATTTATAATTTCATATATAAATTAAAATTAGGAATTATATTTTTATCTTTCTACAGATAATTACAGTTTTATTCCTTTCTACCAATTACGTTTGTGTTTTGGTCTTTACTGTAATGTACCATAATTATTTGTACAAATTTTTATATCGCTAACCATCATTTAATTCTTGTATATTATTTCATTTACTGATACTCTTTCTGTACAATTAACAGTTTAATTCTATTATATTTATTAGTTATTAGTTGTAGATTGTATTTAATTTGTTAACTCATAGCTTTGGAAATGTAACATTAGTTTAGGTATATATAGTTAGTGTAGGTTAGGATTATTTTTCCCCATGGCTTCTTCTTCACAAGAGGAGGAATCCAAAGGCTAACAGAGACTATAAACCCATCGAGGACAACCACACCAACCATATAGGGCTATTAAAAATCTCTAATTTGATTTTTTTCTCCCTTATTGACTAGGGTGCACAAAACTCGTGTCAACAAGGGTCCACCATCTTCCAGGTTCCATTCTTTATGATAGCATCATACTCTTTTTGCATTGCTTCTTTTCATTCATCAAGAGAAGGAACTTATTTAAAGAAATTTGGTTTGAAATTAGTAGAAAAATTTAATTCACAATCATAAGAAACATCCATATCAACAATTGAATCATATTCATATACATCACCTCCATTTTTTCTAGTAATATTTCTAGTTATTATATTTCCAACCTCATCACGATGAACACTTTCAAGTGCCTTAGTGAGCCATTTTTTAGGAAATTTCTGAGATGGTCTAGGTTTTTCTATTGAATGAGATTGGTTTGAACCAATATTTAGCCTTCCAATCCTCTCAATCACATCACTCAAAGTGTCTTCTTGATCTAAAGAAGTGGTTGGAGCTTAATGAGGGGGAGAGAGTGATTCAAAAGGATATTCCACAACTTGATCTATGATAGGTAACCCCCCTTCAATATGTGTAATCACACTATCAAATTCCTAAAAATATTTTTCATGCTTGAATATGTCTAAGCGATCAAGCTACTTCTCAACAACATTTTCAGTCCCTGAAGATTCAAGAAAAATCACATCTCTAGACAGTATAACCTTATTATTTACTTAATAATAGATACAATATGCTTTGTAGGTATTCGAGTACCCCAAGAAGATAAACTTTTGACTCCTTGCACCAGATTTGTTTCTATGTCCTTACGAATCAAGGCATAGAAGGTGGAACCAAAGATCTTGAGATGCATCACCGAAGGAATCATGTATTCATACCACATTTCATAAGGAGTCGTATTTTTTAGAGAATGGTATGGAAATTTGTTTTTAATATATATTACACATAGAATTGCATCATGCAGAACATCAATATTACATTTTTGAAAAACACCATTGATCTAACCATAGTAAATATTGTCTTGTTCATTCTTTCAGCTACACCATTTTGTTGAGGATTATAAGGCATGGTTTTTTTATGTTGAATCCCATGTTGGCAAAGATAGTTTTCAAATTCATTTGAAGTATATCATTTTCCATTATCAATATGAATAGAGCCAATGTGATATTTTTCATCATTTTCAATCCATGCATGAAATTTTTTTAAAGTTTCAAAAGCTTCAGATTTATTCTTCAATAAATGTATCCAACACATTTTTGTGTAGCCATCAATAAAAATCACATATTTATTTTCATTAGCAAAAGGAATAGGAATAAGGCCACACAAATCAAAATGAATCAATTCAATCTCTCTACATGTTGTGGAAACAAAATCATGAAATGGATGCTTGCTTTGGTTTCTTAGGAATGGTTGGAAAACCAATAACGTCATTTCTCTTCAATAAATGAATACAGTCATAATTCAAATGTCCAAATATTGCATGCCATAAAATACTAGATGGAAATGTACCTTAATTATATTTAGAATGGTATGCATATTTGTATTCAGGTGCAGATGTTCCTTATAGCTTCAATTTTTGTTCTCATCATGATAATCTAGTTGTCTATTGCTTTTCTCACCTCAACTTTTCCATCAAAGATATGAATGGAGTGTCCTTGTTGGAAGATGTGAATCAGGGAAAAAAAAATTATCTAAAGCATTGGGAGATATAGAACATCATGCAGAAGAAATTTAGGAAGTCCAAGAAATTTGAGCTTGATGGTTTCAAGTTCAAATGGATTGAGTCTTGACTTGTCTGCAGAGTAAACTAATTCATCTACATTGTCACTGAAATTTTCAAAGAAATATTTCCAAAAGGTCATGTGGCAGGTTTCCCCTATATTAAGCAACTAAGCATCTTTCCACAAAGAAAATGAAGTATTAAAGAAGTCTTAAATTACTCCAATATTGCAATATTCCACAATATAATGAGCATATTCATGTGCTTTATCTTTCCCTCATTCTAGTGTTTTACCTTTCTCTTCATTTATTTATTGTTGAATTTTTTCTCAAGAGAGATTGCATGTGGATACATCTGTCCATTTATGTTGCAGCGAATACAATGGAGATTAGGTTTTTCTCCTTGATAATGTTTTCCCCCATGCCTATGTTATTATTATTTCCATTTCCTCTTATGCCACCCCATCATATAGAAGATTATTGTGTCTAATTATTCTCTTTCTATGCAAGGAAAACAACTTTTTTAGGAGACTTAACTGTCATCTTCCTCTTCCCAAATTCTTTCTCCCTTTCTACAAACTTCTCCACAAGAGTGTAAAATGTAATATTCTTAAGTTGATAGCTAACCTGTAAGGATTCAACATAGTGAGAATATCTGGGATAGAGAGCCTTGATGAAATATATGACATAGATATCCATTTTAACTCTAGCAGCTTCAACATCATGATTATATATCTAATTTTAGAGGCTAGGCCAAGGGGATCATCATCCTTTAAATCCAATTTGAAGAGTTTGATCATCAGTTGGACTACCTCGAGCATTGAGAGTGATCCATATAAACATTTCAAATTATTTAAAGCATCAAAGGCATTGCTAATTGGAGCTATGTGACAACTTACCTCTTCAATTACAGATGCAGCAATCAAGGCATAGTCCTTGTTGTTCTTTTTCTTGTTGAAGAATGTTACTAGTGTTGGCCTTCATAATTTTATTTTTCAAAAGGAAAATTTATTGTTAAAGGAAATTTTATAGCAAAAGAAAAATATTATTAAAGCATGAGTTTCGTGCTCTTTCATTTATTTTCTAGGTCATAGCCTTTATTGAAGTCTTCCAGGTTTTTTCATGAGTCAAGAGAGTCGTTTGCATACTTAATAGACCCTTCTTTTGCTTTTGTATCATGTAAATAAATTTATTTTTGAGTCAAATTAGCCATTTTTTCCCTCCTCGCCAATTTGGCCTTGTCCTAGAGAAGTTGGCCCTATTGGAGGCAATTCAGCCCTATGGAAGTAGTATAAATAGAGGGATATCAACTCATTTGGAAGCATACTCACTCAAATTCGATCTACAAGAGATAGAGGGAAAAAAAGAGAGTGAGTTAAGGGAGAAGAAGACCTAATTCAAGGAAGAAGTAAAATCAAAGTTTCTGGGAATATATATCACATGTATGAATATTTTTAGGGTTTCTAGACAAGCAGATGGGGGTTGAAATTTCTAAATAACTTGTAGGTCTGAAATTATGTAGGTGGGAGGGGAAAATTTCTAGATTAAAATTGCATCTCGGAAGTTGACACTTTGCGACTTTGACAGAATACATAAAATTGAAGGAAGGGGTGACTTGGTGATTATAGGAGGTCTATGTCTAGGTCAAAAGGGTCTTGGATTGTCTCATATTGAAATTCTGAATCTACTAGTGGAATATTTTGACTAGGTTTTCCCCTAGATAGGGGTTTTTCCCTGGATGAGATCCTATATCTTTTGTTCCTTGTTCTTTTGATCTTCATATATTTTATTTTTGTAAATTCTTGATGAAATATATCATAATAAAGAAGTAAAAGAATCCAACATAATTAACAATTAATTATCAATAAAAGAGTATTCAATCCCTAATTCCTACATGCATTGATTTCTCAACATGGTATTAGAGCTAAGGTGAAATGGGACTAGTGGAAGGTCACTTTGTTGGCTATCAACCGATGGAAGGAAAATCAATCTTGGATGAAAATAAAACTCTCTCAATCATGGAAGGTTATTAGAAGATGGTACTCAATCTCTTGAAAATTGTAGGAATCTTGGTTGGAAGGATCATCTACAATATATCTAGAAGATTTAAGAGTGGAGGATTCTTGGATGCACTTATAGGTACACTTGATGATGGAAATGTGTGGATTATTGATAGTGGAGCCTCAAGACACATGACAGGCTAAAGTGGAAAATTTCATATGCTATCAAAAGGATCATCATCACATGCAATAGAGCTTGGAGACAACAACAACTATGCATTCAAGGGCCTTGGATCTACATCATTGAAGTTAGAAAGTGGAGCAAAGTTACATCTAAACAGCATGCTCTATGTCCTAGGTTTGAGAAATAATTTACTTTCCATTTCTTGTTTAGAAGATAAAGGATATAGAATTTATTTTGTAGATGGTAAATTTTTGGTTTGGGTAAAACATTCGAGTTTTGAAAAAGAAAGGGTTATTGGGATTCATGAAGAAATATTATATAGATTTATAACTCCATCTCCTCAAGTCCTTGTTCATATGGAAATTAGTCCCATCAAAATTTGGCATGGAATATATGGACATATTCACTACAGGATAATACCCTATCTAAGTCAAATGGTGAAGGGCATACCCAATATCAAGGAAGACCATGAAGGAGTACTGATACTAAGAAACCATTTAAAAGAAGTGATACAAGGCCTAAGGAGATATTAGACCTCATTCATTTTGATGTATGTGGGGCAGAAGGGGGCTTAGTAGGTTGCGGGTGAGGTGGCATTGTTTGGTGAAATAAATCACCATTGAAGGTTTGTGACTTCCCTGCTTCACTCCCTCTACGCTATCCTCTTACCTCCCTCACTCTAACTTACCTAATTCCCTCCCTCCCATAGCTTAAATGGCGTACTTATATATATATATATATAATGACCATAAACATAGACTTACCACAAAATTCATATTACAAATTTCTAATAAATCTCTTGGAGGCCACCAATATTATGTTACCTCAATTGATGATCACACTATAAATACATGGATATATATTCTCAAGATAAAGGATGAATTATTTGAGAAGTTCAATGAGTTTAGATATGAATTCAAGACTTTGACTAAAAGAAAGATAAAAAAATTGAGATCCAACAATTTAAGTGAATACACTTCAAAATAACTTATATCACATTGCAAAGAAGAAGACATTAAGAGAGAGATCATTGTTCCCTATAAGCTTGAATAGAATGGAGTAGTAGAAAGGAAGAATAGAACAATTAAATAATGCACAAGAACTATAATATTTGATGAAATACCTACCAAAATTTCCATGGTGATAAGCAGCCATGACAACATTGTACATACAAAATAGAAGTCATCATAGAATCCTTGAAAATATGACACAGGAAGAATTTTTTTTTGGAAAGAATCCAGGTGTACACCATCTCCAAATATTTGGATGTCGTGCATACATACATGTTCCAAAATACAAGCAAAAGAAGATATACTCTACAAGTATAAAAGGTATATTTTTTGGTTATACCCTTTCATAAAAGTCTTATAGAATCTACATCAAAGAATATAGATGAATTCAAGTTAGTAGAGATGTCATGTTTGATGAAAATCATGCCTACAAGGAACCCAAGGATACACCAATCGAGTTTTATGAATAAGATGTACCACTATTTGAAGAAGAAGAGAAACATGAATATTCACCTACAAACCTAGAGGAAGAAGGACCAAGTGAACCCATTCAACCTGCCATTATTCTTGAAACAAATAAGAGGCCATATTGGTTAAAATTGGCACTTGAATATGTCAAAGTAAATGGAGAAACAAAAGTAAATTTCAAAGAAAAAAAAATGCTAAAAATATACTCAAGATATGCATCATACATGAAAAATTTAATCGAAGCATAATCAACTGGCTTTGAAGAAGCCACTCATCAAGAAGAATTGAAGAAATAAATGCAAGAATAATATCAATCTATCATGAATAATGGGGTTGGGGAAATCATTCCTAGACCTAGTGATATATATGTTTTCATTTTCGAATGGATTTACAAAATAAAACATGACATTGATGGAAGCATAGACAAATACAAAGAAATGTTTGTTGCAAGGGGTTTCTTTCAAAAGGAAGGAATAGATTATCAAGAAACCTTTCCTCCCAATTCCAGGTACACTACTATTAGATCTTTGGTTTCGCTAGTTGCAACTATGGGATGGAATATACATCGAATGGATGTTAAAACAACCTTTTTAAATGGAACCATTGATGAAGAAGTATATATTGAAAAATTGTAAGGATTTGAGATAAATATCCTGGATACACATGTTTGTAGACTAAAGAAAGTTCTATATGGCTTGAAGCAAGCTCCTATGGCTTGGTACACAATAATGGATGTGTATATTTTAAGGATTGGATTTTTCAAAAAAATTGCTAATGAAAACCTCTACATCACGATAGTGAAGAATGAACCAGATATTATACTTTTATATGTGGATTATTTATTTATTAGAGGTGTGGAGCATAGAATTATAAAATTCAAGAAGATATTGGCAGCATTTTTTGAAATGAAATACGTGGGACTCATGCATTACTATTTCGGATTGAAATTTTGGCAGAAACCCAGTGAAATATATCTTGGTCAAGTAAAGTACATAATAAATATGTTACAAAAGTTTTTTATGATGGATTCCAAGCTTATGACTACTTCCATGATAACAAATCTAAATAAGTTGAGAAGCTTCAACTCTAGTCTCGTTGATCCTACAAGATATCATAAGTTGTTGGGATATTTGATGTACTTAGTGAATACTAGACATGACATATTATTTGTTGTAAACATTCTTAGTCACTTTAAGTTGGAGCCTCGTCATAACCATTGGATAGTTTCCAAACATGTCTTGAGATACCTACATGAAACAATTCATCATTGCCTAAAGTATGATGGAAAGGAAGTTAAATTAATAGGTTTTACTAATTCCCATTGGGGTGGAAGTGAAATTGATGGAAGAAGCACTACTGGTGGTTGTTTCAGTTTGGGATCTACAATTATTTCATGATGAGTAGAAAAAAATATCCAGTTGCTTTAAGTAGTTTTGAATTTGAATATGTTGTTGCATGTGAAGTAGGAAAAGAAGCAGTTTGGTTAAGAAAACTCTTGTCATGTTTTTTTGGAAGGCCATTGGATCCTACCGTGATAAATTGTGATAATCAAAGCAACATCAAGATGTTTGAAGACCCTTTGTTTCATGCCACGAAGAATCATATCAATAAAAAGTACCACTACAACATAATTTTGGCGCAGGATGGGGTCAAGAAGCTACAGTATATTCTGACAAATGAACAGGTAGCTAATGTGTTGAAAACATATCTTCCAAATAAGAAGTTTGAATATTTCATAATCATGCTTGGATTTTTTTATATTAAATATTTAGTATATAGGGATATATGAAGCATCTTGGGGCAACACTATGCTTGGGAGGACATCCGGCCAACCTATGATAATTTTTATATCCCGAAGTAGGGAGGGTGGTGTTTGTCTTGGATCTTTGACCTTGGATACACACCTAGATCCCTAGGTTGGTGTTAGAGCAGAAGTGTGATGGTACCTATAGAGGTTGAATCTTGGAACACACCTTAGTCCCACCTGATTAGAATACCCTGGCCATGTATCTAACTTGTATCACTATGTGTTATGTGACTCTTCATAAAGCATATCATTTTGATATCTTCCATGTACCTATGTATATATGTAATTATGAATACACCCCTAGTTAAGAGGGAGCATTGAAGAATATAACTAGTGTTGGTCTTCATAATTGTATTTTTCAAAAGGAAAGTTTATTGTAAGAGAAAAATATTATTAAAGCATGGGTTTCATGCTCTTTCATTTATTTTCTAGGACATAGCCTCCATTGAAGGCTTCTATTTTTTTTCATGAGTCAAGAGAGTCATTTCCGTACTTAATAGAGCCTTCTTGCGCTTTTTTCAAATTAGATAGTTTGTCCCTCCTCACCAAGTTGGCCTTGTCCTGGAGAATTCAGCCCTATTGGAAGCAATTTTACCCTAGTGAGATGGTATAAATAGAGGCAGCTCGACTCATTTGTAATCATACTCACTCAAGTTCAATATACAAGAGAAAGAGGATGAAAAAGAAAGCAAAGTGCACGAGAATAAGACTTAATTCAAGGAAGATGGAAAATCGAAGTTTTTGGGCATCTCTCTCACACGTGCGAATATTTTTAGGATTTATGGACAAGAAGTCAGGGTGAAATTTCTAAAGTAGTTGTAGGTCCGAAAGTTTGCAATTGGGGGGCCGAAATTCTTGATTGAAGTTGCATATGGGAAGCTGACACTTGGAGACTTTGACAGAATACATCAAATTGAAGGAAGGGTTGACTTGGTGATTCACGGAGGTCTTTGTCTAGGTCAAAAGGGTCTTGGATTGTATCATCTTGATTTGAATCTACTAGTGCAATTCTTTGACTGGGTTTTCCCCTGGATAGGGGTTTTTCCCTGGTTGAGTGCTTATATATTTTGTTACTTTTTCTTGTGATCTTCATACATTTTATTTTGGTAATTTCTTGATGAAATATAACATAATAAATAAGTAAAATAGGCCAACATAATTCATATGTAATTATCAAGAAAATAGGAATCAAGCCCTAATTCGTACATGCAATGATTTCTCAACGGTTATCCCATATGGCTAGCTCTTTGTCTAATACAAGTGGATTTATATCTTACCCTTCACATAGACTTTTCCATAGGTCATTAAATATGGTTATTTCCTTGATATTTCTTGACCATTCATAGTAGTTCTCTTTTCCAGTGAGAACTACTCCAACTATTGAGATGAGAGAATGCATTATTAAACAAAGTTCTGAGTTGGGCCATGTGTTAGAGTTGGTATCTTCATCCCTCCGTCAGAGATCAAATTTCTCTTGTTGCATTTCATTTTAGGTGTCTCATTCAGTTCAGTCAGCTGCATTCCATTAGGAGCATGGATCATCTGACGGTAGCGTCTTGTCACTCATATCCCTCATGTCATGTACCTGCTGGTCTGTGTATGTTCATCAAAATCATTTACAGTGATTTACAGTCATGTTTGGTCTCTTGGTTAGCAAAGAGTCATTTTAGGGTTTTCGTCTCATTAGGTCTAGGGTTTCATTAATTTAGTATTAAAAATGACTAATAATGTCAGTAGGCACATGAGGGAGGTTCGAAATAGGTTTTAATTGCAAAAATTTCATCATCATAATGCTTGATAATGATTTTTCTTCAAAACTCTGTTTTGAAGAAAAATCGTCTATTCCATCTTTTGTAATAAATGCAATGTAATTTTCAAAGTTTTTTCAGTTTTAAAGTACTTCAGGCGCAACCCTGGTCACCTTTGCCAAATCTCCATGCCAACCACTCCCTGCAAAACAGACAAGAAGTTCTTCATCAGTCAAAAGCACAAAGGAAACAAAACAGAGTTCATTTAAAAGTGTCAAAGTCTGCAACATTAGAAATTGGGTTTGCCCAAATGAAAAATCAAATTATTTGATATATATAAGATATTTTCATATTAAAACCCCATTTACATGCCAAGAGACAAGAGTGAAGCCAAGAAAATTCATGGAGGAGAAAAACCAGCGTTTGAAGGCCGAGCTGCGTGTAATTTGTTGAGCGCGGCGCACTGGGCGGCGGTCGCGGCGCACTGGCTGAGCGCGGTGCATAGGGCTGCCCTGCACTATGTATTTTTGAACTGTCGCGGCGCATAAGAAGGGTACGGCGCACTGGGTTTGCTACGCGGCGCACTGGGCCGAAACACAAAAATTCTTTCCATCTCTCTCAATCATCAAAACGAATCGGTCTCCTTTGCTCCAAGTAAGTTTATGTGACTTTGTAATTTCCATTAACCCATGTTTGGTGTTGTTTGAGTTTGAATACAAGAGTTTGAATGCCAAAACTATAAATCCTACTCTCTTGTTAAGAATTGTTCCCTTAGGGTTTTAAAGTTGGTGTTTTAAAAGTAATGTTGTGCCACATACTCCATCCATCTCACTGTTATACTATCATTAAAGTCCATCCCCTATTCCCTTACATCCCCAAAGTCATTCACTCCTAAGCCCCATTTCCCTATCTCAAGTCATTTCAATCACTCTCATTCTCCCTTTTCCATCTCACTTGTAAAAAATTCCCACACCCCAATTTTCCCAAACAGTCAATTGGTTGTCCCTACACTTCAGTTATCACTTGATTAAATCCCATTATCCCCACTGCCCTATTTCCCCACAGTCCCTCTCTTACCACCATATATTTGGAAACTAAAACAAAAGTACCCAAATTCTCACTTTCCTCTCATACAAACCAACATACACCTTGGACATCATGGAGACAGACACTGACACATCATATGACCGAGATAGTGATTCTACCACTGAGATACATGCACCTAGAAGGCCTCGTAAGGTGGCAGACATGTGAGAGAAGAGCCCACCTCATTGACTGAATTGCAGGCTTGCCCACTTTCCATGGCATGTTTTCGAGAACAGTCATGCTATCAGTTTTGTGAAATGATTTCTAGGATCCATCATCATCAGGAGTTGGCTCGTTTGTTTGTATTGCATTTACATGATGGTCAGGTAACTCTTGCTGGTGTAAATTTCATTTTGACACCGGAAACTATTGCTCAAGCAACTGGAATACCGAATGTGGCTGAACAGTGGAACAAAATATAGCAGGTGAACCTTCACATCAGTATGGAGGTCAGGAGGCAGATACTACTAGTGTGCCAACATATGTCACATATTAGAGAGGCACTAGAAGATTATTTGCAGCAGCCCGACGAGTACTATCTCCACCTGGGGTGGAAGGGGTCTCGTTGTCGTCATCAACAGCATAGGTACAGGTCCAGTACATAGGTAAGAGATCTATGCAGGATGAGGGCCCTTCAGGAGGCTAGGATACTAATTTTGTACTCATTGATGAGGATTTGAGCTCTCCAAGCTCAAAGTTGAGAGAGACTATTCAGGAGAAGAAGGCAGAGATCGACACATTGACCATCAAATTGCAAAGAACCCAATGGATCATAAACTACCTGGAGCAGCGAAACAAAAATTTGGAAGATCAGCAAACAATCATGGAGTTGCAAAACATCCGTGAGAACCGGCAAGCTGACCAAAGAAGCCAAATAGAGATGACACCCATTGAATGGGAGATTGAGGCTGATAGAAAGACTTGGCTTGAGAGGGTCAATATTCATCTTAAGAAGCTATTGGAGAAGGAAAACAAGGAAAATAACATGCTCAGTCACATGAAGAACCATTATTGGGCGCGAAATCATGTTTGCAAAGCGAGGATTAAGATCCTGAAAGCAAAGCTAAGGAGGGCACTAAAGCGTCGCAAAAGGCATGATAGACTCCAAATTTCGGCCGAATATTCTTTAGCCCAGCATAGTGCTTGATGGTGGACATTCAGCCCAAATTTCAAGAAATTTGGGAAACTTTTTGTCAATTTTGAATTTTTTGGCCTTAACACAGATTTTTCTGCCCGACGCGTGGCGCCACTTGGCGCGCGCTTATAATTGGCAGCTCATTTTGAGGAAAACTTTGTATTTATGGATTTTTCATCAAAATTTATGCATGCCTACCCATTACCTAAGGATTTTGACAAGTTTTGGGTTTCCTAAAGGGTCAAAAACACCTCAAAAATGGCCTTTCTGCCACTTTTTGGACACACAGGAAGCAGTGTTGGGAGATTTGATTTTTGGAGGGGAAAATGGCAACCAAATTCAGAAATTCCACTTGGGTTGGAAATTAGACAGGGATATATTTTGAAAAATATATCCTGAACTCAATTTGGACTTTGAGAAGGCCCTCAAAATCAGCCTCAAAGTGGCGCTACACATAAAGATTTCAGGTGCGGCGCATTGGGAAATTTGGCCTATTTTTCACTCAGCAGCTCAGATTTTCGCCTAGTTTTGGCTATTTTGACTTTTTCATGTAACTCTTGATGTAAATTGATGTAATTTCATGACTATGATGTAATTTTGGCACATTTTTACTCATCCAAGTAGATTCATTCACCAAAAGGTGAAATGTAAGTGAATGAATCAGTTTCCTATCATATAGAGGCAAGTTGTTTCATTGCCTATTTTCCAGTTCTTAGTTTAGATATGGTTGAAAAAACTCCTAGAATGGTGAGCTCGACCCCTAAAGGCATGGGTATGAGTTGGTCTTGTCTATATCTTGTATTTCTTTAGTCATTTTCAGGGTTGGACACTTGGGATTGCTTGGCACTTCATTGTACATTTCATCTCTGCAATTTTGGCAAAGGAATAGACAAGGGTTTGCAGCACTCTTTGGGATCCATGTGGCTCTATGTTTTGATGGTGTATTTCTCTCTATGATTGTAAGTTCACTGATGTCTTATGTGTATCATTTCCCTTCTATTTTCTTCTTAAGTTAAGCAAATGAGTGATAAAGGTGGAATTCATTAGATTGCTTTGCTCTGCCTTGAGTTTTGTTTAATTTTCCATGTTTTCATCTGTTTGAAGAGGATTCTTGAATTCCTCTTGCCCTCTTCAGCTCCTCACCGGTCTGAACTATCCATTCATTCAATCCAAAGCATCAAAACAATTGCCTTCCTTGCCCCATTCAAAACTCTACAAAAACTAGGCCTCGTCCCTGAACCCAAAACTGCCTTTCCCTTTGATTCCAACAAAAACTCCCAGAATAAAATCAAACTCTTTTACAAATATACCTAGCCTAAAATCAGCCTTTATTTCAAGTCATCTCTAGCCTCCTTGATTATTTTGCTGAGATTGACCCGGAGAGAGCCCTCTCCTGATCTAGTAGGGCTAGCTACCATATTAAGCGTGGTTTGATGTTACCCTAGACTCTGCCTTCCTTCAGCCTGAGGTAGATTTAGGCAATAACACCATGAATATTCAAAATACTTGTAGCGATAATATTTGATTAAAAATTAATATATCTCTACAAACAGCAAAGATCCATCATAAAATTTTGTACCCAATTTTCATTATTCAAAATAAACCAAAAATCGATGTTGCAATTATTATGTTTAGTTTCAGGATCTCGATCTCGAACAATCGCTTTTATATAAACCAGCTTGCATATATAATATCACACAAACTTTAGATAGGATACAATATCACACAAATAGATATGATACATTGCAAATAGGATACAATATAACACAAAGCGATATGACATAGCACAACATATACCTATTCAAACACTATGTATAAATAGTTGTCGCCATGAGAGAAAAACTACGACCATGAGATCAAATCATGTTTTGACATCCAGTTCTAGCTATGAATTTTCTCCTTCGGCTATGAAACCATTTCAATTTTGTATATTATTGCTTCACCGCCTCAAGCACTTGTTTCACATCCAAGGGAGAAAGGTGGGCATTCACATATTTCTCGAAATACATCCAATTCTTTGCATCTCTCTCGAACTATTGTCTAGGATTTCTAACTTTAGTTGTTGTGGGATCCTTGGTTGCAGTAGCTTTCTAGAGTGTAACTTTGGGCATTGAGCCTTAGGCTGGTTTGGTAGAAACTTTAGTAGGGGCCTTTGGAAATCTTTGTGATAGGTGCTTTATCAACTTTAATTGGTATGCCCACCTTCTTCACGGTACATGTAGCCTTGGGCTTGTGCTTATAACTATCCTTATTCGTGGTAGCAGGCTTCTCAGGCTTGGCCACAACAAACTATAAAGGAATGAAAAACATGAATCATTCCTAAATGTGGAGGGTGTTGTGTATCTCATAATCGTGTCATGGAGAATGTTTGGAGACCACTACAAAAAATCAAGTAAATAACTCACTACAAAAAATGCAGGTTACATTGCAAAAATTCTTGATCCAGAATAATAAATATGACAAGTTGAGTGGATGGCAGAGAGAAAATGGCAGTAGAAAGGAGTTATTGAGTAGGAAATGCCTACAGATTAATGAGGGACCTGTGCTCTAATACCATGTCATACAAGGATGTATGGTAACTCCCAAATATTTATTTTTATATTAAGAAGAACATCAATATATACACATAGAAGAGAGACCCTTGGGATTGAAATTACAAGGTTTCTTTATATTATTATTACATTTTTACAACATATTTTCTCAATCCTGGAGTATTAGGTGTCATATTTTCCCAATCCCATTCAATTTATTCATTGTCTTTCGAGACTCTGTCTAAAATCTAACACACCATGTAACCAAAAATATTGTGTCCTGCTGACCCAAAAAACAAAAAACTTAGGGGGTAGACCCCTATCCACACTTTCCTTCGAACATAAAAACCCCAAAAATATGTTTTTTTGTAAACATCAGTGATTAAAAGACAGATAAACTAGTAAGTTAGGTTGTCCCCCATGGCTTAATCTCCTCCCCATCCAAGAAATCATGATAATTGACAAATCCAAATGCTAGAGAAAGATGTTTTGTTGATAGAGAATCAACTTGAGTGTTTAACTCATGGATAATGTTGTAGAATGAAATGAGTTCAAATGAATTGCCATCATCACAGATATCAAAGAGAAAGGTTTCCATACCAAGAATTCACACCTCTTCCTTTTGGTTTGTGCAGTCAGTGATTAGTTTAGAATCTCCCAACACATGCATGTTTGTTACTCCTTTTTCATTTTCCAATTCCAACGATATCCATAGGGACACAAACTCAAATTTTTTGTTAGACCCTCTTCCTAGTGCATATCTACATCACATAGTGTTGTGGCTAAAATAGTGGAACACCCCCACTACACATTATGGAGGATCGCCTTGATTGGCCCCATCAGAATATCCCCATGGGTATCCAAAATATATCATTGGCATGATAAGGTTCCTTGGCTTCGGTTATTTTGGATTTGACTTAAAATATTGTGCCATCACCATTTCTTTGCTACACACAACTCCGAAGGTATAGATTTTTATCTTGGAATATGCTTTGATTATGTACCCACCACACAAGTTATTAACAGATAAGGTAAGACTGGGTAATTCGACACAGCCTTATCCAACCATGGAAATTTTTAGGGGCTAAATTTCACAGATGGTATAATTTTCCATGTTTTTTTCCCAAAAAAATAGTTCGTCAATTTACATTTTTTTCTAAAAATGAATCACCCAAATTTTATAGGAAGTAACTATTTTACTTTGAAAATCACCAAAAATTTATAAAGACTATATAAATCACTAGAAAATAATATTTTTATACAAACATTACCAAACATTATATAGTTTACATATTATGGATTATCAATATTCTCTAAGGTTTCTACACTCCAAAATAAATTTTCATCCTTAATTTTTTCCTTGTATCTAATCACCACGATCTATTGGTGTTTTCTAGCGAAACTCCCAACCATTTTCAAATTGGATTCAAATAATTCCAAAGGTATATTCAAATCTACAAAGTGTAACTACAGCGCATAAAAATATGATCATGTGTCTCCTCCTAAAGCTTCCACAAGGGGTAGCGGCTAGACTAGCCTCGGATTTGCAACTTGTACTCAGTGAGAATTATTTTTTTGAAAGCTAACTAGCCACAAATATAATATTTCAATGGTGCACTAACTTTTCATAATACCTACCACCACTAGGTTCTTTCTTCTGATAAATTTTCTTCACACCATGCATTGTACCCAAGTTTCACAGGGAAAACTCCAAAAATGGGGTTATTGGTCCAACAAAGCAAATCTTGAACATTATCATGAATTTGAACTTGATTTTTGACAACAAGGTATACATATCTATACTATTCATCTACAAGAAATAGGTTAGGAAGGTTGGAGAATGACTAGGAATATCATTAACTGATTCCAAAATTCCTCCCAAATAAAAAAAATCTACACCCATTAATCCCATATAAAACTCTACTATGGTGCATTAAGAAGAACAAATCCAACATGATATATCAAAATTACGGTACCAAGTGCAACAATTTTCGCTCTCACAAAGAAAAAAAGAAAAAAAATTGGAAGAGATGATGAATGAAATTAGAAATGAAAGGGGAAATGGATGGTTTAAAATCATAAATGGAAGGTTTGACAAAGTTGCCACAAGAAATGCTTCCTAATTCTCATAAGATATTCCTTGGAACTCCTGATAAAAAATAAAAGGAATATGAATCATGATTTTAGAGACTCTAAATTGGGTTGAAGAACAACCATATTCCAAATATCAAAATGAGAAAGTTTTATGGCAAGGATCTGGTAACATGGATACTACAAATGGAGCAATTATTTGATCTACACGATGTGAAACACACACAAAAGGTATGCATTGCATCTTTATATTTAGAATCCAAACAGTTTTCGTGGTATCGATTGCTTTGTTTTCGTAAATAACTTGTAACTTGGATAATTTATACAAAGCAATTGATAGCACATTATGAGGATACAAGAATAAATATGTTATCTATCTAATTGATAAATATCAAACAAAAGGGTTCAGTAGGGGAGCACCTTTAGGACTTCTAAATATTGAATATCAAGGTAACGAATATTCCATAGGAGCATCTGATTGACGTCTTCATAGTGACTTTAAAGGATAACATCCAACATGAGATTCACCTTTGGGAACCTAAATCATTGGAGAATGCATTTAGGGTGGAAAGAAAAGTTGAAAGTGAAATTATGGCAACAAGGAGGTCTACCACTCACAACTAGAAATATGGAAGTGTTTCCACTTCTAGCCTCCCACAACCTACAAGGTTGGCACCACAAAAACTTGAGGAAAAGGGATAAAAAGGGATTTGTTACAATTGTGATTGCAAACACACTAAAGGTTATAAGTGTGTTGAGAAGAAATTATTTTACATAGATTTTGAAGAGGAGGAAGAAAAGGAATAAGAAACATCAAAAGAAGAAGATAGACACCAGGAACTAACCCCAAGGATTTTAGAAGAAGAAATGAATCTGTCCATATCTTGTAATGCATTGACGGGAATTACCACTCCTAAAAATCTCAAGATAAAAGGATATATCAAGAAGAAAAAGTTAATAATGTTGATTTCTTAGACATGTAATGATCATGTAATGATAATATAATTTGATTCCTTCATTACACTATTACATTATTACATTAAAGATATTACATTGATGATATTACATTAAGACTTAATTTCATCAAGTACTAATCTACAACATTTCATGGAAAGATCCTATTTAACATGTTGACAGGGTGCTCAACTCTATTGGAGGAGAAACAATTGTATGAAAAATCCTCCAAATGTTTCTTTGGGGTACGGGAAGAATATTTTTGTCATATTGTATCTCATAAGGGTGTTAACGTAGAACCAAACAAATTAAATCCATAAAGGAATGGAAAATCCCCACAAACTTAAGGCATCTTTGAGATTTCTTGGGTTGACAGGATGTTATCACAAGTGTCTTAAAAATTATGGGAAATTAGCAGCACCTATAACAACATTACTGAATAAAGATGCATTTTTTGGGACTCCATAAGAAACTAGTCCATTTGGAAATCTTAAAGAGATGATGTGTCAAGCTCCAGTCTTAGCTACACAAGGCTTCACAAAAACCTTTATTGTGGATTGGGTTTCCTTAAGAAGTCGCATTTTGTTATGAAACTAGCTCCAAAAATAGAAGAAAAGAGAGATCAACACCTTAGAAATCAACCACTTCGATGGGGAAACCTCCTTTACATTACATAAATGAAAAATTCTTGGATGCTTCAAATGAAAAAACCTTCTTTCTATATATAGGAGTCCATGGGGTCACAATATAATCCTAGCCGGCCTAACAATAATAATGTAAGGGCACAACAATAACAATAGTGGGGTTTTATGGGGCACAATAATAACAATATGGGGACCACAGGGGTATAATAATAACAATGAGGGGGCTACAATAACACAATAAGGGACTACACTAGTAATATAGGTACCTAACGTGCCCCTCTCCTTCAAACAAGTGTTGTCCTCAACGCTTGATTATTTCTTGATGTTTTTGTATAAAATTCTCATCCTCCCATGTGGAATATTCAACGGGTAAGTTCTTCCAGTTGCTGAGATACTCTGAAATTGGTCGATTTCATAGTTATCGAGTTCTTTTTTCTATGAAAGCTTCAGAACTTCTTTCGCTACGATGTTGATCTTCCTATTGTTTCATTCGATTATGCACAAAATTTAGGTTATCCTTTGAGAGTTGGAGAACTTGTTGTTGATGCTCGATGTGATATTCTACTAATTTATCATCCATATTAGCTTTCATTTGATCCTTCAAACCATCCAACTTAGCCTTCATTTTTTCTTTTAAACCATCTATGTCATCTTTGATTTCTCTTTGTAAGATTGAAATTTGTTGCACTTGGTACCATAATTTTGATATATCATACTGCAATTATTCCTCTTCATGCATCATAGTGGAGCTTTATGAGGGCTTAATAGGTGTGGAATTATTTTTGGGAGGCATTACATAACTCAATATTGATATCTATGCTTCAATATGCCCTTGGAATCACTTTAAATTGATTTTTCAAACAAATGTTATGCAAAATTGTTTAAAAAATACACACATTTTTCTTGCTTTTTAAGAGGTCTATATTGAACCTGATTTATATATGTTATTTCAGATCTTCAAGATCTGAATTTCTATCCTATATAAGCCATATGAGTCCTCTTTCCAGTGCCACAGGTTAGACCTTATTTGGATTCTTCAAGACAAAGTTATGCCCAATCTCCTGCAATAACCTAATTATGGATTGGTTGTGAATTTTTACGGCATGCCATGTGTCATTGTTTCCTCCTTCTGCTCTGAAATTGATATACAGTAAACTAAATTCCATGTGTTTTTGGCCACTTTTTACATAATTCCAATCTGATGCTCAGAGTGAGAGTTATGACGATTTTCCCAAGGTCACCTCTTTGAGATGAAATTCGGGAGCCTGCAAAAACCCTAACTTCCACAGATCATATCTCCGAAAATATTGTGAACCAAGATCTAAAATTTTTACATGAAGTTCCTCAGGATTTCTTTGCAAATGGGTTTTTTTAAGCTTATGAACCTTCATATAAAAAAAATTATAGCGAACATGCCACGATGACCTATTTGAAGCAACGAAACCCTAGTATCCAAAGCTCTTATACAAAATGTTATGAAACCAGCTCCAAAAATAGAAGAAAAGAGAGATAAACACCTTACGAATTAGCCACTTGTAGGGGGTAACCTCATTTCTATTAAATAAATGAACAATTATTGTATGATTCAAATTTCAAAACCTCCTTTCTATATATAGGATTCCATGGGATCACAATATAATCCTAGTCGACCTAACAATAATAATGTTAACAAGAAACAGTGAATTGGCATCCAGAAACAACATGACAGCACCTACACTAGTGTGGGACCAGGAGTTCCAAGTAGCACCTACACTAGTGTGGGACCACAGGTCCTAGCAACACCTACACTGGTGTGGGCTAAATTTGGTGCAGTGTCTATTTTAATTTTCCTTTAATTAAAATAGACAATAAAATTTAATCGTATCTCATAATCGCCTGTAATAATTAACTAAGTGTGATAAACTCAGTTAGCTCATGAATTTCAATTTGAGGGTATTTAATGCATTTGTAATCAGTTAACTCAGTTAAGTGAGTTAAAGTTAGTTGTGCTAGTTGTAACCATTTTTTGCACTAGTGAGAGATCAAGTGAATTAAATATTATTTAATTCACAATCAGTGATCTTCCATGCAACTGATGATTTAATATTATTATTTGCATGCATTTCAATTCCAGTGGAGACCCAATTGAGACAAAGGTTAAAGGGAAGTTAACTATCAGTTGTGATATTAGCAGACTGCCCAGATGCAGTGAAAACACCATAGGATGCCCATGATACTTAGTGCAGTCAAGGAAGGTTGAAATTCCTAAAGAATATGGATTTAATTCCATAGGGATTGTGTGAGCAAGGCAGGCTGAAGACAGGCTTAGAATTGGCCAAGTGTTGGCCCGATTTTGTCTAGATCAGTGTGAGGGGATAGGAAGATTGCAGGAGACTCTTGTGAGAAGAGTGCATTTTAATTGTTTCATGATTACATGGTGAATATAAAATAGAAGATAGAGGGGTTTTGAGTAGTATTCTTTCCTCGGGAAATTATCTTTGTTGTGGTTTGATTTGATTCTTTCTTTGCTTCATGTGATTGGCGATTGTGTTTAGTTTCCGCAATTGATTTGTAGAACGATTCAATATATAGATTTAGTACATTGTAAGATCGGATCGAATCCATTGATAAACATACGTTTGTATTACTACTACATGGTATCAGAGCACAGGAAATCACTATAGTGGAGGAGAAGTTGAGTTTGTGACTAAATAGAATTCGAATTTGCAAAGTATTCATGGTGCGACAGGAAAATCAGGGCCGAAATGGCTTTCAATGGCTTGAGATTGGAGTATGCACTCGAGGTCAGTTCCAATTATATTGCATGGAAATACATGATGGAGGCAGTACTGGAGGACAATGGGTTTAAAGAATTCATTGATAATGATGTTCCAAAACCCATTGTAGCAGATGTTGCAAATCTTGATGCTTGGAAAAATAAGGTTGCAAGGGTGAGGAGGATCTTACTGGAGGGATTACGAGACCACGTTTTCTCAAGTCTCCATGGAAAATCGACTCCATATGCAATGTGGAAGGCTTTGACAGATCTGTTTCAGAGCAGCAGTGATCATAGGAAATTGGCACTGAAGGACAAGCTCATGAAAATCAAAATGGAGAAAGGTGACACCATTCTGATATATTTAACAAAGTTTGTCCAATGTCAGGTTGAGCTTGGGAGCTTCAGAATTATTGTCACAGATGTTGACTTGGTGATCCTAGCTCTTCTAGGACTTCCCAAGAGTTGGCATAGTTATTAGAACCCTATCAGTGGGAGGGAGAAGCCGCCAGATTGGGAACGACTTTGGTCAGATTTGGTGCAAGAAGAATTCAAGCATAATACCAGGGATGGATCTTCATCTAAGGAAGATGATGAAGAAAATTGTGCCCTTGCTGGTAAGGTGAAGATGGGGAAGGGAAAGAAATCCTATTTCAAATATGAGACTGACGAAGAAGGCAAGGAGCACGAAATGTCCAGAGTGAAGTGTTTTCATTGTCACGAGCATGGACATTATGCCACTAATTGTCCACAAAAGAAGAAGAACAAGAAGGCTTCAGGATCTATAGCTGGTGAGGCTTTGTCCTTGCAATTTGAGTTGGAATTCTTGTTGATCGCATGCATGGTGTCAAGTGTTATGGGATCAGGGTGGTACTTGGATAGTGGTGCATCTTTCCACATGACGGGAGACAGAGAACTTTTCAGTAGCTTGGAGGAGAAGGACCTCCAAATGCATATCGAAATGGGTGATGAAGGAAGGTATAGCATTGTTGGGATTGGTATAGTTACTTTCTAGAGACAGCCAGGTAAACCATTTTTATTAAAAGATGTAATGCATGTGCCAGGCTTGAAGAAAAATTTAGTTTCAGTTGCAATGTTGGAGGATAGAGGCTATGATGTTTTTTTTAGTGAAGAAAAAGCTTTCCTTCGACACAAAGAAATAGGACAAGCCAAGAAGATTGGGATTCGTGTGAAGAATCTCTATAAACTTGATGTAGAGAATTTCCCAGCATTGATGGGTAAATCAGACAAAGTGGTGAGCCGAGATGAGGGTGAGTTACACCATGGAGCTTTGAAGGTCATGTAGCAGATTTCTATGGTGCTTCTAGAAGGTACTCTTTCGTAGATAGACACATGCAAGGGATGTACCATGGGGGAGTGTGAGAAAGCCATGTGATTTTCCTTTGATAGGGAGCTTGATTTGCATGCAGATGAGGAACTCTTGGTTCCAAATAATGAACCTCAATATGTGGAGTAGCCACCTGCGGAGGATCATGGAGTGGAAGAAACCACTCAAGTAGAGAAATTTCGATCCATATGGGCAGACGGAGTACATTCATATATACCTCCAGGTGTGAGGTGGGGCGATGTGCAGAATTAATCCCAAGAATAAATTTGGGTAGGATTCATTAAGATGGTGTGTCTCATGGATTGAACCTGGCTATGAGGAGCCCATAGTATAGTAGTAGAAGGATTAGTTAGATTGATGCAGTCAGATGTCAGGAGGACAGAAATCAGAGTGACAGGTGTTAGATATTGGAGCACAGATCATATTTGGTAGTAGTTCAGAGTGCATGGATGCAGATGTCAACAGCGTAGAGATTCTAGTATACATGTGTAGTAGCTAGCAGTAGTCAGAAGAATCTGATAACAGATGCATTGTATTGATTCAATTTTTTGGAGGCTATTCAATTTCAGAAGTGTTTCATGCAGACGTTACATGTGCGAGAAACACTAGAGAAGTGTTGCATGCAAGAGTATGCAAGATTTGCATGTCGCATGAATGGACATTCCTTTCTTGTTGAGAGGGAGTGTTGAAGTTTGCAACAAGAAACAGTGAAATTGGCATCCAGAAACAACATGACAGCACCTACACTAGTGTGGGACCAATAGGTCCAAGCAGCACCTACACTAGTGTGGGACCACAGGTCCTAGCAGCACCTACATTGGTGTGGGCTAAATTTGGTGCAGTGTCTATTTTAATTTTCCCTTAAATAAAATGAACAATAAAATGTAATAGTATCTCATAATCACTTGTAATAGTTAACTGAGTGTGATAAACTCAATTAGCTCATGAATTTTGAGTTGAGGGTAGTTGGTGAGGCATGCAAAGTAATTCTAGCTGTAACAGAGTTCGAAGTGCAGTTGGTGCATTAGTTTAATGCATGTGTAATCAATTAACTCAATTAAGTGAGTTAAAGTCAGTTTTTCTAGTTGTAACTATTTGTTTCACTAGTGAGAGATCAAGTGAATTAAATTTTATTTAATTCACAATTAGTGATCTGCCATGCAACTGATGTTTACTATTATTAGTTGCATGCATGTCAATTCCAGTGGAGACCCAGTTGATACAAAGGTTAAAGGGAAGTTAAATATCAATTTTGATATTAGAAGACTGCCTAGATGCATTTAAAATAGCACAGGATGCCCATGATACTTAGGATAGTCAAGGAAGGTTGAAATTCATAAATAATAGGGATTGCGTGAGCAAGGCGGGTTGAAGATAAGCTAAAAATTGGCTAAGTGTTGACCTGATTTTGTCTGGATCAGTGTGAGACGATAAGCAGATTGCAGGAGACTCTTGTGAGAAGAGTGAATTATAATTGTTTCATGATTCCTTATGGAATATACAATATATGGTAGAGGGGTTCTGAGCAATAAGCTTTCCCCGATAAATTATCTGTGTTGTTGTTTGATTTGATTATTTCTTTGCTTGAGGTGATTGTCGATTGTGTTTAATTTTCATAATTGATTTGTAGAAGTGATATACATATGTTTGTATAATTTCTACAAATAATGTAAGGGCACAACAATAAAAATAGTGGGGTTTTATGGGGCACAATAATAACAATATGGGGACTACAAGGGTATAACAATAACAATAAGGGGGCTACACTAACACAATAAGGGACTACACTAGTAATATAGGGACCTAACACATTGTCATTGTTTTAATGCAAGAAGGAAGACCCATTGCTTTTGAAATTAAATCAAGTGAAAGTATTTAAATAAACTATTTATGGGAAGTAAATGTTGTCAATACTACATGCCCTGAAGCAATGGCACCCTTACCTAATGGGAAGACATTTCAAGGTAAAAACACATCATGATAGTCTTAAATACTTCTTGTAACAAATATTATCTTCAGAAGAGTAACAAAAATGGGTCACAAAGATGTTTGGTTATCCCTTTGAAATAATATACAAAAATGGAAGCATAATGTTGTTGCAGATGCAATCTCAAAAATGGATGAGTATGTGGAGGCATTTCTCTATGCAATTTATATTAGCCAATCTAATTGGATAACCGAAGCAAGGAAGGAATGGAAGAATGACAAGGAAGTGTGGAAACTCGTTCAAAATTTGTAGCAAGATCCAACTTCATCAGATACATTTATTTGGAAAAATGATTCATTGTGGTGAAAAATCAATTATATCTATGCAAGAACTCTCATATCAAACAAAAGGTTATTTTGGAATTTCACATCTCTTCTATAGGAGGGCACTTGTTATTTTTAAAAACTTACCACAAGGCCAAGAAGGAATTTTTCTGGGATGGAATTAAATCAAACATTCAAAAAAATTTGGAAAAATTTTTGGTTTTCCAATGAAATAAAATTGATACAATTAAGAGCCCGGGTCTTTTACAACCATTATCCATTCCAAATCAATGTTGGCAGGAGGTCCCAATGGATTTTATCACAGGTCTACCCAAGTCCAAAGGAAAGACTGTCATCATGGGGGTAGTTGATAGACTTACTAAGTATGTACACTTTTGTGCATTATCTCTTCCTTTCAAAGCCAATACAATCACTATTTCAATTGTGGAAACAATTCAAAATATACATAGAAACTAAAATATTATTGTAAGTGACAGAGCTCCCATTTTCACAATATTTTTTTGTATATATTTACTTTCTTCTCATGGTACTAAATTATCTCATAGCTCATCTTATCATCCTCAATCTGATGGGAAAAGATAGTGAACAAATAATTGGAAGTATATCTTCATTGATTTGTACGTGATAAGAAAACACAATGGGTCAAGTGGTTACCTCTAGCATAATGGTGGTATAACACTTGTATAAATTATGTTGTAGATTTTCAACTGCCCATGAATTTTTAACCAAGATCATAAGACACAAGATTACTTTACTATTATGCAGACATTAATTCATGACATAGAACAAAAATTCCATACATTCAATGAGAAATCACACACATGCAAAAAATATTTTTATCTGGGGAAAGAAATATGAAAAAAACACCAAAGCCTCTTGCATTAATTAGAAGAATAGAGATGGATTATAATTTATTTTCTCAACTGAGCTCACCCTGCAAGTGCTCAACCTATATCACTACTCATTAAAGGCCTATGACCCATACTTAGTCAAATTATCACTTGGATTGAGATTTTATTTCCTTGTTATGTTTATGGTGGAATTATCCCATATTTCCAAGGAAATTCCCTCAATTGAATTGTGAAATTCCTCTATGTCCTTCCACGGATTTCTTGTAACATTTGTACACTTGAAACTAGTCTACAATTTATGTTACACTACCTTGGAATCTCCATCTCAATTGGGTAACTCAAATTTTCTGAAATCACTAACTATTTTGGGTTGATTGATTATTTAACTAGATGATCACTGAGTTTGGCTGAGGTCCCACTGCATAACTTTTCCCTCCACTAGTTCTTCCAACAGTTGTAACTATTTTAACTTAAAAACAACCTTAGATAACTAACCTTAATTTCTACAAATTATCAATCACACATGTTAAACTAAACTCTAGCTCCTCCAACTCAAATTCACTGAGTAAACTGGGTGACACAAGCCATGTCATTCAAGTTAACATCATCCAAGTTGTTTGTTGATGTGTAAATTCGAATTTTCTCAATTTAGTCAAGGAAAAATCATATTGAGAATTTCTTGTTGCATTCTTCATTATTCCCTCTCCACAATAAAGGGATTATCAACTACCCCTCTCATGCACCTGTGGAACTTGAATTTTCCTCTTGAAAAGGCCTTTTGTAAAAATGTCTACATCTTGTTCCTTTTTCGTAATTTACTACAACAACACGATCCACCTCTACACGCAATCCCATAGATGGTGATATCATATATCTATATGCTTGGATCGATTGTGAAAAATAGGTTTTTCAGAGAGCTTCATGAAACTATGATTATCACAGTATATCAAAGTGGGATCAATCATCTAACCAAACAATCCAACAAGTATATTTATCATCCAAAAAGCCTCACAAGTTTCTTGATCGACATCCATGTATTATACTTCTATCTTGCTAAGTGTCACAAACATTTTCTTCCTGTTTTACCAAGAAACTGTTGCGGACCCAGCATTAAAAATTCCACCTGATGTACTCTTCCAGTCTGATGTACTCCCCGCCCAATCTGCATTTGTGAATCCATTCATCTTCACTCCCTATGTTTGATTGTACTATATTACAAACTAAGTAGTTCCTATGAGGTACCGTAGAACATGCTTAGATTCCCTCTAAATAATTTGGTCGGTCAAACCATGGCTTAGCTCAATTGATTGACTACAAATCACATTTCTCATCGTGTGTTCACAAGGTACATGATTGAACCCACAAACTGCTAGTAAATTGTCGTACCCACTTCCTCACCTGAAGTGGCATACTCTTTCCTCCAATTGGTCGCTAGAGGAGTCTCCATGGGTTTGAATCTATCCATGCATAACTTCTGAAGTATCTCGTTGACATACTTTCCCTGAGAGACAAAAATTTCCCCATCTCTTTTCCATGCTTCCAATCCTAGGAAGTAGTGCATGAGGCCCATGTCCTTCGTCTCAAACTCTCTTGCAAGGTCCTCCTTGAAAGATTTGATCATTTTCTCATCACCAATTAGAATCAAATCATCAACATATAAGACAATAATCAAAAATTTACCTTCAACCAAAATATTATAGAGGTTTGCATTCGCTTCACTTTTGGTGAAGCCCAAGTTGGTGAGATAGTTATCGATCCTAGTGTACCAAGCACGGGTTGCTTGCTTGAGACCATACAACACTCGCTTGATTATGCACACATGAGACTCTCGATCAAAAGTCTCGAAGAATTTTGGTTTCTCTATGTGCACCTCCTCCTCAATAAATCCATTGAGGAACGTTGTTTTCACATCCATCTCGTGGATCTTCCACCCAATCTATGTAGCCACAAAAAAAATTGATCTAATGGATGAGTACCTTGCCATAGGAGAAAATTTCTCCTCATAGTCAATCTCTTCAACCTAAGAGTACCCCTTGGCCATAAATCTAGCCTTATACTTGTATATGCTTCTATCTATTGCATGCTTTACCTTGAATATACATTGTGACCCAACCATTGATTTGTTTGTTGTTCTTGGGACCACTTCCCAAACATTGTTCTTTGCAATGGATTCGTACTCCTCCACCATTACATCAATCCATAAATTTTTTTCTATCGCTTCCTAGAAAGATGATGGCTTAGTCTCTACCATATCTATCATCAAATCCACGCAGCCAGTGTACCAATCGATTGACCTTCTCTACCTGTGTTGATTTAAAGGAGCACCCACATTCTCCCTCACATCCTACACAAGTCTCTCAGCTTCCTGGGTCCTTTTACTTCCCTTTATGGATGGTTCTTCTTGAGTTTTTGTCTCCACTCTCTACTCCTCGACTTGTGGTTGCTCCAAAACTTCTTGAGGTTCCTCCTTTGGAGCTAAAATCTCCTACTTTGGTGGGATTTGAAACTCCCTCTCAAGAGAGCATCACATGGCTTTCTCCTCATCAAATCTCACATCCCTTCGCATAACTGTCATTTTGAGGGATGGAAGGTACACATAGTATTTTTTGGGATTTCATGTGTATCCCACAAATATCCCTAACTATGTTATTATCTCTAGATTCTTCCTGCATATTTGGAGACATGGCAGTAGAAAGAGGCCTCGAATATCCTAAAATGTGACACATCTAGATTCCTCCCCAAGAAAGCCTCCTTTAGTGCAATCATGCCCAAAATCTGATGAGGACTTCGGTTCTACAAATAGATTTTTTTGTTGCATGCTTCAGCCCACAAGTGCGGAGGTAGGCCTTGGTCATGCAACATCACCCTCAGTAGTCTCACAATGTTGTGGTTCTTCCTCTCAAAAACCCTATTTTGTTGTGGGTTGTGGGGTGTTGTCAGCTCTCGTCGAAAGCCTTCTTTTGCACAGAAATTTTTAGATTCATTCAACATGTACTCACTTACATTATCTCTCCTGAGAGCCTTCACCTTCTTGTTTGTTTCTTTCTCCACCAGTGCTTTGAACTCAACAAACTTGGAGAAAGTATCCTCCTTCTTCCACATGAAGAAGATCCAACACTTTCATGAATAGTCATCAATTAAAATGACAAAATACATGTGTCTGGCAGTGGAGGTTTTCGAGAAAGTTCCACAGACATCAGAGTGGATCCTTTTTAGGACTGCATGCGCCTTGTTGACCCGCTCATGGAAGGTAGATTTTGTGTACTTCCCCAAAGTACATCCTTTTCACGCATCATGCTACTCAAGTTCCCCTTTGGGTAGGCATGTGGTTATCTATTGCATGATCTTAAAGTCTCCATGAAGCAAATGGACAAGTATTATATGCCAAATTTCACTGACATCATAGCTTTTCACTTTCTCTTCCTTCGTGCTCAATTTAGAACAATCCTCCACATCTAGATTGAATAGGTTCTTCACCCAAACCTCAATCTACTTCACTTATCTTGTGGCTATGTGTCTCGATAATTCCTTTCCTTTGTTGAATATCACGTCATATCCATGGTTTTCCAAAACTGCAACAAAGACGAGATTTTTCGTTAGGCCCGAAATGAACACGACAGCCTTGAGCTTCAGGGGGTAGCTTGACTCCCTCTGAAGTAACTGTACCGACCCCAGTTGCGTTGTACCTTAAAACAAATCCTTTTATTCCAGATCACTAAAAAATACTATGTGCCCTGTCATACGAAATGAGGCACCTGAATCCAAGTACCACACGCTACCCATCACTGTGTTGGCCATGCATAAAATCAGGGTAAATCCAAGCACAAACTGTGAAGCCAAGGCTTCACCTGTTTCTCCTCCTAAGGTATTCTTGCTTGTTTTCTTGTGTGGAAACTTCATGGCATAGTGCCCGTATTTATGACAATGTAAGAATTTAATTTTTGACAAATCCTTCTTCTTTCCCCTTGACTGGATTCTGATTTGGATTAGGATTTCTTCCCTTTTCCCTTCTTTTCCTTTCCATCCAATGCAAATTTCTCTTCATCCTCGCCCTTGGATTAAGTCTCGTCTCTAGTATTCTGCCTTATTTCCTCCTATACCAAATCAGACAATAAATGCTCCTAATTCAGTAGTTTCTCCCTCCCATTCACCGAATCTTGATAATTGTGCCAACTCTTGGGAAGGCCCAAAAGGGTTAGGCTTACCAAGTCTTCTTCTAGGACATTGATCTGAACTCTGCCAAGTTCATCACGTCACTATGTGAACCTACTCAGATATTATGGAATTGTGTCATTCTTCTACATCTTGATACTTCGAAATTTATCCCTGAGCGCCAACTTCATGTGGTCACTATTGTTCTCAAACAATTCTGACTGTGCTTTCCACATAGTGAACATATTTTCGTTTCCATGGATATTTGAGACAATATGATCTTTTACTCCCTCCAACATGATTCTCATTGCTTTGCCTACATCTTTCTTCCACTGAGCAAGTTTTTGAGCATCATATTCTTGTGGTTTTACAACATCCGACTTGATGTATTTTAGTAGGCCATTGTCATCCAACACTGCCTCCATTGGTTCCTTCCATGAAACAAAATTATAGGTTCCTTCCAAGGGATACTCTAGCCTTAGTCCATTGAAATCCATCTTCTCAGTTCTGAAGAAAACTTGCAACATTGATCTCCAAATTCGAGCCTTTGAGAAACAACTACGAATTTTTTCTCTATTTTGAATCTAGATCTGATACCATGTAGAAATTATGTTGTATATTTGCAATTTCTCATGAATTTTTAACCAAGATCATAAGACACAAATCTACTCTACTATTTTGCGGACATTAATTCATGATATAGAACAAAAATTTCAAACATGCAATAAGAAATCTCACACATGCAACAAATATTTTTATCTAGGGAAAGAAATCTACTAAAAACCCCAATGCCTCTTGCATTAATCAGAATAATAGAGATGGATTAAAATTTCTTTGCTCAATTGAGCTCACCCTGCAAGTGCTCAACCTATCTCACTACTCAATGAAGGCCTCTAACCCAGAGTTTGTCAAATTATTCCTTGGATTGAGCTCCTATTTCTTTTCATTGTTCCTCGTAGAATTAACCCCTATTATTTAGGAAATTTCCTCAATTGAATTTTGCAATTCCTCTAGGTCCTTCCTCTGACTGCATGCAACATTTGTACACTTAACACTAGTCTACAATTGATGTTACACTGCCTTGGAATCTCCATCTCAACTAGGCAACTCGAATTTTTTGCATGAAATAGTTGTTTTGGGTTGATAATTCAGTTAACTGGATTATCACTAAGTTTGACTGAAGTCCCACTGCACAGACCCTCCACTAGTTCTTCCAATAGTTGGAACTAGTTTAACTGAAAAACAACCTTAGATAAATGACCTTGATTGATACAAATTAGAAATCGCACTTGCTAAATTTAACTCTAACTCCTCCAATTCGGATTTATTGAGTAAAATAGATGACTCAAGCCATGTCACTCAATTTAAAATCATCCAAGTTGTCTATTGATTTGTAAATTCGAATTTTTTCAATTTAATCAAAGAAAAATCAAAATGGTAATTTATCGCTCAATTTTTCAACAACACTTCCTTCCATATCACAGCAAAAATGACCCCATTTATGGTGCTTTATGGATATCATCCATTTTCCATAAAATCGTATTTAAGAGACAATTCTAAGGTTCAAGCATTGGAATATCATATCAAGCATCAACAAAAATCTCTCCAACTCTTAAAGGATATCCTAACTCTGGCGTAGAATCGAATGAAGCAATAGACAGATCAGCGTCACAGTGAAATAATTCTTAACGTGGGAAATTGGATATTTTTACAGCTACAACCATACAAGAAAATGTCCCTCAAGCAAGCTAAGAAGGATAATAAATTATCACCCAAGTATTGTGGCCCTTGCAAGGTATTGCAAAGGATTGGTACTATGGCATACAAATTAGAGTTGCTTGCATCTTCGTGAGTACACCCAGTTTTCCATGTTTCATACTTAATAAGGTTATTGGTTGTTGAAGTTTGCAACAAGAAATCGTGAAATTGGAATCCGGAAACAACATCCATGATCCTAGTGAAAATTAAGCACCTACACTAGGGTGGGGCCCACACAGCCTATTTTTAGGTGAATGTCTATTTTTAGATGAATGTATATTTTTATTATCCCTTAATATCGGTGGACAGTAAACTATAATCTATTCTCAATGTGGACTTGAAAATAGTTAACTGAAGTGGAAAATCAATTAGCTAAGTGAATTTTGAGTTAAGAGGTTGGTTGGTGGGACATGCAGAGTGACTTGAGATGTAACTGAGTGATTCTAGTTGTAACGGAGTTGGAAGTGCAATGGTGCATGAGTTGTGCAAGTTGTAAATCAGTTTAACTCAGTTAAGTGAGTTAAAGTCAGATGTGCTAGTTGTAACTGCAAATACACTAGTGAGATATCAAGTGAATTAAATATTAATTAATTCACATGTAGTGATCTGACATGCAACTGATGTTTTTACTATTATTAACTGCATGCATGTCAGATCCAGTGGAGACCCATCTGAGTTCTAGGTGAAAGGGAAGATAACTATCAATCGTGACAGTATTCATTTGCATGCATGCAATCACACGCACATTGGATGATCCCATGATATTTACGCAGTCAAGGCAGGCAAGGAATCCATTATTCTAGTTTCTTTACCATCAGGGATTGCACAGTGGAGGCAGGTTGTCTAGAGACAGTAAATTGGCTAAGGTATTTGCAAATTTTTGTATGGCAGTGTGATACAATTAGTTTATGCACTGAGAGCTCTTGTGAGAAGAGTTTTGTATGTAATTGTTTCATGATCCATGATATGATATACAATAGAAGATAGTGGGGTTTTTAGCTGTAAGCTTTCCTCGGGAAATTATCTGTGTTGTGTGTGATTGATATTTCTTCATGCTTATGTAATTGGCGATTGTGTTTTTAATTCTGCAAAGATTTGTAGAAGCGATTCAGTATTTAACTTTAGCATATTTTTAGATCGGGTGAATCCAATATATACATGCATATTGTATAATTTCTACATGGTATCAGAGCATGGGAAATTTCAGAAGTGAAGCAGGAGCCGAGTTTGTGGTTGGAAAGAACCCGAACTTGCAGAAAGACTTTCTTAGTGCTATAGTTGATTCAAGATCGAAATGGATTTCAATGGCTTGAGGTTAGAGTATGCACTCGAGGGCATCTCGAACTACATTTCCTGGAAGGACAGGATGGAGGCAGTACTCAAATACAATGGCTTGAAGGAATTCATTGACAAAGATGTTCCTAAGCCAGATGTTGTAGATGCTGCAAATCTTGATGCATGGAAAAAGAAAGTGGCAAGGGAAAGGAGGATCCTATTGGAGGGAGTACGAGACCACATTGTCTCAAGCCTCCATGGGAAAGCCACACCATATGCTATGTGAAAGGATTTGAAGGATCTATTCCAAAGTAGTAGCGACCATAGGAAATTGTCGCTCAAATATAAACTCAGGAAGATCAAGATGAAAAAGAACGACACTATTATGGTATACTTAACAAAGTTTGTCCAATGTCAGGATGAACTTAGGAGTGTAGGAATAATTTTCATTGATGATGATTTGGTGATTTTGGCTCTCCTATGACTTCCTAAGATTTGGCACAATTATGACGACTCTGTCAATGGACGAGAAAAATTGTCAGATTGGGAACAACTGTGGTCGGATCTGGTACACAAGGAGTTTAGGTGGAACACCAGAGATGGATCTTCATCAAAGAATGATGATGAAGAGGTTTTTTCTTTGGCTTCCAAGGAAAATAAGGGGAAGGGGAATAAATTCCATTCTAAATCTGAGGCCGGTGAAGATGGTAAGGAGCACAACATGTCCAAAGTGAAGTGTTTTCACTGTCACGAGCATGGACATATTGCCACAAACTGTCAACAAAAGAAGAAGAACAAGAAGGTTGTTAGAGTTGCAGCTAGTGAGGCCCTTGCCTCACAATTTGAGCTTGACTTCTCATTGATTGCATGCATGGTGTCAAGTGCATTGGGATCGGGGTGGTACATGGATAGTGGTGCTTCCTTTCACATGACGGGAGACAAGAAACTTTTCAGCGACTTGGAGGAGAGGGATCTCTAGATGCATATTGAAATGGGCGACTAAGGACGGTACAGTTCTACCAGAATTGGTACCATTAAATTTCATAGGGCGTCAGGTAAACTCTTTCAATTAAAAATGTAATGCGTGTACTAGGTTTGAAGAAAAATTTAGTCTCAGTTGCAATGTTAGGAGGATAGAGGCTATGATGTTGTTTTCAGTGAAGGAAAAGTTTTCATGCGACACAGAGAAACAGGGAAAGCTAAGAAGATTGGGATTCGAGTTAAGAATCTCTATAGACTTGATGTAGATGTGATTTCTATAGAGCTTCCTACCATTGGGAAGTGTGAAAAAGTCATGCAATTGACCCTTGAGAGGGAGCTGGATTTGCATGCAGGTAAGAGTGAACCTCAAGATGTGGAGCAGCCACATGCGAAGGATCATGGAGTGGGAGCAACCACTCATGTAGAGAAATTTTGAGCCATATGGGCAGAGGGAGTGCATGTAGATATACCACCAAGTGAGAGGTGGGGCGACATGCATGAATAATCCCAAGAAGAAATTTTGGGCATGATTCATTGAGATGGTGTGGATCTCATTAATCGAACCTGGCTACTAGGAATCCACAGAGTAGCAGTAGTAGGATCAGTTGGATTGATGCAGTCAGTTGTCGTGAGGATATGAAATCAAAGTGACAGTGTCAGATACTGAAGCACAGATCAGAGTTGGCAGCAAGTGCAAATTGCATGGATGCAAGTGTCAGTAGCGCAGAGGATCCAGTAGACATGTGCAGTAGATAGTAGCAAGTCATAAGACTTTGATGATAGATGTATTATATTGTTTTAGTTTTTTGGAGGCTACTCAGTTTCGGAAGTGATGCATGCAAAGGTTGCATGTGCGAAAAACACTATCGAAGTGTTGCATGCAAGAGTTGCATGTGCGAGAAACATTATAGAAGTGTTGCATTCATGAGTTGCATGTCACATGCATGGATTTGCATGGAGTTGCATGTCGCATGCATGGAGTTTCATGTCGCATGCAAGGACATTCCTTTCTTGTTGAGAGGGAGTGTTGAAGTTTGCAACAAGAAACAGTGAAATTGGCATCCGGAAACAACATCCATGATCCTAGTGAAAATTAAGCACCTACACTAGGGTGGGGCCCACACAGCCTATTTTTAGGTGAATGTATATTTTTAGATGAATGTTTATTTTTATTATCCCTTAATATAGATGGACACTAAACTATAATCTATTCTCAATGTGGACTTGAAAATAGTTAACTGAAGTGGCAAATCAGTTAGCTAAGTGAATTTCGAGTTAAGAGGTTGGTTGGTGGGACATGCAGAGTGACTTGAGATGTAACTGAGTGATTCTAGTTGTAACGGAGTTAGAAGTGCAATGGTGCATGAGTTGTGCAAGTTGTAAATCAGTTTAACTCAGTTAAGTGAGTTAAAGTCAGTTGTGCTAGTTGTAACTGCAAATACACTAGTGAGAGATCAAGTGAATTAAATATTAATTAATTCACATGTAGTGATCTCACATGCAACTGATGTTTTTACTATTATTAACTGCATGCATGTCAGATGCAGTGGAGACCCAGTTGAGTTCTAGGTGAAAGGGAAGATAACTATCAGTCGTGAAATTATCTGCTTGCACACATGCAAGCACACACACATTGGATGAGCCCATGATATTTACGCAGTCAAGGCAGGCAAGGAATCCATTATTCAGGGTTATTTACCATCAGGGATTGAGCAGTGGAGGCAGGTTGTCTGGAGACAGTAAATTTGCTAAGGGATTTGCCAATTTTTGTATGACAGTGTGATACAATTAGTTGATGTACTGAGAGCTCTTGTGAGAAGAGTTTTGTATGTAATTGTTTCATGATCCATGATATAATATACAATAGAATATAGTGGGGTTTTTAGTTGTAAGCTTTCCCTGGGAAATTATCTGTGTTGTGTGTGATTGATCTTTCTTCATGCTTATGTAATTGGTGATTGTGTTTTAAATTCCACAAAGATTTGTAGAAGCGATTCAGTATTTAAATTTAGCATATTGTTAGATTGGGTGAATACAAGATATACATGCATATTATATAATTTATACATTGGTGACAAGATCCAAGTTCAAACTATATTTCCAGAACTTGACAAGGAAGGAAAAATCATATTGGATTCTGAAGCAATCACGAAAACAAGAATCTGACGGCTATGGAATCGAACAATTTAAGAATATCTCATTAAGTGGAAGAACTTACTTGCTAAATATTCCACATGAGAGGATGAGTGTTTTATGAAGAAGCCTCCAGAACTACTCAAGCGTTGAGGAAAACACTTTTTTGAAGGAAAGGAGCATGTTAGGTCCCTATAATACTAGTTTATCCCCCATATTGTTATTTTTGTGCCCCATACATTCCCACTATTGTTATTGTTGTGCCCTTACATTATTATTTTTATGTAGACCCTCATTATATTTTGGCCCTTTAGACTCCTCTATATACCAAGTACTTTTTTCATTTGAATCATCCAAGAATTGTTCATTTATATGATGTAAGGGGACGTTGTCCCCTCGAAGTGGCTTATTATTTAGTCATTGATCTATATTTTCTTATGTTTTTGTTTTATTTTTATGTGGATACATAAGAGGAGGAGAAAGATTGAATTGAAGGAGTCCAACATTTTACCTGAAGATTGAGACTCGCACACAACATTTAGCAAATATTCTTTAATCAAATCATAGAATTCCATAGGGAAACCATCTAGGCCTAGACTCTTAGATCTATGAATTAATTGTAAATCTACCCAAAATTATTGCTCAAAACTAAGGAATTCATATCCTTTGTCATAATTTGAGGGAATTTCGATACAACATGCACAATTTCCTGAATAGGACATCCCGAAGGGACCAAAAAAAGGTTTTGAAAATATATATCGCTCTCCTCCGCTTTATCCCCAAAAGTGGACATGCATTAGAGAAATTTTGAAGTCTAAAATTGTAATGTTCCTAAATTAGCTTCAGCTAACTTGGAACATTAATTTTGCCTTACTTATTTTGTATTTCATGTGTAATGAATAAATTGTAAGGGAGGATGTCTAATTCTCTTGCAAATCAAGAATAAATCAGTGCCTTTGTGAAAAGAGACATATTTAGGCCATTGGAATAAAATCTTGCAGGTGTGAAAGGGCCAAGACCACCAAAGGAGATCCTAGTTGACCAAGTCAACAGTGCTGTCTAGGTCCATTGAACCTCCTTGATGGACTGCGCAGTTCTAGAAGGGGTTTCCAGGTGTGAAAAGGACCAAAGAATGAAAGCGGTTTAGGGTTTTCCAAGAGACTCAAATGTTATAAAAGGAGGATGAAGGCTCATGAGGAGGTTGTTGATCATATTTCATTTTGAGAGCTTGCTAAGGCAACTCCATTTCTCTTTGTTGTTTAGCAAGAGAAAGAGAGGATCTCCTGCTTAGGAATCCTCTATCCTTCTTTGAGTAGCTTTTGGAGGGAAGTAAGCTATATTGAACCACTATCAGGTTGAAGGCCAAGCTATGCTTGTATTGACAGCGCTGGTTCATTGAGGGTTTTGCTGCTGCAGCAAGTGTAGTAAGTGGAAATTCTAGATCTGCAAGGATCTAGTAGTTTTGAGGGATTTCTCTCAGGGAGGGTGTCTTGTGACCACCCGAAAGAGGATCTCTATCATATTTTAATCTTAGATCTATATTCTCTACGTATTGTTACATTCAGCCCTCGCTATTGCGCAGTCTCCTTTGTCTACTTCATTATCTCTCGTGTACTGCTTCATTATTTCTTAGATCTTTCATTGTACTGGTTTCTGGTGATTGAGGTTTGCCTCTCACCTTGAAGATTAATGAAGTAGCTTGCTGATAGCTTATGTTTTGATCTGATTTATATTATGAATAAAGTCATATTCAGAAATTACTGAAGCTTTCTACAGTTCTGTGTATAAAAATTTAGATCTACACTTTCTACTGCATTATTTTGTAAAACCCTTAAGGGGATCTTGATTAGAAGGTTGAGTAGTTTCCAGATCTGATTTGGATCTGATGTTTCAGCCATTTTTATGATGTAGATATGTAATTTAATGTCATACTACTAAATCACACTTGTTAGGATGTTTTTCAGTCATTTCTACAACTTTTACATATACTACAGCTCCTAGATTTGAAGATTTCTTGTTCATTTCTTCATAGAATTCACTGTATTCTTTAAGAAGCTCCATTGAAAGTTTGATATGCTACTACTATACTGTTATATATGTCTGATGGCTAATTTCCAGTGACTTCCAGGAGGAACTGTGCAATTCTAAAGTGGGTTCTTCTTCATTCTATCAGCTCTTCTCTTTAGTTGATTTTTAACTAGTCAGCTTCGTGGGAGATCTGTTTAAGGCCCTTAAACCCTTTTTTTTTGCTGAAACTCTACGTGGAGGTGCCACACAGCCTATGCTAAGGGAAACCAGCCCTGAGCAGCATTTTTCTTTCACCATTTTTCTTATACAGCGTTTTCCCTGAGCCTCTTGCAGTTTTGCCTAGTAGTGGAATTTCCTGCTTCTCTCTTGTTTGGTTTTTGCTTCTCTTTGGATCCATTATTTAGATCTATAGATGTAAGGTTCTCAAGGGCATAAAAATCCAAGAGTATTGTGTCATTCCCACACTTTTTGTGTTTCATCAGTCTTCTATAAACAGAGTCTAGAACGGGCCAGGAAGCCTCTGGTTTTCATCCTCTCCTTAGAGGTGATATAACCAGTAAATGCCCTACTATTCTATCGCTAGTTTAGAATTTGCTGGTGTGATTTCCACACTACTCTGATTCCATAGAGGAATATCTTAAGATATTCCCTACTGAGCCTATTTTTCCCCATTTGGGACATTACAAAAATGGGTCTCCTAAGAAAAATGTACAACCAAAATCAAATTTATAAGAACCGATAGGATTTAAGATGATGATGTCAACCATGGGGGTTGATTCACCATTTTTGGAGTAAAAAATTAAAAAGATAAAAAAATAATAAAACTACTTTTTCAACTTATGTCCCTAATGTTTTACTCAAATTTTGAGTGGGAATACTCATTGGATGCAAAATTTAATTCCTCATCCAAGGAGTACCCATGTTGCATACTTTCGATGGACCCTGCTGCACGAAAAATGAGAAATACATGAAAAAATGTGATTATAATCATGTTTTTGGGTAGTAGGGTCCATAGAAAGTATGCAACGTGTGTACTCCTTGGATGAGGAATTAAATTTTGCATCCAACGAGTACTCTCGCTTGAAATTTGAGTAAACCCAAATTTCTCATGTATTTCTCATTTTTCATGTAGCAGGGTCCATCGAAAGTATGCAACATGGGTACTCCTTGGATGAGAAATCAAATTTTGCATCTAACAAGTGTTCCTGCTCGAAATTTGAGTAAACCCATAGGGAAATAAGTTGAAAATACGAGTTGAAAAAATAGTTTTTTCTTTTTCCCCTGTAAAATTTGATGATGTAATATAATCCTATTTTATTATTTCCACTATGATTTATTTCATAATTTCCTTAGGAGGCCCATTTTAGACCTCAAAAATCCTCTAATGGGGCTTCGTTTAGGTCCAAAACACGTAAGATGGTATTAACCCGATTTCTTCCATTTTGCAAAGTGGTGGAAAATCCTTGTATTTTTATTCCCTAAGGACAACCATTTCACCCTGCTTTTTAGTCTCCACTTCTCCTACCCCTCCAACAACAGAGCATGCCTCTCAAATTTGAGTGATTTCAATATCTCTAGTTGATCAAAAGATATAGCATTTGAGTCCATTATGGAGTAGGCATATTCTATCCTACCCTCTACCACTGACAATATATTTATTCTTCAAAGAAAAGCCTTGGTCCATTCCCGATAGGCTTGTTTGATTAAGGCCAAATTACTTGCAAATTGCTCCATATAGGATGAGGAGGTTGTGGGACTTATATGACATCATTCACCTACCACCAATGAGTTGTACTCTCCTTCCTCTAGTCAAGAGGGTAAAAAATGGAAAGGAGTATGTTTTGGATTGTCCGTAGTAGATATGTGTAACAAAATAGGATGTTGTTCAAAGATTCCTCTAGTTCCCACCGTATATTTCAATAAAATCTTAGAACCCATAAGTGATTCAAAAATTTAAAATCATTCCATCCACTTAGATACCTCATTTCCTTCAAATTGATTGTTCGACCAAGTTGGAGTGATCTTTGTTAGATCTAAATCTAACAGGTGATTATTGATAATGAAATCAAAAAAGAAACAATGTAATGGGTCCAAGCATAGACTAGGCCCCCATACGTCCTGAAGGCTCAAAGCGAAGTTTAGATCTCCACCAATGATAATGTGATGATCCTTGAATTCTCCTGCAGCTACCAATCCTTCACAATATGATTCACAATTAGTATAAGGATCATATACATTCATTAATGAGATAGGAATCACTTAAAATTTGAACATCAATTTCACCATAATTGCAGAAGGGTTAAGAGAAATGGTTAGGGCCTTACAGTTCCTACTTGAGAAAGAAATTAACCCCGCAAAAAGCCTTCAAATCATTAGGATAATTTTGAGGTCTAAAATGCGCCTCCTAAGGACATTATAAAACAATATTGGAAATAATAAAATAAGATTAGATTATATCATCACATTTTAGAGGGAAAAAATAAAAAACTACTTTTTCAACTTATCTCCCTATGGGTTTACTCAAATTTCGAGTGGGAACACTCATTGGATGAAAAATTTGATTCAGCATCCAAGGAGTACCCATGTTGCATACTTTCGATGGACCCTTCCACACGAAAAATGAAAAATCACATTTTTCCTGTATTTCTCATTTTTCGTGTAGCAGGGTCCATCAAAAGTATGCAACATGGGTACTCCTTAGATGAGGAATTAAATTTTGCATCCAAAGAGTACTCCTGCTCGAAATTTGAGTAAAACCTTAGGGAGATAAGTTGAGAAAATAGTTTTATTATTTTATTATATTTTAATCTTTTTACTTTTTTACCCCAAAAATGGTGAATCATCCCCCATGGTTGACATCATCATCTTGAATCCTATTGGTTCTTATAAAGTTTATTTTGGTTGTACATTTTTCTTAGGAGGCCCATTTTAGACCTCAAAATTTATCTAATGTCAGGGTGGTTTTAAGACTATTCCTTTTGAAAATTTTCAAGAAACTTACGAGCTTTGAGGCTAGCACACATGGTTTCTTGTATCATAAGAAGATCTAGTTTATAGATAGATAACAGCTGCATGAGGGTCAACTTTTATGGGTACCCTCTACGCCCCTCGCTTTGAATGAGAGGATTGTCATGGAGAATCCTTGGAGAGGGAATCATTTTTTCTAAGGGCCCTAGCCATGGAGACTTGCTTACCTTTCTTAATATTTAGCATCACTTTATCTTGCCTTATGCAAACTAGACTTCTTGTCCACTAGATTCGAACAGAGGAGCATTCAAGGAAAGTCTACCACTAGACGGGAGGGATATATTTGGGAAGTTTCCTAGGAAACAATGCATAGAATTTTTTCTTGGCTTTTGACACACTCAGGGAAGGAGGGAGGGAAGTAACCTTAGCACAGGGGGATGGTGATCCCGGGATTGGGGGAGTAGGATGGATAGAATCAAAACCTTATAATGGATTGAGGGCCATTAAGGAGACCTTGGGAGGTCATAAAGTAGGGGAAGAGTACATGGGACGAAATTCAAAAGAACGGGGAGGGGAAAAGGAATTACCAAAAGAAGGTACATCTGACGAAAACCCAATTGAGGAAGGAGTCATGGCCTCTGAGAAAACCTCCAAACCATTTCCTTGAATAACATTGACCTGATTTTTGTTGAGACCCATAAGAATTTCAAGCATGCACTAGGGCACCCCCACTAGTGTAATCCTTGATTAGATTCCTTGCTTCATGGAATCGATGAAACCTAAATGATAATTTCCAATGATTGACCCTTTGAGTCTGCGCCCTCTTGTCCATAAGGAGTTCCACTTTTACTACCAAGTCATTCTTTAGGTTTACATCAACCTAAATCCACATCACTTAGCAATCCTCTTTGACCTACCATCCTTCCTCTTCTCCAACAAAGGAAGTTGACTTGTTACCCATGGCAACGAAGGTGTCTTGACTCCAAAAATGAAGGTGCAAACCAGGCATTATTGCCCAAACCCTAAATTCATCCATTGGTTGCTTATTTGGGTCGAAAGCGATGGACCAGGGTTTAAGCAGTAAACCTTCCCTCCCCCAACTCCATTTATGATCTAATATATGTGTGAAACCCTCCTCCTACCTGAAGATGAAATCCAAACATCCTCAAGCCAAAGTGTGAACCATTAGTACATAGTCTAATAGAGGGCTCCATTATGAGGAGACCCATGTCTCCAATGGCACCTAAAAGCATGCTTTGACCCTAAAACGACGGGTTTTTCCCTCATAATCCAGGACTCTAATGGGACTAATATCCTTTCCCACTATTAAGCTAACCACCTCATGCTCCCTTCAAATACATTTTCCTTTTCGGCAAGAAGGGAATGAACAATAGAGAGTCGGTGAAGCCTTTGAGACACAAGTGGAATGGGAAGAAATCGATGGAGGATCGATTAAATGGAAAGGAGAAGTGGATGGTTGGTAGGGAATTGATGAATCCATGAGGCGGGAGGGAGGGGGCGGAAAGTTACCACAAGGGACGACATCTGACACATGCCACAAGAAAGGGGAAAGGACATAGGTGTAAAAAGTTGGTTGATCCAATAATGGGAGAGACGGCTAGCGAAAATCGAATTGCAGTCGAAAAACTCTACCACAAGGAGGACTAAGCTCATATTCCACGAGCTCCTCCAAATCATCGTCAATTTTTTGCCTCATAAATCTACAAGGAATCCACACTTGTTGACTCACGCATCCACTTCCTACTACAAGATATGTGGAGCTCTGCATTGTCAAGTTGGACATATCCAAGGGCCATATGCCTTGACATCCATGGAGGATTGTTGATCTACCTTTGAATCCTCTGTTGTAGAGCCCTTTCCCTATTCGACATCTGGTATCGATCAGAAATATATATAGAAATATTCTTATTTTTAATTAATTATCACATACAAAAGTTAAATTAAAAGATAAAAAAATAAAATGCATCAAAGAAAAATGATAAATAAAAATATGTATTATCATAATTTTAATAAAAATTTAAATAAAAATGGGTCAGCCCTGGCTTAGGCTCAGCCTAGTCACAAAAATGTATTAAAAATAAGAATATTTCTATATAGAAAGAAATATGAATTTTATATAAATAATATTATTAAGAACTAATATAGATTTATCTCAAGTGTGAATCTATCATATCTTAACTCTAAATATTAAGTTGGTAATAGCTCACTTTACTAGATCAATATTTTATTGCATTGCCTAAAAATTGTTAAACATATTTGTATAATGAGAATAGACCTATCTTTAACTCCTAGAAATCAAATATCACATAATACTAAAAGTTTCTCAAGTTTTGGTCTTAAAATGAAATTTACATAATGAAAAAATTAATTCCTCTAGATTTTTAGTAAATCTAACATTAAAATATATTTGTATTAATTACTCTACAAACATATCAACCAATACTTTGTAAATTAAAATAAATAAATAAATAATAATAAGTAACGATTATTAAAGACAATGATGATTAATATTTTTATATAATAACAACCATTATTAAAGACAACATTAAAGACAATGATGATTATTATATAAGGGGGCATTCTGAGAATCGAACTCGGGACCTCTCGCACCCAAAGCGAGAATCATACCACTAGACCAAATGCCCAATTTGAATAAAATCTTTGTCAGTTTCCCAAATGTACAAGAAGGGTGACGAAAGTTATAGCACGGACATGAAAATATAAATGCTTTAGATTTTGGAAATCGTAACCAGATTCACGGATTTGACGCCTTCGAACACTTGCCATGATCGATTGCCTTAAGATTTAAGGTGTTTTATGGATTTGGTGTCAAAAGATGCTGACAGTAAACTGCAAAACCATGGATTTCGTGTTGAGAGTTGCATTTGAACCGACGCCCTTTCGAACCAGAACCTTATTTAAGGTGTTTTATGGAATAGCCTGCAACTTATATTTGATGACAATCAAGAGGATGGATTTCGTGTTGAGAGTGGGATTTGAACCCACGCCCTTTCGAACCATTACCTTATTTAAGGTGTTTTATGGAATAGGCTGCAATTTATATTTGATGACAATCAAAATGTTAATTGCGTTAATATTTAAGGTGTTTTATGGAATAGCCTGCAACTTATATTTGATGACAATCAAGAGGATGTCATCAAAATGCTAATTGCGTTAATATTTAAGGTGTTTTATGGAATAGCCTGCAACTTATATTTGATGACAATCAAGAGGATGGATTTTGTGTTGAGAATGGGATTTGAACACACGCCCTTTTGAACCAGAACTTTATTTAAGGTGTTTTATGGAATAGGCTGAAATTTATATTTGATGACAATCAAGATGCTAATTGCGTTAATATGTAAGGTGTTTTATGGAATAGTCTGCAACTTATATTTGATGACAATCAAGAGGCTGACAGTAACAGCAAAACCATGGATTTAATCACAATATTTTCATGTTGAGAATGAGATGCTGACATTAACAGCAAAACAATCAACTTAATCACAATATTCTCATGTTGAGAGTGGGATTTGAACCCACGAAAGACAATCAAGAGGCTGACAGTAACAGCAAAACCATGGATTTAATCACAATATTTTCATGTTGAGAATGAGATGCTGACATTAACAGCAAAACAATCAACTTAATCACAATATTCTCATGTTGAAAGTGGGATTTGAACCCACGAAAGACAATCAAGAGGCTGACAGTAACAGCAAAACCATGGATTTAATCACAATATTTTCATGTTGAGAACCTTAATCTGGCACCTTTGACCAACTCGGCCATCTCAAGATTTATGAAAATCTTTAGACAATCCTCTAGTATAATAACTCCCCTTTAAATCCATTTTCAATGGATGGTTTGTTTGATCGAAAAACTTTAATTTTTAAATATTATGAAATACGTGAGTTGATTTTCAATCGAATGTTTCAGATTCCAATTCTAGTGCATGTACTACTGATTTGCAAATTGGTTTGAGATTCCATTCAAAAATATATATATCATAAGAGTTTGACAAAGTGGAGAGATGTTAACTATTTGTCGGATGTGATTTGAGATATCAAAATTATTTATATATATACATTGCAATTTAGGCTATAGATTAAGTGACTTTTTATCTAAGTTCAATTAGACTAACCAAACAACACACTGCTAACAAATCTAAGAGATAAGCAAGAAACCATGTATCAAATGAATTTTCCCTCGGTTGGAGCTTGTTTGATTAGGGCCCAAGTAAGCTATGAAGAAATGGATAGGATAATTACCCTGGCCTCTTGCTTATCAAATCAATTCCCAATGCAAGTACCCTTAATTATGCATGTGAAACCTCTGAGGGATCCAAGTGACTACTAACCAACGTCTATCCCAAGTACAGCAAGCATGCCCACTTTTCGTCACTTATGTAAGGTCCCTAAAATTATGGCCATTATGGTTACCACCTACACACAAAGGTAGAATATTGAGCCTGCAACCTCCAAAAGAGACCCACGTATGTGCGTAGACCACACCATCAAGACCAAATGAAGTGGAGCTATCACTCCATTCCTAGTGTGACCTAGATTTAGGCCCTTCTATTAAAAGGGCTTCCCAAGAAACGTCTAATTGTAAATGGATATTGCACTCCCTAAATCAATATTCTAGGGCTTGTTTCACAGTCTTGGAGAGTGGCATCTCCAACCTATTCTAAGGACCTAAAAACCTTGGAGTGCTACCCAAGAAATTAAAATTTGTCTTACAAAATTTATAAACATTGCTTTTAGTGGTTGTTATTAAATCAAATGGTTATGGTATGAAACTTGATGGTGTGATTGACTTGATTTCCAAATAAAGGAATGCACTATATGTGAATGCAATTGCTCACTTTCAATGAAAACTAACTAAAGTAAGGTGAGATCTTTCCAATGCAAAGTGAATGCAGATCCTTATCACTATCTCCTATGTCACTATGAATCATCCACAAGCAAATCTTATTTGAAACACTCAAACAAGAAAAACAAATATACAAGAAACAACAAAAAAGATGTGCCCAAAACTAAACCCTACCTATAACCAAGGATGCATTCGAAAAATAAATATGATAAATGAATATACTCATTATAGCGGGAAGAAACAAAAGGGTTATGGAACAATGGTGGCATAGTTGCACTCAGCTCCAATGTCTCTGCAATTAATCAAACCTAAGATTAATTTAACACCCTAAAAATGACTACAAATCCACTTATTTCAAGTGAATTTGAGGGTAATTGACTAAGCAGAAGATCTAGTAGATAAGATCCCACATTGGCCTAAGCCATGGGCTCAAGAGACTAAGGGAAAGGTGAGAAATTTGCATGGAATACCACAAAGAACCCACCCAAAGGTGCTCCAACACTCTGTCATAGGCTTCATAAAGATTTTAACACTCTATGATGGCCTAGGCAAGTTGTAGAATAGGGGACCAACACTCTGTCAAGGCTAGGAAGGAGAGTTGAAAGGATTTTTTACCCAAATACCCAATTTTCAGGTAGAAAATTGTGAGACTTCGCCCTCCCAGAGTTCCTAACAAAGACTCAAATCAATAAAAATAAAGCAAAGCAAAAAAATGTGACACTAAAGAGCCAAAATAAACCTACTAGAGTGCTCCTCGGTGTATTCTCCAATTCTATTAGCTGGACTTTCCTCTATTTCGCAAAGTACTAGTTCCCATAGGCCTGCCCAAGACCCATCACAAATGGTTTCTATGACTTATTTATCCCACTATACATGTCAATACAATATGACTGAAATGAACAAGAAAAGACATGGACAGCTAACTTTGACTTGGAAGGTGGATAGTTGAATGCTTCCAATGGTTGGAGTGCTAGAGATCTTGCTCCTTACTCCTCGTACCTATGACCTTCAAAACAGAAAATCAAAAATAACTAAACTCCACTACGTGCAACAATGTGAGTGTTAGCAAAAATATTACAAAAGTATCTCTTGAGGCCCTTGCCCACAATTCCTCCTCTAAACAAAGCTCACAATCAAGCTCACTACTTCAATTTATCTCAAGGCAAAGTTGGGTTTTCAATTTGGCACCATGTCCTTATGTTTGCTTCTCTTTATTTTCTCCATGGAGAGCTTTTCTTTTATAGATGAGTTATCAAAGTGATATAATAATCTAGACATATTTTTTACTAAGTTCAATTCAAACCTTTCATCCTTATCTTAAAATTACGATCATTTGTTTCTATGTCAACCCTTTACCATGCACTCTAGCAACCCAAGCCACCTCAACACTCTATTTTAGAGGTATTGGAGCATTCAACTCTCCTAGCTAGGTCATCTAGGATATTGGAACTCTCTTTGTGAGTGTGTATGGGGCATTGAAGAGGAAAAATTCAGTTTTTTTAAGGGTTTCCATGAAGCTTTTTCTACATCTCAACATTATCCATGTGTTGCTTCCCTTGTAGACTCGGGGGGGGGGGTTCGTCAACATATAACACTACCTTATCCACTTATCCTTTTACTCTCAAAAACCGTATTTGCTAATATTTAGTCTTATTTTTGGAGCTTATCTATATTTTTATAGTTAGGAGTTACATGTGTGATTTCTTTCTTCATATATCACTTATTTATGTTTGATCATATATTAAGTCAACTCTATTATTGACTCCAACTCCATTATTTATTAAACCACTCCATTTTTTGGCTAGTTAATTAGAACTAAGGCAGAGTTTCTTTTTAATTATTTGTACATGCACAAGGAACCCCAACCATGTGCACATTGTTCATCTCTCAAGAGAGTGTTATTTAATTATGCTGAAGTGAAGTAGTGTAACGCAAGTGAATTCAAATTGTATTGCAATAGCTTAGTCTAAATAGTGATATTGTATTCTCTCTTCTCTATTTTCACCTTGTAATTACTAATGTAGTTTTTTGTCACAACTAGGTCCTTGTGCTTGTGCCTAAAATCCCACACCGTATTAGAGCATAGGAACAATTGCGAGGAAAACATATATTTTATTATAGCTCACATAGGATTCAACATCCCAAGGAGGTTGGATCAACCCATTACTATGATTCTTATTCCATTCAACTACTTTGAGTGGAAGCCTATGATCATACTTCTATTGTAAAGTAAGGGACTTTATAGAATTACCATGGTAGTAAGAGATCACAATTCAACTATAGAGAAGTCGAAGTACTTTAATAGGATGGATGAGGCTTATGGATTTCTATGCTTTTTCATTCCTCCAAACTTGCTCTGCCATGTTGAAGATTGCTCAACTCTCGACAAGGTATGGACTAAGTTGGATAGACTATTTGAAAATCTAAATGAAGCAAGAGGACATCAATTTGAGAATTAGCTCATATCTTTGATCCCAAGCAAATTCAAGACTCTACATGACTTCTTTTCCAAGTTTAATACTTTGCTTGAATAGGTAAAATCATGTGGCATTGATAAAAAAAAGAGGAGCAACTTATCCTCTCAACTCTTTTAAAGATATGACCTAAGTATTTTGTGTTTGTTTCTTCCTTCCACACTACAAGGATTCTATGAGAAAACATTGAAAGATTCCCTCAATAGATGACTTCATAGATTCATTAATTCATGACCAAAGTAAGCTCATTCAAATTGGGGGTTTTAAAAACCCCAAGGCCTATGTGCTTGTAGTGTAGGACGGTAACAAAAATAAGAAGTAGAAATCAAGGAATCTTGATGACATGGCTGGAGAAAGCATTGAATCCACTAAGGAGACTTCAAACTCCAAGGGACAAAATTCTAAGAAGGAGACAACAAGTGCAGCTATTGTAACATAGGATTTCATCTAGACAGTTTTTGTATGGTGAAGACCATTTATCTTATGGAAAAAGTAAGTTAGCATCTAGACCTTAAAATGTGAAGAAGAAGACAGAAGACAAATCACCAAACGATCAAGGTATGGGTCATGTTTTGATTGTATAGATATGAAGTGTACAAAATTTTCAAAGGTTTGACGGATATGTGAGAGATTAGTTTAGGTCATGTAATTTTGGTGTTGCCTTTGTGTGATTGTAACTTTATTATGTGTCAAATTAAAGGATTCTTTATTTCAAAAATAAATTACTTTACCTTTTTTATGTTTTTTTTAGTTTATTAAGGAAGAAATGGTAATTGTCAAAGGATCTTATCGTGATTGGTTTGGAGAACAATTTGTTTCCTTAGTAGCATGGATTCAATTCTCTTGAGACATGTTGTAATTGGTTTGTTTGCGACATTTATGAAATAGTTGTATATGATGTAATAGTGGCAGCTGATCTTTTGAATTGAAGTTACCGATTCTCCAAAAATTCTCATTCCAATTTAAAAGAGGGGGGGTGTGGGAAATGGTAACTAAAATAGATAATCATTCAAGTCACCACAATACTACTACAACTATAACCCCTTGGTTCGATGATAACCTACAAAAACATACCAAACAAGAATATTAAAATAACAAATAATTAACAATATAATCATCATTTTAGTCAATAACATAAAATTGTATTGTTAATCGCCACCTTCCAAATAATTAATATCACTATTGATAATAAGGTCGATATAATAGCCCACAGACCATACTAAACAAGTAAAGAATATTAAAATAACACATAATTAACCATTTAACCATCATTTTAGTCAATAACGTAAAAGTTCATTGACAAACACCATGTTCGAAATAATTAATATCAATATTGATAATAGTTAAAATATATATCATATGCAATCAAAGCAATGAATGCATGCAAAATTTAATATGTGAATGTATGTATATATGAAGCTAAAGTGTGTGAGTGTGTGTGCATGTGTGTGTGTTGTCTTTTTAGATCTAAACGGAGATTAAGTTGGGGCTAGCCCAAATATTGGATGGAAGAATGATCTACCCAACTACGAGATATTGCCTCCAAGATATATGCCGCTAAGGATAGTTTTTACCCTTCACAATTTGTTCTCACTCTCCACCCCTCCCAAGAAGTTTGAACCTAAGACCTAATGTTGAATAACCCCCACACAAAGCAACTAGTCTACACCACATCTGATATATATACACAGAGAGAAGGGTCCAATATTATGAGAGGACTTGTAACAACCAAAGAAATTAAAGAACTTTAGAAACATTGCCATCATTAGTAACATTTGGACTTGTAACATTGTCAATTTAACTAGATATAAAATTCTATGGTTCCAATTCAAAATAGACAATGTTTTGATGGATATAGAAGTATATGGGTTGGTATCTAACTATGGTATTTGAAAGTGTGGTAGGCATAAAATTATTCACAACTATATATAAGTAGAACAAAGTCCACTCCATGTCTCCTCAAAATCAATCAATCAATGATATTTATTGACTTCCTTAAAAGTAGTGTGTTAGGCTCCCATTTTGTAACCTTTTTCAACCACTCATTGGAAACCAACTTTCTCAATAAATTGATAAATTTCACTCCATTCCATGCAATTCTATTATTTACTCCCATGTTATAAGATATATCCAAAAAAATGAAAACGTTAAGATTATTTTCTCCATCCTTGAATTCCTCTTCAATTCTTCTGGGTTGTTTTTCTTTTGCTTTCTTAGAAATATTGTTCACACAGAAGTAACATTCCAAGGGAAAATGATTAAGCCCCAATCTCATTCAAACAGCAAACAAAATATGCTAAGTTTTTAATTTTCCTAACCATAATTGAATAGCCCTACGAAATATTTTAGATTTAATTTTCAAAAGCCACTCATAAATGTAATAACTTCCATGAAATTCTCAATAAAATGTTTATAAACAGAAGCAGAAATCGTATGAAGCGAATGAGTATAGCGAAAACTTATGTTGCATGCAAATTTGTTTGACTCGAGAAATTTAATTCTCGAGCTGTGAATTAATGGCCACTAACCGTAATTTTAATGGGTAATTTGGTGGCTTCAGATTTTGAAAACATCCAGTGGGAAAACATACGTTAATTGTATAAAAATCCTAGATAGCGTCTCTGTTAATCCAGAGCCAGGTCACTAGATCCCAGTAAAGGTGATGTAAATTTCGTTCATTACCATAAGATTTTCTATTAATTAACCTCGCCATTGCTCTTCAACCAGTCACAAGGCCACCAGAATTTTGATTTAAATCACATGTTGAACATATGTCTGTTTTGATAAAGGCTTGTGAAATTTACCATACATCTTTCTGTCTGTCATCACCATTTCTCGTTAACCGAGCTATCGTGATATACCAGTTGTAATCTCAATTGTTGGAATAAAGATTTTTTCATTCATTGTTAAACTAAAATTAATTTATTATACTTGGAAAATAAAATTGATTTATTTTAGTTTATTTATGTTTAATTAAGAATTAATTTAAATTAAATTTTGAGTGGAGTTTTATTAAATAACATTTAGCTCCACTGGGCCACTTTTTTATTAAGATATTTTTTAGCAAAACTCAGTCACTTTAAACTCTATAAAGTTTTCTATCAGCAGTTTAGGTTAAACTCTCTGTCAATTGCGCCACCCAGATATACAAGTGATTGGTTGTTAAAACAAAATCCTCATTAAAATTAAAGCACGTTAGAATCTTAACCGTAGGATTAAATGATTTTCAACCATTGATTTATGACATTGTTTGATTAATGAAAAAAAATTAAAAATCAATTAAATTTTAAAACCTAAACACTATACATACTACTTAATGTCTTAAACATATCTTTGTTATTTTGAACTATAGCCTATGATTATAATTTATAAATTTATAAACTATAGTTTTCTAAACACTTAATTTGGAATTTATAATTAAATTTTAATGACTTGTTCATATTTACAATGTTATTAAATTTTACTTTTAGGCTTTAAAATTTAGCTGTTATTTAAATTTTAAAATATTCATCATACATCACAACATCATAAATGATTATGTAGATAATAGTAGATTGTACTGTAGTAGGCTAATAGTACTTCTTAAGTTCTTGACAATGTACAATGATAAAGAGATTTGTTTTTGTGATGCACAATAATGATTAAATAGTACTAATATTAGACCATTAACACTTTATTTTGTAATTTAAATTTCAAAACTAGTAATACTTCTCATTTTTGTATTTTAATTTATTATTCATTGTTTATATTGAATTACTAAATTATATTTTATTTTATTTTTAGTAAATATAAAAATTAATTGAAGGAGTGCAGTACCCAACCTGCCATTCCCAGAAAATTTGAAAATAAGCTCTAGCCGTTGCAGAAACTAGTCCCCATACCCACATCCACATCCACAATTTCTTACAACAAAGTGAAAATTTGAAAATACCCTCTAGCCGTCCCAGAAACAGTGCCCCGTACCCATCCCCACCCCGACAGCCAGTGCAACATAGAAAAATTCTTACAACGGAGTTACAAATTTATTCATTCAATGGAAGTCTGGATTTGTGGGTTTTCGGTGTAACATAATGTATAACTGACTGATAATATATACTGACCACACAATAAAACATTATACAGATTATCCAAGTATAAATAATATGGATGCCCTCAATATGCATAGAGGCAGTCATCCCAGGATCTCTTATCTATATTTCACAACACTCAACTTAACCAACAAAACTAATTCCAAGTTTTTAAAATACGCATAGAGGCAGTCATCCCAGGATCTCTTATCTATATTTCACAACACTCAACTTACCCAACAAAACTAATTCCAAGTTTTTAATTTTATATTGTCTGCTTTTATCACTTAAGGTTAACCTTTATATGCGTCATGAATGTAAATAATTTTATTTCTAAGTTATATATATATATATATATATATATATATATATATATACCTATACCTTTTCTTTTTATAAAGTTCATTCCTTCTTTATAGCTTTTGCTAGTGAAAAGCTGTCATTTCTGGGCTTGTCCATGGAGTTCGTGCAAGGCCTGTCTTGGCTTCAGGAAACTTAAGAAAAGGCAGGAGATTTTAATGTCATTAGAAATATTCCAAAATGTCAAACACAGCATATCTACTTTGTTTAGGGAAACTGATTTGCACCTAGAAAAATTGAAACAGACGACTACATTCTTGTACAGGTTTCAGGTATCAGGAACCAACTATATATGTTGCCAATGAAGATGACGACGTTGCGTTCATGAATTTATTTGCCTCATTTGTCACAGGCAAAATCATCTTTCAACAATATAAGATCGATACCTGAAAAAGTTTATCTTCAATTTATGAAAAATTAGCCCATGAACAAAACGATATGCCAAACAATTTCATAATTCTTAACATAAGATGTGATTCAGAGTGTCCTGGAGCACTGCCACGCTGTCTGTGGTCACCTGATACATTTGGCAGGGCTTGATGAATTTACAGGACAATTAGCTTATGATTGTGTTCCCATCATTTAGACATGCTGTAGATTGTGTGAGAAAGTAATCATGCTTAGAAATTTCTTTCAAAACCAAGATTAGTTTGTAATTAAGCAGAAGCAATGTAAATCAAAAGATCCATGACAATAATTTACTTAATCCACTCCATCAGAGGCAAATCAGAACTTAGACCTAAAGTTAGCTTCTTGACACGCAAGAGATTTAACTAATATAGCGCAGTTCTCTTGAGCCCAGTAAGATATGCAAACAAGAAACAGAATTTTACATAATGAATACACAAATCAAGTATGAGGTTCAGAAAAACTTGCATTTCATAATGAACCAATACATCTATAGACTGAAATGTTTTGGAAAAAGGAATTCTTTACCCTAAATTAGATCTCAACTTCCTCTTTCCAGTCAGTGTCCTCTGTGACAATGAAAGCCTGGATCTCACTTGAACAGGCTCTTCATCACTCTCGCTATCTGACACAATAACAGTTGGTACCTCTATTAAGGCACCCACCTGAAATCTCTCTTCAGTACTGTTTTTGGGAACATCTTCAGGTTGAACTGACCTTGACATGGGAAGGTCATGGGTAGTTGACCTCGTAGACTGTAGGCTCTGCAATTCACCGCGCCTTCTCTTATTATGGTTCTGAAGAGGAGGAATACTTTGGTTAGTCTGTATGGATATATTACTCTGTAACTGCACTATTTTCATGTTCTCTTTCATATGCATTGTAGAGTTACCATCCAGAGGTTTCAAGGCTGACAACTTTGATGAAGGTTTTTTTGCATTCCAACTTCGTGCCTGCAAATTCTCCTTTTCCAGTAAAATTATTTCCTCTGCACTTCTGTCCTGTCCCTTGGATGTGTTTTGCATCAGACTAGATGAATCACTGGTTCCACCTTTCTCAAGCAGCCTGTTTTCAGCATCATTTGTTTCAAGTACTGAAGTCGCATGGAATTTCTGCTGAGCATTCATATTCATATGCTGTGCAAGTTGCAAATTTACATTCTCTGTGTACATCTTTCTTTGGCCATCGGTCACAATCTCACAAGAAGGATCCTTTTTTGGCTGCAATACAGGTTCTCTTGCCAATGACAGTTTCTTGCTGAGCAACTGTGTTGGTTTTACAGGATTCATAAGATGGTTATTTTCTACTTTCCCCTTATGATTTGATGCATCTAGAGCTCCACTTGGAGATATTGCAGCAATTTCGTTGATTTGTTTAAGAGGGTCGATCATTTTATTTGATGTCTGCCCAGTCTGTATAAACAGATAAAAATAAGGAAACTAGATAGGTTTGACACTGAAAATTATTCAACAATTAGCTTCAAGACTAACATTTAATATACTCATTTGCATAATAAGTCAACAAAGAGCATGTGAAAAGAAAACGGAAAAAGCATGATATTAACATCTAAAAAGGAACAGGAATTAAAAAGCTCTCAGTGAAGCTTATCCACAATGACAGGGATTGCCACATGTTACTTTCATTCAGTGCCTTCCATGTGTGCTAGAAGTTGGAATGTTTCTGAATCTCATACCAGTAGTGCGCTGCCTGCGCATGATGTCTCCATTGGAAAAGTGTTCAGCTGATGATCCATTTGCATTGCATACTTCTGGGTGCATGATCTTGCTTTTTGATCAAAATTAGATCTATTGTGCTTGTATTCTGCACTCTGTATGAATCGATTAGAATTTCACAAGTAAAATTAACATAAGTTCATGTTGTGAGTATGAATTTTGAAATGAAATGGAAAATGGGAGGCATCTCACTATATCACCCATAAGGCCATCATCAGGATTCGGGTCAGAAAGAAGCAAACCAATACTTGCCAAGACAGTTGCAATGTTCAGGGATGGTGCCCACGCACCCTGCAAGTCATAGAAAAGAAAACTGGCTGTGTGTTAAACATCATAGCTCTTTAGTATGTATCTAAGCAACAAAATTTACCAGTTTACCAAGAGGAGGAAGATAAAACATAAGAGAAAAATGTGTAAAAAACTTCACAGTAAGAAGAATCACAGTCACACCCAGAAAAGTAACAAGAGAAAGGTACAAGTCACACAGTAGCAAATGACCTAAGAGTCTAGAATCCCACACCCGATACCCCATAACAATGGAATTCTTAAAAAAAGGAAAACCTAAAGAGCTCTCTATATCTGAACATGCCACAATTCCATGTTCTTGTCGCTAAAGCTGTATCTTGTCCTTAATATGGATCAATCAAATTTTTAGTCACATGAAAGCATACATTTTCCATTAAATGGAAACTTATTTCCACTACAGATTCATATTTTATGTTTTTTTTTCAAATTTCTCCATACATGTCATTTTATTATTATCTTCAATTTTGTGTTGAAGTTTAAATTTTGATGATGCCAATTACGATGATAATTGTTACCATCCACTTAAACCAACTTTGGTCTAGCAGGCCTTAAAAAAAAGGTAAGCAAATTAATTGGTTTGCTTTAGAATATTATTTCTATGCTCAAAAAGAATGGAGAGAAGCTTTCCTAAATCTCAATAGTTTTGATTAGTTATCAGGTTAAGAAGGTTGGTATTGTTACAAATATTTTGAAATTAAAATCTAATGTGGGCATATATAGAACATTCTAAGAGAGTGATTTTCATCGTCCACCTTTTTAGTATTGTAAAGATGACCTTAGTATTGTAAAGATGACAAATTCTTTCATCCCTCAGTGTTCATACATATCCCAACAAACTGTAATCTGTGGGCGTATACCACATTGCTATCTTGTTCTTGTTTTGTCAAGCATCATATACTTTTAGTTCTTTAATTATGTTAGTTCTAAGAATTCTGTTGCACCTGAATCCCTTGTCATTTTGCAAAAATTTTATAGCCATGTTATATAATATGGATGATATTACACCTAGAATATTGTGAAAATGAAGCTGGCAAAGAAAAAAAGTACCAGAAAAGACAGTAAATATAAAGTTTATAAAACATGTAGTGGCCTGAATAACGTGACACAGATATTATCAACCACTCAGGAAACTTAAGGTTATAACAAATCATAATGTTTAAATAAAGAAAATACATATGTTTTATAATTTAGCATGAAGCGTTTTACTGCAGTTTTCAAACTTTAAGGCTCAAGCATCTTCAATTATCATCTGTTTCAGTAAATTAGGCTTGCATTTCTGAATTAGCAGCAGTTACTGTTAAAAATTGTAGTTCAAACAAGTGTCTCTGCATACGCCTTGTGTCCAGGCATTCAGAAGACAGATTAATAATTACTTATTTCAGCAGTTTTAATTATTCCTAAGTTTTAGTTTAGGAAAAGTACATTGATTTATTTAATTAAGGTAAACTTAGGCTAAACGATGACCCGTGATATTTGGCCTTAGAAGAATTATAAATTGCTGAAATGAGTGGAGGACAAATTATTTTCGAAATCACTTTGAGTGAGAGAGTAGAGGGTCGAATTGGGTGAAGGACAGGAAAGTCGAGCAGTTGATGACAGGGGTCGTACTCTAGGCTGAGTGAAAAGGAAAAGAGGCTGAGTTTTCTAATTAAGTGGCTGAGTCTTGGGCCGTGGAAAAGGGTTGTACGCTACTGTGGAAAGAGGCCATGCTTGAGGCCATACCAAGCAGAAGGGAGGGACCAATTTCTGGGGCTGTTGATTGGCTGTAATATCTCTAGAAATACTGCTGTAATATTTTCCTGAAACCTAATAAAATCACTCCTTGCTGGTTTTTCGCCACACTGCGGTTTTCCAGCGTAAATAGCTGTGTAAAAAATGTGTTATGGAATTTCTATTTTTTTGTGTGCATAAATTGTTAAAAGCTCAACTGTGTTAACTATGCATAGATTTATGATTTAAATTTTCTGAGTTTTCAGTAAAAATAAAAATCTGAGTAAAAATTTACTGGAACATTAATTTGATTGTTGGGCTTAGAGAATTTGACATGGTATCAAAGCTAAGCCTCTGAAATAAATTCAAGTGCTGTACAGGTTCAAGCTCAAAGGGGTTCATTGTTCTTCTAAGGGTTTCAGCAAACAGTGATTCAAGGTTTAATCTAACATGGCAAGCAGTGTCAAGTATGAAAACAGATTAGAAAGAGCCTCAAACTATCTTCAGTGGAAAGTTCAAATCATAGCACTTCTCAAGGAGAACTTTGTTAACTCCGTGTTGTGCCAGCATCAGATCCTACAACCCTAGATCACCATGAAGTGAAAGAAGAAATGGCACAAGGTATCATCTTGGATGAAATCAAAGGTCACCTGATTCCCCATCTGTCTCAGAAAAACACTGCCAAAAGGATGTGGGATGCACTCACTAAATTGTACCAAGTGACAACCAAAATCAAAAGATGGTGCCTAGGGACAAGCTCCATAGCAGCTGGATATCCAAGGGAGAGAATGTGACTTCCTACCTTACCAGGCTCATGCAAGTGTGTGATGAGATGGTGGTTGTACTGGAGACAATCCCTGATTCTGAACTGGTACGTAAGTCTTGAATGGCTTGGAAGAGCAATGTGATGTATTTGTAAAATGCATCGTGGGACAATAGCATCTTCCCACATGGGAAAGGTTGTGGGATGATTTCATACAAGAAGGGATCCGAGAAGGGTCTCAGCATGGAGATCAAAAGAAGAAAAATGAAGAGGAAGAAAACCTGGCCCTTACCTCTAAGGGCAAGGAAAGGCCAATAAAGGCCAAACTATAGGACCTACCTCGAAGGTAAATAAAAAAAATTTGATGCCAGCAAAGTGAAATGCTTTGCATGCCAACAACCAGGGCATTTTTCCAGCCAATGCCCTAACAAGAAAAAGGACAAGCAAAGGAATCAGGTTGCTGCTATAGCTGAGATGAACAAGTTTGCAGCCTAATTTGAGGATGAGTTTTCACTCATCGCATGTCTCTCTAGTTCAATGGCCACCAATAGGCAATATGTGGTACATTGACAGTGGCACTTCACGTCACATGACTAGAGTACAAGACTACTTTACCAATCCGAAAAATCATAGTGTGTTGATTTTTATAGTGCAATTAAGACAAGCACAAATTTTTTGTCATATAATTACTTCCAATGATACAATTTATCTTCTTAGCACATTCAGGAGGATCATTAAACATTCACCTTTGAAAGTTATGTAAGGAACAGGTTATACCTTGCGCCTTAATTTTCAAGAAGACATCTTAACTGATTGCTCACCACCTGTATTTAAGCCTCTTACATCACCGCGAATTGGAATATGAGAGGCTAAAATAACTGGAAGCATAACTTAAGGGAAGCTCAGGGAGAAGGTGGATCTTCCTAGGACTTCAACCATAGAGAGCAAACCACCACAAATATTTTCTAGTTACATGGCTCTTATGAGCGAGTTGATTGAGTCTGAGCCTTCAATTTTCAGGAGGCATCTGAGCAACAAGTACGGAGGGATGCATCAAGTGTGGATGGTCGAAGAGCATTCTTCCATCATGAAGAACGATGCATGGGAGGTTGTGCCATGGCCTGAAGGAAAATCAGTGGTAAGGTCTAGGTGGATCTATAAGGTTAAACATGTTTTTGATGCCAATGTTGAGAAGTTGAAATCCCAATTCGTGGCTAAGGGGTTCTCACAAATAGAGGGAGTTGACTATGATGAGACATTCTGATTTGCCCCTATAGCTAGGTATTCCTCCATCAAGGCCATGATTTCAATTACTGCAGAGATGGGTTGGAAGATCCATCAGATGGACATCAAGGCGGCAATTCTTAATGGTGTGATTGAAGAGGGGGTCTATATGGAGTAGTCGAAGGGCTTTGAGGTGCATGGGATTGTAGGAACTCAAGCAAGCACCACAAGCGTGGTATTCTAAGATAGACAACTATTTTTTGGGGATGGTCTTCACCAAGAGTGATGCTGACTCAAATTTCTACTACATATTGGTCAAGGGAGAGCCACTCATTCTTGTGTTATATGTAGATGACCTGTTTCTTACAAATTCATAGAAGCTCACTGCAAATTGCAAGAGGGATCTTGCTTTGGAATTCGAGATGATGGGTATGGGGTTGATGCACTAATTTATGGGGCTAGAAGTGTGGCAGAGAAATTGGACAAATCTTCCGTGGACAGTGGAAGTGCATTGTGGAGATCTTGAATCAAGATGATGACCAATTAGAAGAAAATTGATGCTTCCAAGTAAGAGGCAGTGGACCCCACTTTATACAGGCAATTGATGGCTCTCGTATGTACCCAATCAACACCAAACCGGATATATGTTTTGCAATCAATTCACTCAATCAATTTATGGTTGAGCCAAAGTGAGTGCACTAGGTGGTTGCAAAACACATACTCTAAGTATTTGTGTAGTACAATGGAGTATAGGTTGAGTTATGTCCAGGGAGATGGAGTAAAGCTACTAGGTTATTCGGATGTTGGCTAGGCAGACAGCATAGTTGACAGGAAATGTAATTTAGGTTGTTTCAACTTGGAGTCTAGAGCTATTTCTTGGTTCAGTAGGAATAGAAGCCAGTTACACTAAGTTTTGTTGAGGTAGAGTGCATGGAAGCAAGTTTGGCATCATGTGAGGCCATTTAGCTTCCGCAAGTTACTCATGGGGTTATTTGATTAGGAGTTGGAGCCAACCGTAATACATTGTGATATTCAGAGCTGCATCAAGCTCTCGAAAATTCCAGTGTTACATAATAGGTCAAAACATGTAGACATCAGGTGTCACTTCATACAAGATTGTGTATAGAAAAAGCAAGGTCAAGCTACAATATGTACCTACAGATTAGCAGGTTGCTAACAGACTCACAAAGGCCTTGATGAAAGGCAAATTCGTTTGCTTCAATGACAAGTTGGGAGTGGTGCAGAACACCATCCCTGCTAAGAGGGAGTGTTAAAAATTGTAACTCGAACAAGTGACTCTGCATAAGCCTTTTGTCCGAACATACAAAAGACAGCTTAATAATTACTTATTACGGCAGTTTTATTTATTCCTAAGTTTTACTAGGAAAAGGACATTGATTTAATTAATTAATGCAAACTTAGGGTAAAAGATGACCCATGGTATTCTAATGACCCATGGTATTCTAATGATCCATGGTATTTGACCTTAGAAGGATTATACATTGTTGGAATGAGTGAGAGAGAAGAGGATCAACTTGTGTGAAAAAATGGAAAGACAAGCAGTTGAGGAAAGAGATCATATGCTAGGCTAAGTGAATAGTAAAAGAGATCAAGTTTTCTGCTAAAGAGGCCAGCCACAGAAAGGGGCCATACGTTGTTGTGGAAAGAGGTCGGCCAAGGAAAGGGGCCATATGTTGTTGTGGAAAGAGGCAGTGCTTCAAGCCATACCAAGCAAAAGGGAAGGACTGATTTCTGGAGCTGTTGATTGGCTGTAATACCTCTGGTACTGTTGTTGTAATATTTTCCAGAAACCTAATAAAATCCCTCTTTGTTAATTTTTTCCCACACTAGGGTTTTCCAGGGTAAATAGCTGTATAAAAATTTAGTGTTTGAATTTCTATTTCTTGGCGTGCATAAATTGTTAGAAGCTCAGTTGTATTAACTGTGCATAGATTTCAGATTTAAATTTTCTGGGTTTTCAATAAAAATAAAAATATGGGTATAAAGATTTACTAGCACATTAATCTTATTGGTGGGCTTGGAGAATTTAACAGCTATATCCTAACACCTCCGCATCTTCCTCTTCTCTAAATACTGATGTAACTTACATCTTTGGCGAGACGATGGATAAAAAAAGATAAGCACCAACATCTAAAGGAAGATGTCAAAGACAAGTTAAAAAAAAAAAGTAAAAATGTGTTGTGGAAAAAACTCAATGCCACACACGAAAGATTTAATCCAAGAGAAGAATCACATGAAACTGGACTCTCAATATTAAGATTTGATTTGCATGAGTTCCTTTCACAGTGATAAGACACAGATGCCTCTTCTCCCTCCTCTGACTCTAATTTTATTTCCAGTTTTGATGTTGATATTAAACCAAGATTTCAAGCCTATTCAGGTTTTTTTAACTTCTGTTTCGCCTAGCTCCTGTTCCTCTCTCTTTTATCATCATGTATATCTCTTCTATTTTTTTATAAACTTTAGTATCTGGGAGTGTTCAGACACCCATAGTATAGTGGCCACTATCTGCACTCTCTAGTCTCATTGACCTTTTCCTTGATCATTTGTCAACATCAAATCTTATCTATTACTGAAATCTGTCAGTTCTTCCAAATTCAATAAAGGTCTGACAACAGAATTACTTGTATAATCACAAGACAGTTCATGGGTTTCTGAGAACATCTTTGATTGTGGAGAGTGCAGATTTGAGAGCTTGTCCTACGAAATAGGAAGTCACAAGTGCGCAAGAGAATAGGAGCCTCAAGTGTGGAAGAAAATAGGGACTTGTGAGCTAGGAAATAGGGGTAGATTTGCGCTAGCATTTGGGAACCTCTTGTGCACTAGGAAATAGGGACCTAGTGCGCAAGGAAATGGGGGCTCCAGTGAGCAAAGATCAAGGAGAAAGATCAGGGATTTGCAGGTCAAGTCAAGGCTTCAGCGGGGCAACAGTTGTGTGCTAAAGGGTCGAGATCAAGCACTGATCAAGGTAGGCCAAGATCAATTGTATCAGCTGAGATTAGTGAGAAGAAGTAGAATGCTTTCTCAGAGACAGATTGCTTTGTAATAGATCCAATTGCTCAAGGTCAATAAATAAAATACCACAACAAAGATAGCAAGTTTGTTAGAAAGCTCAAAAAGTCATCCAAGGAGTAAGAGATAATTGAGCTACGAATATGGTCGAATGCCTCTCACTTAGCAATGAGAGGATTTCTTAAAATTATTCATATATGGGATGTATGGACTTGTCCATGTCTATCTAATTTAAAGTGTTATGTTGTTGTGGTAATATAATGTTGTGGTGGTCTAGCCCACCAATATTTTGTTTTGATATTGACTCAATGACAATGGATAATGGAGTAGGTAATCCTCCTTCGATATTATAGAATGGACAAGTTTGTGGGCTTGATAATTTTTTGTAAATTCTTCAAAACAGATATTATGTAATTTCTCCGTGGAGCCTTTTGGATTAATGCACAATTCTAGTTTTCCCTTGAAAATAAAATGTAACCATTTACTACTAGCAACTCAAGTTATTTAAGGCCCAACAAAAACAAAAACAACTATGAGACCCTAGCATTCCAGTATCATGACATCCTTTTGCTATTTCCCTGTGTCAAGTCCTTAGTTTTCCTACTATTATTCCTCCAAGCTTGTCCTTTTTAGAACCACAAACACTACATACTAGTTTTTATTGAAAAGTGTCTTATATTTACAAAAAGATATTTATTATAATCCAAACAAAATATTGGAGGGTATATACAATGGAGATCATAACCTCTTCCTCAAAGCAACTAGTGCTAAAATAAAATCAAAATACTCATCTGAGTTCAAAAAACAAATATATTTTAACAAAGGCACTCCTTTAGCCAAGAGCTTATGGCAAACTTCATCCCACCACAAGAACTCACCATATGAGCAAAAACAAATTTTTACCTAATTTTCCAAAGAATAAATAAGGCAAATTCCCTCAAGCAATGCCAAATCCCTATAAAAACAAGACAAGGTTGTGAGCAAAAATCACCAAATATGCAAGTCTCCAATAAATCCTATGTTGAGGCAACCCTAAGCACTAATCTTCAAGAAACCTCCAACACTACTTGACAAACTAGCACTCCCAAGAGATGTGTCTGATTGTCTCTGAGCAATGGCAAACAAGACAAAGTTCATCAGAAAGCCTACTCCATCAAAAATCCCACTCTTGGCTAACCTATCCTTTGACTAAACCCCCTAGTATATCACCCACCATGCAAAAACTCTCAACTTGTAGGAAAGTCAAACCAACCACACACTATGAAGGGTGTATACAATGGAGAACATAACCTCTTCCTCAAAGCAACTAGTGCTAAAATAAAATCAAAACACTCAGTTGAGTTCAAAGATCAAACATCTTTTATCAAAGGCACTCCTTTGGCCAAAAGTTGATGGTGAACCTCATTCCACCACAACGAACTCGCCACATGAGCAAAAACAAACATGCGCCTAATTTTTCAAAGAATAAATAAGGCAAAATTGTTCAAGCAGTGCCAAATCCCTATAAATGCAAGACAAAGTTGTGAGCGACAATCACCAAATCAGCAAGTCTCCAATGGATCCTATTTTGAGGCAACCCTAAGCACTAATCTTCAAGAAACCTCCAACACTACTTGACAAACTAGCACTCCCAAGGGATGTGCTTCTCTCTGAGTAGTGGCAAACAAGACAAAGGTCGTTAGAAAGCCTACTCCATCGAAAATCCCACTCTTGGTCAACCTATCCTTTGACAAAACCCCCTAGTATATCACCCACCATGCAAAAACTCTCAACTTGTAGGAAAGTCAAATCAACCACACACTATGAAGGGTGTATACAATGGAGATCATAACCTCATCCTCAAAGCAACTAGTGCTAAAATAAATTCAATATACTTAGTTGAGTTCAAGATCAAACATCTTTTATCAAAGGCACTCCTTTAGCCAAAAGCCGATGGTGAACCTCATTCCACCACAAAGAACTCACCATGAGCAAAAACAAACATGCACCTAATTTTCCAAAGAATAAATAAGGAAAAAATGCTCGAGCAGTGCTAATCCCTATAAATGCGAGACAAAGTTATGAGCAACAATCACCAAATAAGCAAGTCTCCAATGAATCATATCTTGAGGCAACCCTAAGCACTAATATTCAAGAAACCTCCAACACTACTTGACAAACTAGCACTCCCAAGAGATGTGCATGTCTATGAGCAGTGGCAAACAGGACAAAGGTCGTTAGAAAGCCTAGTCCATAAAAAATCCCACTCTTGGCAAACCTATCTTTTGACAAAACCCCGCAGTATATCACCCACCATGCAAAAACTCTAAACTTGTACGAAAGTCAAATCAACCACACACTATGAAGGTGACAACTCCATCTAACCTTCAAATCCTTAGAATGTCAATAAGCATTAAGAACCAAGGATAACAGATGTCTCTAATAAAGCATGGAGGACAAATGGGAGAAATCATACTCTAGAAGCAAATGACCATAGAAACACTCTAAATCCCTCCAAAATGATCCCAACATCCCAATGTTCATTTTAAATTACTCTGTCTCCAAGATAAGCCCTTGTAACTCCATATCTAACAGACAATGGAGAGCATGTCAAATCAACCACACACTATGTAGGTGACAACTCCATCTAACCTCCAAATCCTTAGAATGCCAATAAGCATTAAGAACCAAGGATAACAGATGTCTCTAATAAAGCATGGAGGACAAATGGGAGAAATCATACTCTAGAAGCAGATGACTATAGCAACGCACTCAATCCCTCCAAAATGGTCCCAACATACCAATGTTCATTTTAAATTAATCTGTCTCCAAGATAAGCCCTTGTAACTCCATATCTAACAGACAATGGAGGCCAAGTAGACCATACTCCTAAGCAGGAGGACGCCACTCTTTCCAAGAATGAGAGGCAATATCCCAAAAATCTCCCTATAAAAGGATACCCTTCCTATTCAACCTACAAGACTATAAATGAGACAACTCGACCACATAAACACCCTACGTCCTCCATCTCCAAATGGATCAACAAGCTAAGTCTACTATATAAAAACCCCACCCTCCCACTACCAACAAACCAAGCATACATCAACTTTCCAAGCTCACCAACTACTCCTAAAAATGAGGGAGCCCAAAACCTGAAATAAATGGAGCAATGAAGAGCATCGCATAATCCAAAGGCGCCTTGAACTCTACCTATATGTTGCACTGCGAGCATCCACTGTTGAAACAAGACTGGCGAAGGAGTTAAACCCTCCAGACACCATACCACCCACTTAGCCATGAAAATGCTATCTTGGCTGGCAACATCAACCAACCCAAGGCCCCTTGTCCTTGGACACAGTGCAAACATCCCAAGGAACTAATGGAAGGCGCCACGGCACATAGACCACAAATACTAAATAGGCTTACTAATTCCACTCAAGCCCGATGGTAATGAGTCATGCTGGGGAATCAGCAAGAGACGCAGAAAACATGAGAATCCTGAAGAATACGACTAATAACGGTCAACTTGCTGATAGAGCAGAGGTATTTATGGTACGAAACATGAAGCTTGCTCTGCAACCCCTGTAAACACGAATTCCGCATGGCTAGTAGTGAAAGACCTCCCCGCAGCTGAATGATCCGGTACGTTTACGATTTTGATAATAAGCTTTTCTATCTATGGCTTGCCAAGATGACATTTTCAACATTTAGGACAACTGTTTTGTCTAATGTGGCTCTTTAATTTCCTTCCTGCGCTAGCGGTGCCATTTTTTAGTGGCCTAATTTTTCGTACGTAAATGTTTGTGAATGTTGTGATTCTAATCCAGAATCTCAACCATAAGCAAACCAATCCACTGCCAAGGTATAATTGTTAATGCCAGAACTAGTCCTGGGTGATTCTGGTAGAATAACTGCACCTTGCCTGCGACAACATTTAAGCTAAAATCGAAATCAGAGTTTAATGGAGGTTAAAAAGAGAAAAAAAAAAATCTAAGTACTTCAGAGGAGCCGCTCATTAGACCATTAGCCATAGCAAGGCCATGAAAGCTTCGTCGTATTTTTGTCTGTTGAGCTGGTTTTTAACTAGCTGTGACCAGTTACTACTCTTTTGTTCCCCTCTGAATATTAACAAAAATCTTGTTACAACGAGAGAAAGACATTCGAGGGTTGGCAACAATAAATTAGTTCCTACTCAGAATTGAGAGCTAATTGTACATACCTTGGGCGGCAAATTCAGGATATCGAGGCAAATACGCCCTCCGTTGTCAATATTGGGATGATAAATTGGGGTCACAAATTTCACATTTGGAGGCTCGAAAGGATATCTGCAATTGGAAAAATAATATTAAAAACGACTTAAAATCCAGAAAATAAAAATCATACTAAATAGACCGAAAAACCTAGATTGGAACTCAAACTGTTCCAGAATCGAAACTGTTACAACTACTAAAAAGGAATTAATTCAAATAACCTTTCGGGTACTTGGATCTCGAGCTTGAAAATCCCTTTAGCATAAACAGTCCCTTCCGGCCCTTCAATCTCTGTTGTAAATCACAAAGCTTGTTGCATTCAGACCCAGCTTTAGACGCATTTAAAATCAAAATAAATCCAGGGAAAAAACTTACGCGCTTCGAGGCGAGTGAGGAGATTATCATTGGAAGGCCATGCGCAGATCCCGGGAGGAGGATCAGTTTGAAGCCGCTTCAGTTCTCTCTGCATACGCGCACTGAGTCGAGCTATTTGTGTCTGCTGTGAGACAGAGTATGAATGTTCATTCATTTTCGTTCGCCTGCAAGCCTTTCAAACGAGCTGTTTAAATCATGGCGCCTCAGTGAAGCCTCACCTTGGGACGAAATATATAGGCTCATTTAAATCGTGGCTTCCCAGTCAAGCTTCTCCCAAGGAGATACATAGGATCCATCTTGTAGAAATGAAATAATGATTATCACATTTATTGTTTTCTTACGAACCTTTATGGTGTTATTGGCAATAGCATGTTTTAAGACGTTAGGAATATTAGCCTATCAACTAATTGAAAAGGGTGTATCAATAAAATTTATTTAGGTAAATAAGTGTTTAATTTCAATGTATAAGTAAAAATATAAAAATAAAAATTGAAGGTGGAAATTTAAAAAAAAAAAAAAATTGAATGATTATTTTTAAAATTGGGTAATGTGATGGTTGATGAAATAGTAAGTTTGTATTTTTTCTGTAGTTTTAAATGTATAAATGGATTTATTGTTTTAAAAAGTTTTTTTGGGAGTTTAATTGGTAATCCGAGAGATATGTAATTGTTGAAACTATCTATTTTAAGAAATCTAACATGAATCAGAGAGATCAAATTTCTTCACGTGCAAATTTTTTTAAAGGGTAAAATACAATGTGTTATTTTTCATTGTTTAAATTGTATTTCTGAATGTTAAATAGAGTATATAAAACCAAATAAAAGTTTTAACCATAAAAACTATTTTTTTTATGATATATATATATATATATATAATTGTTTATAAATGATATATAATGTATATACAATTAACATTAAAATATTTTACATAACATGTACATCCACACATTTTATGACCAAAAAATTATTATTATTATTATTATTATATTTTTAAGTATATGTCAATATTAATTCGTATTAAATTATTTTATCAATAACCAAATTATAAGATTTAAATATCTTACTCAAACATTTTTTTACTTTTAATTACTTTACAACATATTCAATTTTTTTATTATTACATCATTTTTATATTTAAAACATAATTTTTAACTTTTATTTTTATTTCAAAGGGGAAGAGACGAATGAACAAACTTACACATCCCTCTCATATTGGGTTGTAGAACCAGCTTAGATCCATCTTAGCTACGGATCTATCAAGCATCGAGAGGGATCAAATCTCTTGAGATACAAACCTAATTTTTAGTGGAAAACTTGAGGAAATGTTTGCACCTAGAGAAATTTGATCCCTCTCGGTGCTTGATAGATCCAGAGTTAAAATGGATTTAGGTTGGTTTACTATATGACTCTCTCTCTCCTTCTCTCCTCCCTTCTCTCCATCTCTCCTTCTTTATCTCTTAAACTCGCCCCCAAACATGCACACTCTCTCTCCATATCTACCTTGGCACTCCACTTCTCACTCACTATGTCTTTCTTCTTCCCTCCCTCTCTACCCTTCCAACTCCATCTCTCTATCCCTCCTTCTCTCCTCTCTCTCAAATCCTCTCTCTTTTCCTTCCTCTCTCTCCCTCTCTCTCCTACCTCCCTCTCTCTCTCTCTCTCTCTCCTACAATCCTCTCTCTTCCCCCATCACTCTCTTCCTCTCTTTGAAGGCCTCTCTCTCCCTTTCTCTCCTGCCTCTGTCTATCTCCCCCCCGCCCCCTATGCTCTCTCTCTCTCTCTCTCTCTCTTTTCCATCCAATCCTCTCTCTCTCTCTCTCTTCTCCCTTCGCTCTATCTCTCCAACTATGTTACTATATCCATGTGACAGCTGCATTAATGATAACTAGTTGTTAACTAGTTAAAAAGACATTTTTAATTATTGCTTTAAGAAAAGATTGAGACAATTAGTATTTTTTGATGGAAAAGTTATTTTTCCTTCTTTTTAATTATGAATAATAAAATTAGTTATGGAAATTAAAAGTTAAAAGGTTGTTGGTAAATGTTTCCAATAACTGAAAGGTGGTTGGACAGTTTGAACAGTTATCTATTCCATTGAGGATAAAAGACTTATCCCAGTGAAGAGTAGGGGTTCTGTTCATGGGCTAAGGAAGGAGTGAATATTTCTTGAGCTGGTAGAAACCAGTGGAAAAACACTTAGAAATTTCTTGAAGATTTCTAGCATTGACTGGACTTGGAGTCCTGAGGTCACAACAGAAAATCTATTGTCAACCTATACCTCTTCAGGTAGAGCTCGGGGGAAAGTAGAGGACGTAATAGCCTCTCTTAAAGGTTGGGTGGACACCAACAGCCGATTACATTTTTCAGATAAGTGACTGTTTTTTGGAATTAATTACACAGGAAAGTTATTTACAGATTATGGTGTATAGTTAAGTATTTTATAATTTTATGTTGTAGAATAAAGATATATTTATTATGAAACTCTTCTATTCAAAGGAAAAGTGTTGAGTTATGAAGCAGCTGTGACACAACAGATAACTAACAACTCTATGTTACTTACTGTGCAAAAATCTTTATCATATTCTAGAGAATTTCTTTATACACGGAGCAATAACAATTTTAAGAGAGTTCTTGAAGTTACTATGTAGATAAAGATTTAGACCAAACCTTGAATAATCCCATAAATAGTCAACAGAGCAATACTACTTTACAGTAAATCGTTATTATGTATATAAATGTAAAATCGAAAAATGGAAATAAAGTATTAACCAGAAGTATTTAAAGTATTGTTCAAGAAGATATATTTAACAATATTCCTTTTAACGTAAAAAGAAAGAACTACAGAATGGTGAGCTTTTGGTTCCGAATTCGGGGAGGGAACCCCAAACCCAAAACTCTTTGCCACCTTTCACTAGCTATACCCGGACAGAACTGATAGTGGTCTGGACACTATAGTAGTTCTCAAGGTAATATATTTAGAAGATAAAATAAATATGCATTTCAAAGAAAAGACCATAGTCCAGAACTCGAAAACTAATATAAATCTGAGTTTCTATCTCTGAGAACCTAGTAGTTCATATACAAATACATCTGCAAATTCATTGAGCGAGAGGTTGAAAGTATAACAAAGAACATTATAATGAAGACATTAACAGTATTTTATATAAAGAAAAATTATAAATATACTTTCAAGAACTATTGCAAGAATTCTCAGATTTCAAGACTACATCATAAGTCCAACGGAAAATCCCTTTCCAAAAATATTAACACAGCAGTGGCTAGAGAGAGGAAAGAGAACTAAGTAGAGTCGTGCTTGAAAACAACAGACTCTTCCAGTGAGTTTCTTAATACATATAAATCACAGTGAAAATTCCAGAGAATTAACGCACAGAAGAACTAAATCAGACCTCAAGGATTCTGGCCAAACTCTGACTTAAAAAGCTTTACACTTTTGTCGTTTTGTGACGAACCCAGTAATTGAAATATTAGACCATTTAACATATTCTGAACGGAAAAATCAAACTATGTTCTTTAAACCTCGAGGAGGCTAAAGTTAGCCGCAGTAGGTTCGAACTTCGAAGACCAGACGAAAGAACGTATAGAAGTACCTAGAATGAAGACCAGTACCTTAGTAGAGAACCGAAATAATCAATTACTAAACTGAATGTCCAGCACTGGGGCAACCAACTCATGTTGGAGAAACCAACCTATAACCAAAAGCGGAAAAAGGATACAAAACTGTGGTATGAGGGTTTAATCGTGGAACAGTAATAATGAAGAGCTAGGATAAGCAAATGGAGAAGCGAAGTTGTAATTACCTGTAGTGGTCGCCATGGTATTCCGGTCACTGGGATCTTCCAAAATTCCTGACCGACAGAGAATTAAATGTAGAAATTGTTTAAGAATCAAGATCATGAATGTGACAACTGCATTAATGATAACTAGTTGTTAACTAGTTAAAAGACAATTTTTATTATTGTTTCATGAAATGGATTGGAATTATTATTATTTTGTTAAAGGGTTATTTTCATTTAGGTATTAATTATTAATAACAAATTAGTTATGGGAATTAGCTTCATAAAAAGTAAAATCTGATGGTAAAAGTTTTCCAAGAACTGGAAAGTGGTTGGGGACAGTTGGAAATAGTTACTTTCTCCTCTGGGGATAAGAGACTAATCCCAGTGAGGAGTAGGGGTTCTGTGTTTTGAAAAAGGAAGAGTGTGGATTTTCCAAAGCTGGTAGAGACCAGTGGAAAACACTCAGCAATCTTGAAATTTATTTCTGGTACTGATTGGACTGGGCGTCCTGAGGTCACAGCAGAAATCTCCACTATTAACCCGTACCATCCAGGACTGGAGCTTGGGGGCAAGAAGAGGACGTAATCGCCTCTCCTGATGGTTGGGAGGACCACAGCGAAAATCTATAAAGTTAGATAAGTAAACTGTATTGTCTCTACATTTAATCGTTGTAATAATCGTTACTCTGTAGATATACTGGTAATCATGTGCTAGTAGCATAAACAGTAAATAAATCTTAAACAGGTGTTGGGAAAGTATTATGATATTGCAGTGGTTTTGTTATAGTTTCACTATATCTGTGTAAGGGTTGTAAATTAGTAGAATAACAAGTTTTGCATTATTATATAGGCTCGTTAGGATATCAGAAAAGACACATGTATGTTTTACAGTGAATCTACATTAGATGATAACTAACCAAATACAAGGAATATAGAACTGTAAAAATGAAAAGGAAGTTGTATATATGCATATAACTTAATCTGAAGGTTGTGCACTTTTTGTTATGATTAAGGAAAAACAAGAGAACTGCTGGTCTAGGGTACTCGGAGAACCCGACCCGAGACACGTCATTCTTCAAAACATGACTATATACAGACAAAATAAAAGGTGGTCCGATCACCCTAAACAAAAAATGTACAATTATAAAACAAGATTTCTGAAAAGATTAGCAAGAGGATAGCATAGATCATCGTAGCAGTACGATAAGAACAAATATATTTTACTGTCTAAATACACAGATGTATCATGTGAATAAGAGTGAGACTCATAACAAAGCTTTTGTTGCATAAATATTTACAGAGATAAAGGGTAGAGGTTACCGAGAGCTTCCATTGTAAACAGAGTTTATACTTCAGTGACAATATGAAAAAATATTGATAGCGCTATTTATTTTCTTAAACCCAGATTCTTTTAAAAATAGAGAATTAGAGCTCTAAACCCTGGTATAGGGTAAACTAATTTAGTAGAAGAAAATGAATGAGGTAAGAAACTACAATGAGCAAAATAAACCTGAAAACTAAACCAAAAATCCGAGAATTGGAAAGAAAGGCGTATATGGTATTTTATTGACAGAAAGAGGCATTTGGATTGTAGTGACAGTTCATAAATAACATGCATGAAAATTGTCAAAGGCCAGCCTGTACGCTATACATTTTATTGAATAGAAGAAAACAAAAGAAAGAAATAAGAACAGTGCGATGTATAACTATATACAACCTTATAGTTCGATATTAAGAACAGTTAAGCAAAATTAAAAATAAAACCCCAGAAAACTCATAATAAAAATAACTCAAATCTTGAGAAACTCAGAAGTTACATTTGTTTATTACCAAATGATTAAAAAATCCAAAAATGTCCAGGAACGGAAAAACCCCTTGAATTTCATAAAAATAGTATTGAAAGGCTTTAAGTCATTTTCTTTGCCAAAATCTATTACATTCGGAATGAAACTCTCCATGGATAATATTGTTCCCTATGTAACTCACGGAAGTAAGACTTCTTATGCAATTCCTGGAGGGTTCGAAAACCCGTGAAACCAAAATATCTAGAAAGAAGTAATTATGTTTGTAAGCTAGCAAGGTAAAAAGAACTATGAGTCCAAGAGCAGCACAGAGCTTCAAAGAAATACACGCCTGCAACAAAACAATAGAAGTTCAATTGCAACTCGAGGAGGTCTAATTAACAAGATTTTGAGGAAAAGACCAAGTCTCGTATAGAAACAGATGGGTATTCTTCATATTGTTCATACCTGTAAAAATGGTGATTGACCATTCGAAAATCCATAAACTTTCAACTGCAAATTTGTATATAACGAAATTTGGGTTAAACCATGAGGTTAAGGTGAAGAAATGTCTGAGTGCAAGATAGAAAACGCAAAACATTAACAAGCAGATTATCTGACAAGAAGTAAACTTACCTCCTTGCACATCTGAGCATGTCGCTCCAAGATGAAATCAGAAGAATCTCTTCAATAGCGTGAACACCTAGAGACAACGTCAAAGTCAACCTGCACTCCTCCTTAGCAGCATCATCAACTAGAGGTGCTTGCTCGAGACTTTGCATGAGAAGTTTAGTTGTGGTGGTAGCTCAGCCCGACAAATGAGGGTTGTGAGATGAGTTAGAGGCTTTACCCTCCATGGTTTCCTGCTGGATCTAAACCATCGTCGATGAGGGAGGGATCGAACGGCAGGTAAGGTGACACCTGTGCCTTAAATCCTGAGTCCAAATCCAAGTAATATCTCATGGCTGGTCATTCATAATGGCGCAGTACTATCTCAACCACCATCGGAAACCAATATCGATATAATCAATGAGATGGAGTACAGGTGTGATTTCCCAAAATTTGAATGACAGCTGGGTATAGTTAATGGGTGATGGAAAGAGCGAAGTATTTTGTTTGAATTAAATACATGTAGTTTAGAAAGTTAACAATGATCCTTGTACATTTATACTCTTAGATATTAGATTAAGAGGGTTGAGAAAGTATATTGTATAAGTGATAAAGTTATAATGTGCTTAGGAGAATGTTTAATAATTGTAAATGCAAGTTCTATGTAGTATGGTAATAACTTGTGGTGTTGTAAATGATATTTTTTTATGAGTGTTAATGAGTGTCACAAGTGGTATCAGAGCAGCGTTCCTACGTTGGGACCCTAAGGGTCAACTAAAAATTCATGCTGTGTGAAAAATGATGCATAGAGTTTAGAAGCTTAGCAAGAAAATATCATGAGAAGAGGAACAACGCAACAACCACCCCAAGACATCGAGGAACCTCAAACACAACCAGTTGTGAACTCTAAGATGTGGGTTCAGTTGAGTGTTGATCAGCACCAGCAAACCAGTAGATTGTTGGAGAAACAACAACATCAAACCAGTTTTTTGTTGAACACTGTACAAAAATTATAGGAAGAGATGGTGCGAGTTCGAAGGGACAATGAAAGATTAATGCAAGAGCAAGAGAAGATACTCAAAAGTCTGTCAGACAAACAAAATCAAGGCATGGAACAACCCAGTGCTGATAGGGACATGCAAGAAGGTGAGGAACAACAAACCAAAGATAATACCACTGACAGAGTGGAAAGAAGCCCATCCCAGCGAAGTAACAAGAAAAAAAACTACAATGAAGCAGAATCCGACAATCTGTCGAATCAGCAAGAGGTTAAAAAGCATAAAGTAGAACTTCAGGGGGAGTTTCGAAAAATAAAACCACCATCGTTTGATGGTGAAGATGAGGAAGTGGAAAAGGCATGGTTAATAAACATGAACAAGTATTTTCAGGTGTACGAGTACAGTAGCAACCTGATGGCCAGGTTGGCCATATACCAGCTAAGGGAGAAAGCCACTCTGTGGTGGGAAGAAGTGAAGAATGTTCGCAACATTGAAGAACAAGATGTCAATTGGGAATTGTTCCAGCAATGCTTTAAAGACAAGTTTTAACATAACGTTTTTATGATGAGAAAGCTAAGGAATTCCATGACTTGAGGCTGGGACAAATGACTATGGATGAATATATCACCAAGTTCACCTCCCTGTTACGATATGTCCCATATATCCGAGAGGAAAAAGCTATGGTGTAAAGATTTATGAGCAACCTGGCAACACATATGAAAGAGCGAATTGAGTTTGTGAATCCCAAAACCATGGACGATGCCATTCGTACAGCATGAATGTGCTATCAACAGTCCAAGGCTAAAGGGGAATTTGGAAAAAATTGGCAGCCAAGGAAAGGACAAAAAAAACAACTCCAACTTTAAAGGAGTCAAAAGCAGTAATTTAAAGAATTCTGCCCAAAGTTCTGTCAGTAAACAATTTGGCAGAAATCACTAGAGATCCCGATGGCCAACGGAAGAAAAGCCTACAGAAGCATCCAGCAAGCTTGAGCAAGGACAGGTGACCAAGCCACCACTACAGAGTGTTGGGGGTGTGGTGAGGCGCACTACTACAAAAACTGCCCACAGTGAGTAAGAAATGACACAGTTGCAAACTTGCAGGAAGCTTCTACAGTAGGCGATGTGGCGTGAAACATTCCTCGTATTAATGCGGCGTTAGAGGATCGACAAGAAGATTATCAACCGACAATGATTGAGCTGTAAGGTAAATTACTGTCTCAATCTGTTTCTATTTTGGTAGACCCAGGTGCGAGTCTAAGTTATGTTAGTCCCAAAATAGTGGAAATGTGTAAATTGAAAGAACAAAAATTTAAAAACTCGTGCTGGTACAGCTAGCCATTAGAGCAAAACGAAAGGTAACTGCCAAAATTCCAAACTGTACTTTGGAAATTTCAGAACGAAAGTTACAAGTAGACCTGAATATACTGCCATTAGGGTCCTACAATGTTTTGTTGGGCATGGACTGGTTAGAAAAACATTGGACCTTACTGGATTGCAAGGAAAAGATTATTTATTACCGAATGCAAGATCGAACACATAGGGAGATTCAGGGAGTCAAGAAGCCATTACAGCTATGTCCAATTACAACATCCCAAATGAATAAATGTATAAGGAAGGGATTCCAATTATATGTTATTCAAGTGGGATATGCTTATTCCAAGGAAAAATCACCTATGATGGAAAATATTCCTGTGGTGCAAGATTTTTGGGATGTCTTTCTAGAAAATATTCCTGGATTACCACCAAGGCAAGACATAAACTTCACCATAGATTTAATGCCAGGATCCTCTCCTGTGTCAAGGGCTCCTTACAGAATGAGTGTTCCAGAATTAACAAAATAGAAAATGCAGTTACATGAACTGTTGGACAAAGGTTACATTCGTCCGAGTGTGTCCTCTTGGGGTGCACCAGTGTTGTTCGTAAAGAAGAAGGATGGAGCCATGCGAATGTGCATGGATTATAGACAGCTTAACAAGTTAACAGTCAAGAATAAATACCCTTTACCCAGAATCGATGATCTGTTTGATCAATTAAAGGGGGCCACAATGTTTTCTAAAATCGATTTAAGATCTAGATATCACCAGATTCGAATTAGGGATGAAGACATTTGCAAGACAACATTCCGTACCAGGTACAAGAATTATGAATTTGTGGTGTTACCCTTTGGGTTGTGTTGAAGCCCCACAAATCGGGTCTACAACAAGGGGGATACCCACCGGGTCTGGACCTTGGTTGGCAGCTCCTTTTCCGTTTGGTATAGTGGGTCCGACTGGGGATAATGGGACCAGTTTCCCAATATGTGTGTGTGTGTTGAGAATTGATATTTCATTTCTAAAAGTTCCTAAGTAAAATGCTTTTATTCTAATTCTAATCTATAACATGCAATTGTATTCTAATAAATAGAAATATCTAATTCTAAACTAACCCGGGATGTAATTTTTTTGTTATGCGATCTAAAATGATTTCAAATAACAATTGGTAATAAAGATCATTCAACTGTTGTAAGAAAATAATTCAATAAAGATAAACCACTTCGTATAAAAAGTTAGACGAAACAGTTGTGAAAAACATATCGCATAATAAGCTACTCATATATTAAGCATAAACAAATAGCTATCACCGTACAAAAGTGCCAAATGATAACTAAAGCATTCAAGCATTAATACATAAACGACTGAACATAAATATCACTTTAACACAGAGGCAGAAATAGTTAAGAGATAAAAGTACCATTTATAACTAGTTCTACTCATGAGCTTCAAGCAATAATGACTTATCTCTTCTTAATCCAACATCTACTAAGAGTACAAAAGTGCAACATCAGTAGTAGATATTAAACGCAGATATCAATAAATCATGTTCCATTCATTCATCAAAACCTCCTCGGAGGGTGCAAAAGTGCATGTTCTGAGGACAAGTTTTTAACAAATTTCAGGACCCTTCTCTAAATGCATGAGAAGGGTTTAAATACTACTAACTAAATCTAAAAATAATTTATTACAAAAATGTAGGATATGGTTTAAATGACCGTCCTCTTTTTAAGAAAAAATAAAGCAAAATTAATACTAAACCTAAAATTAAAACTTAACAACTAACTACTTGTGAATCTATTCTTTGAAATTGCAAGCGTTCAACATTTGTTTGAGAAGAGTAGGTTGGCCGATTTCAGACTTCAAATGTCCTATGAAAATGGAATCGGCAAGAGCTGGTGCTATCCTCTCGGCAGAATTGATGATACACTTGAGAGTCATGCACTAGTTGTGTGGCTTTACCAGACACGCCCAATAAGAATCCCAATTTAACTTTGTTAATCTTTTAATCGATTCTACCTTTTCTTGAGACTTTTGTTTCCAGACTGTCTGCAGTTTCTGTGCTTTCAGTAGGTGCCTTGGAGTAGCTTCTGAGATCAGATTTTCCTTCTGCAAATTTTCATTTATGCAATCAATAACATTTCTTGCTGTTGTAGCTGCTTCTTCTGCCGCTTGCTCTGCTTTCCTGATTTGTGCATCCCAATTATTGAAGAGCATTTCTTTGTGATTGTCATTGATTATCGGTGCATCTGCTCTTTTCCCCTCCTCTGTTTCTTGCCAAGCCAAATAGTCAGTAACTCTTTTATCAATTAAATCATAATCATGTCCTAATTCTACGACTTGATTAGTGATTTTATCACTTTCTTCACAATAAGAGCTCCACTGTGATATTCTTTGGCATAATATTTCTTGTTGCTGCAGTAGTTGATCATTTAAGGAAATAGAATCTGTGATGAATTCTGTGAGCTTGGGATCATCCTTGTGCATCTTTTGCATAACCTGTAGCTGTTTCTCTTTTTCAGCCAAACTGTTCTGATACCCTATCTGCATTTGTTGGAAGTCTTGCTATAATTTTTCAAGTTGTTTCTGTGCTTCATTGTTGGCGTTGGCTTGTTGCAGTTGTTGTTGCAAAATCTGTACTTGATCTTCTTTCTCATTTAGTAATTGTCGTACCTCAGATGCTTTATCAATGGCTATAGAGGCATATGCTCCTATGATCTGAGATAATTTGGTGAGATTTTCAGTTGGACCAGTGGTAGGATCTTGCCATAGGACGTCTAATTGTTCTGCATCATGAGATAGCACATTTTCCAATTTCCTTTTCTTCCTTTGTCTTCTTACCCCTGCCTTGTGTTGTGGACTATAAAATACATCAAGAGGAGGAATTTCCTCTATTTTGAGCATAAGTTCAGAGGATGGGGTAATGGGAATATGTTCCAATTCTAAGAGATTTCTATTTATTCCCGTGACTATATTTTTTGTTGTCTGTACATTACTCACAGGTTTCTGTGTGTTCTGTCCTTCAATATTGATTAAATAATTAAATGTCTCCCAATCCTTATCTAACTCAGTTCTGACTGATCGTTGCTGTACAATGAGAGGGGGAAGATTTAGCTGAGGAGAGTTCAAAATCTGTTGTTGTGGAAGCTTCTTTAACTGGGCAGTATCCCTTACTAACCCTTCACTTCTATCATGATCATTGTCATATCTCTTAGAATGTTCAGAGGTTTCTCTCCCGGACTTAGATTTATATTTTTCTGTACTTGGACTTCCACTGAGACTAATACTGGGAGTTGGTTCCCTTACGGGTTCCAAGCGTAATTTATCCAAAGGGATAGTAGTTAACCTCCTTTCCCTGTAAATATTTAACTCTTGAAATTATGCTAGAGGAAACTGTATTTGGGCCGAATGTAGAACCTCTTTAAGTGTGCCTTTCTCTTGGAACATGTCATCAAAAAGATCATCTTCTTTATAAAACACTCTTATTTTGAGTGCAGTAGTGAAATTTTGAACAATATCATAGGGGTCAAACGGTCTTCTTGGAAACTTGAACAAACGTAAACATGTAATGTTGTTTACTTCTTTGAATGCATGACCAACATCAAATAGTGAAAAGGCCCCACAGGCCAGAGGAAATTGTGGCCAGATAGCCTTCTTTTTGTCCTTCAAATCTTTAGTCAAACCTCCTTCTCCGCTAGTTTGATAAGCAATTTATCGTGCCACGAGTTTATCAGGAAGAAACAAAGGTAAGACATGAGGGGAAGAAAAACTTCCAAATACCCTAACATATGTAAACAATTCTTCTCCAAACCATCTCGCAACAGGAAGTATGTCTACCTCTGCTTCAGGAGAAAACCTTGGAGCGTCTTTATCATATAACATTTTGTACAGGGGAAACATGATTCCATGGAAAATCTTGTAAAAATAGGGAATGAACTTTGAATCCCACAATTCTTTGTGATAAACATGAATGGGTAGGGGGTCTTGAGCTGTCCATTTCCAACCCATTAAAGGAAACTTGGAAATATAACAGATTGAATCCATTACATAAGCAGATAAGTAAAAAGGGGGATAAATTCTCCGAGAAACAGTTCTTTTAGACCGGTAATTCAAAATGGCCGTGGTTAAGTTGTCAGATAATATCTAAGCCCAATCCACAATAGTAGCATTAACAACAGCATTCAATAATGGTAGCCATTCAGATGAAAGATTATTAATGTATGGCTTTCCAAAAAGCCTACAGAGAATAGCATTAGCAAAGCAATACGGAGAAGTGAGAGAACCAGTACTATACATACCATGTTTATCCTTTTTTAGTGGTTCGTCCCTCCTTGACTAGTCCTTAGTGCATTCTTCCAGGTTTTCATTTTCTTTGGCAAACTTCTCCATGAACTGTTTGTTATAAGTCACCTGTGGCTCCGGAAAATGATACATGAGTCTCAAATCTTGTGGAGTAAACGAGCCGATGAGTTCTTGACCTTGAGTCTTAAACTGTCTATTTGTAATATCAGTATTGTCCACCATCCATTTAACCATGTCCATGTAGGGAAGAATTTTGGGCCTTGCTACTATCCGGTGCAAGAATGAGCAAGCTAGCTCTGTAATCGACGCATCAGAAGACCCATGTGAGCCTGCAGTAGCTGTAACCTCCATTACTCTGGGGTTCTCTTCACAAGTATATTGCACATGCCCTCCCAAGTAGTAAAACCAGCATCTTTGTTATAGGCGGTGTCTGTATACAAGGGAGTCATTTCTTTATCTTCAGAACTCAGAGCCTTGTATTTCTTTCCCATTATACCCTGAATATTACTTTGTATAGTTTTATGTTCTTCGCTCCTGCAGTTTACGAATTAAGTGAGAATAATGATAGGAAAAAGGTGATGGGAAAGTTTTAAATGCTGAAGACGTATAAAATATACCACCTTACGTGAAATAGCTCTTCGATCAGAACGAAACCATATTTCATTAATGATTGACAACCAGTTCATTGATTAACATTAAAGTGCATAACCATGTCTTGATTTATGGAAAGATTTTTTCGTATAATGAGCCTTAAATATCTACGATAAGGCGATCTGTGATTTTCTTCACAATATCGCAGATCGTAATCTCGTAAAATTGCAATATCACAATATCGCAATATCGCAAAATAGCTGGATCGCAGCAAATGACAAATCTCCGTTAATGTGTTTTTCTGTGAAATGCGATTTGCGATATATGCCATTGCATATCGGCGATTTTGAGATTTTCAGCGTAACATATGACATTTGAAGCATGCGATGCGATGAATGTTCTTTTAATGCGTAGTTTCGTATCACATCTCGTAATCTTAGAATTTCGCTTGTAAGGAGGTATTCATTACTTTCATGCGATGCAATATTTCTTTAAAGAATGATTTTATTCTATCCTATCATAAAACTTAAGTTTTTAGATTTTTCAAGGGATATTCTCCTAATTTTATGATAGTAAGTTTTATTGAAAAAGGAAATACAAGCACTAATCGATTTTTAAAATTTTTTGACTAAGGGTCCCCATTTATTTAGTATTAGTGATAATACTAAATAAAAAGGGGGGTTGTTGCTAGCCACAACAATTGGCGATTCACTCGAAAGAACCAGTTATCTCTGCTTTTCTTTTGAATTTTCTAAACTTTCAAAATAGAAATTTTTTCAGAAAATCAAACTTTATTATAGAAAGACAAAGTACATTATGCTTTTATCTATCAATGATATTTCATTTCTTCTATATTCAACTTTGACTGTTTACTTCCTCAAGCTAGTCCTTGTATCTACATCAGTCATTACTTAGTTTATAAAGATAAAAACAAAGGCTTATCTGTAAATCAGTTTTAAATATGCTCATTTGTCGTAGGTAGAGCCTCTGCTGCCAGTAGGCGTTTATAGCCTCGACAGGGTTACCTGTTACCCAGCAATGATCCTGTATCCTACTTAGAGAAATATACAATTTTCAAAGAGAAATCCATATCCACACTTATTGCTTTCATTTTCTTTTTATCCTTAAAGAACAATGTCTTGGTTTGGTAGCCAATTTATGACAGTGCCATTCACTTGATTTATAACTTTGTTGAACAAGTTGGCTCGTGATGAGACCCCTTGTCTTTTGATTGCAACAATCTTGAGTCATTGCCCTGTTGTGGTATGTAGTATTGGCAATGTCAGCAAGCTATAATATCTATGATCATGATAAGTCGGCTCATGATGAGACCTCTTACTCCTTAAGTTAAAGTGTATCATTGGATTATTCCCTGAACGTTGTAATTTTCTAGGTGGGGAGGAAGTCATTGTTTCCTTAAGATAGCTCTGGACGACAATGGTAGAGTTTTTTGGAAAGAGCTTTTCTACAGAGAATCTTCATTTTGTTATTGATACCTTTTATTGGACTGATATAAAACAATTTCCCACTAAAGGTCGCTTTTTATCAAAATTTACAAGGTTGAAACTAGTATCATTTCTAGGCCTAAAGCCTTTAACTATATCTTTCAATAATAATGATCAATTTTCTAGAATAATTCTATTTATACAAGTGAAAAAACAAAATCTAAAAGAGAATTTGTATCTTTTTCGTGAATTCCAAATGTAACCATTTACAACTGGTTTTATTATGAAAATAAAGAAAACTAATCTACAAAATAGAAGAATGATCTCCTATGGAAAATATTTTTTGAGGATCTGTCCGTTAATAGGTAAAGACTCTCTTTTTCCTGTTAAATCCTGTAACATAAAAGTAGATGGACCTATGACTTCTGCGATTTGGAAAGGGCCAAGCCACATTCGTTGAAATTTCGTATGTTTCCATTTTTCCTCATGAGCCTTGTCCCATTTTAAAACTAGATCTCCCATCTGAAAATCCTTTCTGGATATCATGTTTGAATCAAAAGAAGATTTTACTAATGCTTGGTGATGAGCATGAGTTATTTTGGCCTATTCTCGTTGCTCTTCTAGCTTAATTATTTCCAGCTGCCTTAGTTGTAAGGAAGAAGTTGGTGCTTCATCAATATATTGAACTAAGGCCAAAGAGGGAATTGCTAGATGAGTTGGAAGAACCACTTCTTTCCCATAAACTAAATTAAAGGGTGAAGTGCCAATGGAGGCTTTCTGCATTATTCGATCTGCCCATAAAGCATATATTAAAGACTTATGCCAATTTTTGTGATTTTGATCAATGGTTCGATTAATGATTCTGATTAAGTTTTTATTTGTAGATTTAGCTAACCCATTCCCCTGTGGGTAATAATTGGCAGAGTATTTAAGTTTGAAACCCCTTTTGAGTGCAAATTCAGTCATAGCATTACCAGAAAAATACGATGCATTATCAAACATTAAAGCAGAAGGTAAACCAAACCTGGTGATTATGAACTGATCTATGAACTCGATGATATGCTTGGCATTAGCAGTCTTGAGAGGAACTGCTTCTACCCATTTAGTAAAATAATCAGTTTTTGTAATGATATACCTATGTTGTTTAGAAGAGTGAGGAACGATCTCACCTATTATATCCAATCCCCATTGATCAAAAGGTTGTTCAATGTTGACTGGTTGTAATGGCAATGCTGGTTTCTTTTGTCTTCCAGCAGTGGTTTGACAAACTTGACATTTCCTTACGTAGCTATGTGAATCTTTGAATAGTGTGGGCCAGTAATAGCCTGCACGGAGGATTTTATGTGCAGTAGCATCTCCAGCATAATGTCCACCTGCTGGCCCATCGTGAAGTTCCTGCAAGACTTTTTCAGCTTCAGATTTCTCAAGACATCTAAGGAGAACATAATCATAATTCATTCTAAAAAGAACATCATTCACAAGCTGATATTGTTTAGCCTTCAACCTTAGAGCTCTTTTCTTGGTGTAATTGAGATTTGGAGGAGCATATCCATTCTTTAGATAATATATGATATCAGCATATAATGACTCAACATTATTTAGGCTTACCTCATACATTTGTATCTCTGCAGATGGTTTTTTAGAAATAAGCGATGCTCCAGCTAGTATTTTGCAGAAGCCTTGACCTCTTACAATACTTGCTGGTTTGATTTTTACATCATATTCTTGTAAGGCAGTAACCCAATTGGCTCTTTTCTCACCCACATATTTTTGAACTAAAATATTTCTTACCACTGGAAATGGTACTATGATTTTTGTATGAGTTTTAAGTAGAAAAGGTCTGAAATATTTAATTGCTTTGAAAACATCATAAGCTTGTTTCTCTATGTCTAAATAATTCAACTCAGCCCCCTGTAAATTTGAACTGAAAAAAGCAATTGGGGCTTCTTCCTTATCTTGATTTTCTTGAGTGAGTATCGCAGCATATGATTTATCAGAGGCAAATCTATACAAAATAAAAGGATCGGAAAAATTTGGAGTTGCTAAAGATGGAGCATTAACAATTGCTTGTTTGATCAGATTGAATGCTTCATATTCATCTTGGCCCCATTTGAAGTTTGAATTCTTTTTAATAATTTCTTGTAAAGGAGATACAATTCTTGAAAAATCTGGGACAAATCTCTTTACAAAATTAATCTAGCCAAGGAAAGATTGCATAGCTTTCTTGTTGTGAGGTAAGGGTATTTCAGAAATCTCCTTGATTATATTAGGATCAATATGAATTCCAGATTTTGACACTATGAATCCAAGAAGTTTTCCTTCACTTAATGCAAAAAAGGATTTTTTTGGGTTAAGTGAAATTCCATACCTTTGACAACGTTGAAAGATCTGTTTTAAATTTTTGAGATGATTGCTTCGTTTCTTGGAATATACAGTTATATCATCCAAGTAAATTACCACTGATTTGTTAACTAATCCCTTGAAAGCGATGTCCATGGCTCTCTGAAATGTGGCACCAACGTTGATCAGACCAAAAGGCATCTTTTGATATGCATAAGTGCCCCATTTGGTTCTGAATGTGGTTTTCAATTGATCATCAGGATGGACCAACACTTGGTTGTAACCAAAGAAACCATCTAAGAAGGACATTAATTCTGATCCCGCAACTGCTTGCAATATTTGCTCCATAGGAGGCAAAGGAAAATTATCTTTTTGGCAGGCTTTGTTAATATTTCGAAATTCAATGCAAATTCTAATGTCTCCGTTCTTATTTCTAACAGGAACCATATTGGAAACCCATTTAGAATGTCGAACGGGAAAAATAATCTTGGCTTTCAATAAATTATTGAGTTCAGATTTGATCTGATTTTCCAGATTGGGATGGATCTTTCTCAGCTTTTGTTGGACAGGTTTTTCATCGTTTATCATTGGGATAGTATGTTGGATGATAGAAGTGTCATAAGTTTTGAGTTCATCATAGTTCCAAGCAAAGACACTTTTGTATTGTTTCAAAAGACGAACATACGCTAATTTTTCTTCAGGAGCTAGACCGAGGCCTAGATTGATATTCTGTGGTTTGGTATCAGTTCCTAGATTTACTAATTCATAATTCAAAGTTGAACTTTGCAGTTTTGAATTGGTAGATCTTTTGAATCGATCTTTCAAATCATAAAGGTCTTCTAACTTGACTACTGACTTTGGCATAGCATTATTAGTGCTATCTTGTTGCAATTGTCTGTCATGTTGGTCTTCATCAATTATATGATTGGTGTAAGATCCTTCAGATGTGAGGAAGCTTACAATATCAGGATCATCATTGAAAATCCTCCAATTGGTAATGTTATCAGGAATCGAGGGTCTAAAGATTAATTCGATTGAAAATCGATCAGGGCTATAGTCTTCTACAGGAATGAGCTTGGAAGCTACGTTAGCTAAAAGGTCTACACTAGCATTCTGGAGTCTGGGAATTGATGAAATATTAAATGCTATAAATTGTTCAGTCAGATCTTGAACTAAAGATTGATAATGCTTTAAATGACCTGATAAACAATGTATAGTATTGCGTACCTGTCTGATTACAATTTCAGAATCTCTGAAAACTTGTAGATACTTGATGCCTAATCTGATTACTTTGTATAATTCTTGGACTAAAGCCTCGTATTCTGCAGTATTATTGGTGCAATCGAACTTGAGTCTGCAAGTTAGCATAATTTTGTTTCCCTCTGGACTAATCAACACGCATCCTACTCCTGCTCCTTCATTAGACTTAGAACCATCAAAAAATAACTTCCAAAATAAAGATTTATTTACAGGAGTATCTATAAAATTAATACATCTAGAACTATCTGTTTGAGAAAATATTTCTATTTGACATAAAACAGAATGTTCTAAGTAAGGTGAAGTATGCGCATTAAAATTTCCTAAGAAAGAATCAACTGAATAATTGCCAATAATATTATTGTTGTATGCTACCGGTTCATTTTCTCCTTCCAATTCTGTTACTATTTATTTCTGATGTTTTTCTCGCTCAACCTTTATCTGATTTGGTTTACCATTGTAAGGAAGCCACATGTGCGACCAATCAGTTGCAAAGTATCCGTGAATTTTTTCTGACCAATCTCTGCTAAGAATTAAGCCATAAAATTCTGGAATATCTGCAACTAAAATGTCGATAACTTGACATACCTTTGGATTAGATGACAGTCTTATGGTAACCTGATTTAATTCGCCAATCACTTCAACTTGCGATCGATCTAGCTGAACTATGCGCACAACAGATTTTTGTGGTTGAATGTTCAACTTTGCACATATTGATTTTGGTAGAATATTAGATGAAGCTCCAGAATCCACTAAACAATTATGCAAATTTTTATTGAAAACTTCACAAGTAAGGAGAAATGGAGGAGTATGAGATCTTGACCTTCCTCCAATTAAAGCGATATCTTCTAGATCAACTTTACTAATTGCATTAGTTGGAGGTCTTCCCATCTCGTTGGAAGCTTGAGAGATTACAGGATCTGGCAAAGGTTTTTCTGGTACAACATGTAATTCTTTCAAAAGTACCTTTTGCTGGTGTTTCAACTTTCTCAATTCATAAAAAGTGATGTTAGCCCTAGTCTTCTTCATGTCTTCTATGATATTATACTCCATTTCATCCGAAACGATCAGTGTTTTTGATGGAGTTGATGAATCTGTTAGGACTGGGCTGGTTTGAGTCGCCTTAGATGTTGTTTTCTTGGGTGCAACTTTATCCTTAGTCATTGAGCTTGCGCTCTTTGGCTTAGGAGTAGGTTGAGGAGGATCAAGTTGATTTCTACTTCGAGTGCTAACCGGGGATGCTTCTTGATCTTCCTCATCTGGGAGGATGAAATCCCACATACCTTGTACCTCTACAACTTCTTCTTCATCGGTAGTTTCTTCAGTAGCAATGTCCTCTTCTTCTTCTTCGGATTCAGCATTTGTGATAGCATTTGGCGGTTTTGAATCAGTTAAAGGATTTCTTCTATAAGGTTTGAAAGACTTTTTAGAAGATGTTTCTTCCACTTGTTTCTTAATGTCAACCATTTCGTTGGACATGGTTTTCAAAACTTTTTGCAATCCTTCTAAATCGAATGGATCTTTCGATTGTTTTTTCTTGGGGTCTTCTTTAAAAGTAACCTTTTTGGATTTTCGTTCCTCTATAGCATTTTTCTTTTTTAGAGCAATGATACGTTTCTCTACTGCTATTTCTTCCTTCATATTCTCAGCTAAAGTTGTTTTATTAGCCCTATCAACGAAGATTGCTATATTTGATGGTAAAGCAGAGATGTACCATTCACTTCGCACTTCTTCGCTAGGCTTGGAAGCAGTAGGAATTTTATTTAACAATTTATTGAAACGTGAATTAAAATCCTTGATAGGTTCTTTTGACTCACCTCGAAGATTGGACAGGTCATTGATCAGTGTCGTTGTAGACTTGTCATCACCGAACTTAGTCAAAAATTGATCTTGGAAGATATCCCAACTAGTAATAGATCCAGACGGTAATGAGAAATACCATGATTCGGCTGCTCCTTGTAGAGTATAGGGAAAAAGTCGGACGACAACATCTTCATTAGTAACTCCATTGAGATTTATGCACAACATAAAGTTATTTATATGCTTTTCTGCTAGCATGTCTGCTTCAGGATTAAACTTAGGCAGCCATTTTTCAGGATGGGCTGGTAATTGACTTAAGGGCGCAGGCATTAAGACTGCCCCTGGGTTATTCCATGGAGATTGAGCCATCGCTGAACTACCAACAGAGGAAAGTGTAGAAGATGATATCTGCGGTTGGGAAGATGAGGATATTGCGATTCCAGATGTTTGAGAAGGAGATGTGGAAGTTCCAGTGGACTGACAGACGATAGTCTGAAGTGGAGGGGTGGATGGTTGACGTCGCGGTGAAGAAGTTGAGATGGATGATGATGATGAAAGAGTCTCGCTATCAGACCCTTTAGGTGATTTCCTTGCTCTCTTCCTTGTAGGTAGAGGTAACTCAGTTGGCTGAATGCCAAGCTTTTCGCTTTGTAATCTGGTGAGAGGATGAGTAGGGTTATATTGCGAAGTCACACTGCCTTGAGATTTATCAGATCTTTGAGGTGATATTGAAAATCGCTGAAGTTTATGAATCAAAGATTCAACTTCAAGAGGTTCAATAGCAGATTCTTCTGAAAAGTCAGGGTTTGTGGCAGTGGCTGTTGTTATTTCGACTTCTGGCTCTAGATTTAAAGATTCTAAGTGGGATGGAGAAGTCGGGGGAGATGGTGAGGGCGATTTACTCTCAGAATGGTATTTAGATTTTGACTTACTTGCCATTCATAGTTCGAGGCCCTCCTTCTAGCGCCAAATATGTTGAAGACCCGAAAATTGGGTCTACAACAAGGGGGATACCCACCCGGTCCGAACCTTAGTTGGCAGCTCCTTTTCCGTTTAGTATAGTGGGTCTGACTGGGGATAATGGGACCAGTTTCCCAATATGTGTGTGTGTGTGTGTTGAGAATTGATATTTCCTTTCTAAAAGTTCCTAAGTGAAATGATTTTATTCTAATTCTAATCTATAACATGCAATTGTATTCTAATAAATAGAAATATCTAATTCTAAACTAACCCGGGATGTAATCTTTCCGTTATGCGATCTAAAATGATTTCAAATAGCAATTGGTAATAAAGATCATTCAACTATTATAAGAAAAGAATTCAATAAAGATAAACCACTTCGTATAAAAAGTTAGACGAAACAGTTGTGAAAAACATATCGCATAATAAGCTACTCATATATTAAGCATAAACAAATAGCTATCACCGTACAAAAGTGCCAAATGATAACTCAAGCATTCAAGCATTAATACATAAACAACTGAACATAAATATCACTTTAACACAGAGGCAAAAATAGTTAAGAGATAAAAGTACCATTTATAACTAGTTCTACTCATGAGCTTCAAGCAATAATGACTTATCTCTTCTTAATCCAACATCCACTAAGAGTAAAAAAGTGCAACATCAGTAGTAGATATTAAACGCAGATATCAATAAATCTTGTTCCATTCATTCATCAAAACCTCCTCGGAGGGTGCAAAAGTGCATGTTTTGAGGACAAGTTTTTGACAAATTTTAGGACCCTTCTCTAAATGCATGAGAAGGGTTTAAATACTAATAAATAAATCTAAAAGTAATTTATTACAAAAATGTAGGATACGGTTTAAATGACCGTCCTCTTTTTAGGAAAAAATAAAGAAAAATTAATACTAAATCTAAAATTAAAACTTAACAACTAACTACTTATGAATCTGTTCTTTGAAATTGCAAGCGCTCAGCATTTGTTTGAGAAGAGTAGGCTGACCGACTTCAGACTTCAACTGTCCTGTGAAAATGGAATCGGCAAGAGATGGCGCCATCTTCTCGACAAAATTGATGATACACTTGAGAGTCATGCACTGGCTGTGTGGCTTTACCAGACACGCCCAGTAAGAATCCCAATTTAACTTTGTTAATGTTTTAATCGATTCTGCCTTTTCTTGAGCCTTCTGTTTCCAGTCTGTCTGTAGTTGCTGTGCTTTCAGTAGGTGCCCTAGAGTAGTTTCTGAGATCAGATTTTCCTTGTGCAAATTTTCATTTATGCAATCAATAACATTTCTTTTTGTTGTAGTTGCTTCTTCTGCCGCTTGCTCTGCTTTCCTGATTTGTGCATCCCAATTATTGAAGAGAATTTCTTTGTGATTGTCACTGATTATTGGTGCATCTGCTCTTTTCCCCTCCTCTGTTTCTTTCCAAGCCAAATAGTCAGTAAATATTTTATCAATAAAATCATAATCATGTCGCAATTCTACAACTTGATTAGTGATTTTATCACTTTCTTCACAATAAGAGCTCCACTGTGATATTCTTTGGCATAATATTTCCTGTTGCTGCAATAGTTGATCATTTAAGGAAATAGACTCTGTGATGAATTCTATGAGCTTGGGATCATCCTTGTGCATCTCTTGCATAACCTGTAGCTGTTTCTCTTTTTTAGCCAAACTGTTCTGATACCCTATCTGCATTTGTTGAAAGTCTTGCTGTAATTTTTCAAGTTGTTTCTATGCTTCATTGTTGGTGTTGGCTTGTTGCAGTTGTTTTTTCAAAATATGTAATTGATCTTCTTTCTCATTCAGTAATTTTCATACCTCTTCCTTTGTCTTCTTACCACTGCCTTGTGTTGTGGACTATAAAATACATCAAGAGGAGGAATTTCCTCTATTTTGAGCATAAGTTCAGAGGATGGGGTAATGGGAATATGTTCCAATTCTCGTGCCATGAGTTTATCAGGAACATACAAAGGTAAGACATGAGGGGAAGCAAAACTTCCAAAAACCCTGACATATGTAAACATTTCTTCTCCAAACCATCTCGCAACAGGCAGTATGTCTACGTCTGCTTCAGGAGAAAACCTTGGAGCATCTTTATCATATAACATTCTGTACAGGGGCAACATGATTCCATGGCAAATCTTGTAAAAATAGGGAATGAACTTGGAATCCCACAATTATTTGTGATAAATATGAATGGGTAAGGGGTCTTGAGTCGTCTATTTCCAACCCATTAAAGGAATATAACAAATTGAATCCATCACATAAGCAGATAAGTAAAAAGGGGGATAAATTCTCTGAGAAACAGTTCTTTTAGACCGGTAATTCAAAATGGCCGTGGCTAAGTTGTCAGATAATATCTTAGCCCAATCCACAATAGTAGCATTAACATCGACATTCAATAATGGTAGCCATTCAGATGAGAACTTATTAATGTCTGGCTTTCCAAAAAGCCTACAGAGCATAGCAGCAGCAAAACAATACGGAGAAGTGAGAGAACCAGTATTATACATACCATGTTTATCCTTCTTTAGTGGTTCGTCTCTCCTTGATCAGTCCTTGGTGCATTCTGCCAGGTTTTCATTTTCTTTGGCAAACTTCTCCATGAACTGTTTTTTATAAGTCACCTATGGCTCCGACAAATGATACATGAGTCTCAAATCTTGTGGAGTAAATGAGCCGATGAGTTCTTGACCTTGAGTATTAAACTGTCTATTTGTAATATCAGTGCTGTCCAGCACCCATTTAACCATGTCCGTGTACAGAAGAATTTTAGGCCTCGCCGCTATCCAAGGCAAGAATGAGCAAGCTAGCTCCGTAATAGACGCCTCAGAAGACCCATGTGAGCCTGCAGTAGCTGAAACCTCCATTACTCTGGGGTTCTCTTCCTCAAGTAGATTATACATGCCCTCCCAAGTAGTAATACCAACGTCTTTGTTACAGGCGGTGTCTGTATACAAGGGCATCATTTCTTTATCTTCAGAACTCAGAGCCTTGTCTTTCTTTCCCATAATACCCTGAATACTGCTTTGTATAGTTTTCTATTCTTCGCTCCTGCAGTTTACGAATTAAGTGATAATAATGATAGGAAAAAGGTGACGGGAAAGTTTTAAATGCTGAAGACGTTTAAAATATACCACCTTACGTGAAATAGCTCTTCGATCAGAACGAAACCATATTTCATTAATGGTTGACAACCAATTCATTGATTAACATTAAAGCGCATAACCAGGTCTCGGTTTATGGAAATATTTTTTCGTATAATGAGCCTTAAATATCTGCGATAAGGCGATCTACGATTTGCTTCGCAAAATCGCAAAATCGCAATATCGCATATCGCAATCTCGTAAAATTGCAATATCACAATACCGCAATATCTCAATATCGCAAAATAGTTGGATCACAGAAAATGACAAATCTCTGTTAATGTGTTTTTCTGCGAAATGCGATTTGCGATATATGCCATCGCATATCGGCGGTTTTGAGATTTTCAGCGTAACATATAACATTTGAAGCATTCGATGCGATGAGTGTTCTTTTAATGCGTAGTTTCGTATCACATATCGCAATCTTAGAATTCCAGTTTGTTACACAGTAATTTGTCACCGTCCTTGAAATCCCCGTCCCACACATTGGAGTGCTCATTTCGTGACTTGTGAGCAGTGACATGGCTTGAAACCACTTTCATGACATCCATCTGAACAAGAGCTTTCATTGCCCTGAAGACATCTCCTTGTGAAAAACCCTAAAAATGGCCCTTTTTGCATTGGCGCAGGCAGACAGTTTAGTACCCGCGCCAATGGGGAAAATCCTTCAAAGAGGTCGCGCCAATTGGCGCTCTGTCCCAGAGTCGCACTCGCGCCAGCCAATTTAAGGAGTGTTTTTTTAAAATAAATGGCGAAAGTTTCATCCTAACCAATTCACGAACTGGTATCTATCTTGAGTTGGGAGGTTTGGCTCCAGATTTCCATGTAGAGGAAGTGGTTTGCCACCTCTCATGGAAGCTTCCTTGAGGATAGGGCCAATCCCATGATTATAGGGATCCCAACTCCCCTTCCTCCATCTATAAAAGCTTGCCCATCTCCATTGCAAGCGAGTCTTCAAGTTCCCAAATTCCCAAAAGCCTTATGCTGCAAGAGCCTCCATAATTCCCTTAAGGCCAAATCTAAGCAAGGAGACTATTGTCAAGATCCGAAGAGAGAGGTTTGTCCCATCCTTGACAGGCTTTCGAGACGTGTTCTGCTGGCGACCCACCGAAGGAGAATTCAGCGTCAGAACTATGGTTGTATTCTTCCTTTGATTGATTAATAATAAATGACTATTGGTTATGGTTCCACTCTTGTTGTTGTTTATGATGATGAGTTATGTCCTTTCTGACTGACATATAGTTGCATCTACTGGATTTTACGCTTGCATTTGTTTTGTTTCTCGCATGTGCAGGTGTCCGATCACGGAGATCGTGAGGATTGTGATCTGCCAGAGCTAAGGAATGGGAGCGCTACTTTCTCTACAAGCGACAACGTTGGATTCCAGGTAAGCCTTCATCGCTAGTTGGTTTATTTGCAATTAGGAACCTGCACTATAGCGTGAACGATTGTTGCTAGACCCGGTCTGGGCTAGTAGGGATCGCCTCTGTCCGCAGAGGGGATTTACCTCCACAACAAATTGGCGACTCCGCTGGGGATCGTTAGCTTGTTGTTGTTCGTTTTATGAGCTATAGATGGAGCCTGAAGTTGGCCAGATAGCCTTCGAAACGCTTTTGCTCTGCAATTGCAAAGTAGATCAAAGCTGCTTCAGTCAATCTCCGGTTTAGTTTGTAAACTGAACACTTGGAGCATTGTCTTGTCTTTTGGTCGATTCTCGATCCTCCTTGCTTGATCAGCTCTTTTGGGTTGGTTATTTCTGTGAATTTGGGTTCTTGATAGCTTGGTCATCACTGGTCTGCTTGTTGGATTGCTCTTTTATATTTTTGACTGGGAAACTCGACTGGCGCGCTTTTTAGCTTGACAGTCGCGCCCATTGGCGCAGGTTGCTTGTGTATTACTCGCGCCAATTCGTCTCTAGCGCTAGTTTCAGCCTCACAGTCGCGCCAATCCTGTGAGGTACTAGGGTTTGCTCAGTTCTGAGCTTCCTGAGCCTGATCTGTGTGTTTGGTCTTGATTTTTCCATTGTTTGAGTGTTTTGGAGCCTTGATTGACTGATTGTTACCTACATCCTTTGGTTGTTTGCCCATTTCCATCGATTTTGCATTCTAGCCCTAGGTCATCTAGGTGCTATTGTGTTTCGAGCCTCCCTTGGGAGTTTTTGGTCTCTATCGGTTCAGTCAACCTTGTGATCGCTTCTTTGCATTCGTTTGGTGGTTTTCTATTGTCTCATTGCGTTGTTTGAGTGATTGTTTCCTTCTTCATTCGAATTCCGCCTTGTCTCGTTTTGGGCCTAGATTACACGGCTCATTTGGAGTCTTTGGGATTCTTTTCGTTTTGAGGGACTTTTCGTTGATTTGAGGTCTGATTGTACGTTTGCATTGAGTGAAATTTGATTGTTTTTGCTCTCTTGTCATCATTTCTCAAATTGCTCTTGCATTTGTTTTCATTTTTTAGCACATTTTTCTCTGAAATATTGAAAATATAAAAGAAAAAATATCTTTTGCTCTTCATTAGTTAATGTGAATTAGATCTTTTCGGTGTTATTAGTGATTGGTAACTTTGAACGAAAAGCTTTTTAGTTTTCATTAGCTGCATTAGAGACATCATTGGTTGTTTTCTGTTCATTTCGTTATTGTGTGAAAATCTCTCAACTCTCTCATAAATAGCTTTCATCGAATGAAATGATATACTGTGGCATATAGAGTGCATTTAGGAGATTTTGAGACATTACATTCGCTAGGGCCTGAAAACTGAAACGTAATTGAAGATAAACATTAAAATTTACTCAATTTACACTAAGGCAACATTGAAATCTAACTAAACACATTTAGAGGTCTAGGCTAGAGACGTGTTCCGGCGTCTTAAAACCTAGTAGCTGTCGTTCACCTCTTGGCTTTAGACAGCACTAGTACGGACTTGTGCTCCCCGTACCGTCGCGTATATAAAGGGAGACCCCACTAGGTTTCAATCCTTTATCCATAGGAAGCCGAGTCTGCCGCCCTATACCCGTGATACACCAGACACAGCATTCGGGGAGATTGCCTGCACATACGTTAAGTCCTTGGTTGATTTCTCTTTCATTTTGAAACCAAGGTGTATATTGCAGTTCACGGTTATTTGGTACACCCTTTGCCTAGTATTCCTGAGTAGTCATTTGATCTTTTCTGACTCTTTAAATTTGAAAGGATCACCAAGCGCTTGTCCTTTCACACTTGCTTCAAAAATAAAAGAGATAGAGTCACCTTTCACTCATTTCTCGACTCTTAAAACATGAAACGGTAAAGTTTCTAAGTTTAAATGTGGTAAAACAAAACACCCGTGATCACACGCCCTCTTAGATTTTGCTTGTTGGCCGTTTGATTGTGTGTCTTGACTCTTTTTCAGCCCGTGTGTGTGTTTGATCTTTTTCTCTTGTCGTTACTACCACAGTGGCGAAACCTTCTGTTTCGTCTACTGGTAGTCCATATACGGACGATTCATCAGAGGTTTCCCAATCCTCTGCTGAACCACAGCAGCCCATTGTTTCCGAGTTTTCCGACGGGGGACCGGTTCTGTCCGAGCAGCCCTTTGGAGGACCAGTTGAGTTCAATTGGCCCTTTTCTGACCCTTGGTTTGGATTGGGAGTAGGGGAAGATTTCCCTTCTCTTACATCGGGTTCGCCTTTTATAGCTGCTGTTATTCCTCCTAGTCCTCGCCATCTATTACGAGATCTAGCGGCAGGCTCAAACATGAGTGAATCCAGCGAGGAAATCCCCACGTCTGCTGAAGATTACCAGTTATTTCCTCGGAGATTATTTCTAGGAGACAACCCTGAACAAGCTGTTATGTCATCACCTGGTACCTCATTACCAGCAGGGTATAGATCCTTGGGTCAGATTATTTCCGCTGCAGCCTCTATGGGGGTATCAGCTCCTTCTACGAGGCCGGTGGTTCCTTCATTGGGGATGTCTCCTCAGACACTCGTCACGTCATCCCCTCAAGTCACTTCTGTACCCGTTCGGCCCACCGTCTATGTGGTCGCATCTGCACCCGCTGTCACGGCACACTCCGCGAGGGCTGTGCCGCCTCCTGAAGACGTATATATAGCGATTGCTATGCCAGAGAACATCTCTCCGGAGGAGTATCGGTTGTCCCTACAACAGCCGAACCCCGAGGTTGGACAAACCTCTCAAGATCCCAACCGCCCGTATTTTTCGCACTATGCACAAGATGGTACGCCCATGTATGCTTTTCCATATCAGTATGATGAACACGGGGACATTTTACGTTTACCCGCTCCAGAGGCTCACCTTCATGCTCAAGGTTTACCCTATAACCAGTCTGGACATCCTTATAACCCGCAAGGGAAACCTTTTCAAGGCCAACCTTCGGGCCAGCCTGGCTGTCCTTATGACCTGCAGGGGCAGCTTTTACAAGGCTATCTTGCAGGCCAGCAAGGGCCATCGTAAGATCCGCAAGGACAATATTACAACCCTCCCGTTCAACCTGTGCAGCCTCAGCCGGGGTACCAACCAGGGCCGGTATATGGTCCTGGGGGACAAGTCCAACCTTCCCAACCCATGCAACCTCAGTATCCTGTTAATCCAAACGTTTCTCACCAGCCTGGACCATCCTATGGTCCTGCTGCAGGTCAAACCGGTTACCAGCCACCACCTGGCTCCATTCCTCCACCGGGACAACCGGTCTATCCGGTACAACCTGGTGCTTCTCAACAGCCAGGTCAACCTACGCAACCGGCACAACCTGTTCACCCGGGTCAACCCGTTAACCCAGGGCAGCCCGCTCAGCTAGGTCAGCCTGCTCAACCAGGCCAGCCTGCACATCCTATCAACCCTGCCCAACAGCCGACTTATTCGATGCCGCAGCCAAATCAACTGCTGCACCCTAATTATCAGGCTCAGCAGGGTCCCACCTATTAGCAGCCCACTCAACCTCAAGGCGGCTACTATTCTCATGGTCAATACCGACCGTATTATAGCCAGCCCCAAGGTTCTAACTATCGTCCTCAACAACCCGGCTATACCTATACTCAGCAGCCAAATCCAAATGCTGCTTACACAGGGCCGACTCATAATCAGGGTCCATACTCTGGTTACCAACCCCCATATGCTGGTTACCAGCAACCGAATCAGGCTGGTTATACCACCTATACCCCCTACGATCACAATCCTACTGGACAGAACCCATGGAGGCAAGGATACTCTCAACCAGCGTGGAGTACAGGTACCGGTCCTTATCCAGGGCCTGGCATGCCGTCCAATTCGCCATTGCCGTTTCTGGCTACCTTGGAGTTACCGGATGTTTCGAAATTAACCAATGATCTGATCTTGCACAATCCTTATTGGCCTCCAGTTCCTACCAAGGTGCCCGGTGATTGCCCCAAGTTTGAGGGTAAAGCTGGAGAGGACCCCAAGCTCATGTGATGACTTACCATCTTTGGTGTTCGTCCAACTCTTGGGTGGATGATTCAGTTCGTCTACGCCTCTTCCAGCGCACTTTGACTGGCGCTGCAGCTAAGTGGTATATTGAATTACCCCGTGGCATCTTTCAAGATTTCAATACGTTAGCCATGGATTTTCTGACTCACTTTCAGTTACCGGTTCGCTACGAAGCCGGGACGCACCTCCTGACTTCTTTGAAGCAAGAAAAAGCCACCCGCATTTCTGATCACATTCATGAGTGGCGACATCGTCGTAGACTGATCAAATTCCATATACCTAATCAGATACTAACACATTGGTTCACCACCTCCTTCGTTAACAAAATCTCCCAAGATATTTCTCTGGGAGCGTATGTGACTGAAGAACAAGCCATAACGCATGCTCAATATCTAGATCTGGTATACTCACAGTCCGACACGCTGTATGATATTTTTCCTGATGCTCCACGGTTTGGAACCTCTAAATCTCCACCTACCCCAGCGGTGGATGGTGTTATTGGTTCCGTGTCTCAGAATTCGAATAAATCTTCGAATGGGAAGCAGAAGTCCAACTCATCCAATAATTCTGTTCCTCCCGCCCCTTCCGATTCTGGAAAAACTACGGAGGTTAATGGCGTTCAGGCCAATCCTACGGAGAAAGCCTCCAAATGGAAAAAGAAGGGCAAAGGAAAATCTAAATCCGACGCCCCAAAGCCAGAGTCCAAACCTCGTATCGAGGACGGTTCCCAACGCAAACTGAAGTACCCCTGCCTCATTTGTGAAGGAGATCACTATACAAAAGATTGTCCACAACGATCTGAATTTAGTCAACTTCTAAAAGGCTCCAAAGGGACTCCAACAGTGCTTAAAGAACCGTTCCCATCTCAGCAGACCCAGATGGTTGAACAACCTTCACCATCTGCACCATTTGGGTCCCAGGTCTTTATGATGAATGGTACTGCACCTATCTCTATTGCTATGCGTTCGAAGGATTACAACAAATCGCATCAGGCACCGGGGAAGGCAGTTGCGGATGGTCCACCTCCCCCACCTGTCTCCAGTTCGTTGGAAATTGAGAAGCCTACTGCTGAACCTGTTATGAGGCCACCTTCTAAAGGTGTTTTACGAAAGTCTTCCTACAATTCGAATGCCCGTGCCGCTCAGCACTACAATATTGTTGAGGATCTGGCACAGGCGCCTTCTGCCATGTCTGCATTGGAAGTTCTTCAAAATTTTCCTTCGCAACGGAAAGCTTTATTATCTGCAATCAGTGGAATCGATCCCGCTGATTCTAGTCTTCTCACCTTTGAATTAGAAAATTTCATCCCCCGACTTCCACATCAGATCGCTCTTGTTATTCAAGTCGGGATCAACGGTCTTAACATCCATAGGGCCGTTGTGGATGAAGGTGCTTCTACCTGTGTCATGTCGTCCGCTTGTTGGAAGGCCATTGGCTCTCCGGCCCTTTCATCGTCTCCCAATGCCCTAGAGGCATTCGATGGTCGGGAATCCAAACCCCTGGGTGTTCTCGAGAGTCTAGCGATTACTTTACAGGGGAAGACAGTCAACGTAGAAGTAGAAGTGGTTGACGCCAAGCTTAACTACAATATACTTCTCGGCCGCAGCTGGACTCATGCCATGTTATGCGTGCCGTCCACCCTCTTTCGACTTATTAAGTTCCCTCACGAGGGCAAAATCGTTACAGTGGATCAGTTGTCTTTCTTCACCTCCACCTCCGAGAACAACGTTCCGTACGTGGATCAGATCCCAAATCCCCCTGACAGTGTAGGGCCCGGTCTCTTCAAAGACCCCGTCCTCATGGGTATTTTTCCCGCACCACCACCGCACACCGCTCAAGTTAACATGATCTCTAGGTCTGACGACCCATGGCTCATCCCTACGCCTGAGTAGGTGACTGAGTTTGGAGAATCGATGCCCTTAACTCCAGTAGAGATTAGCTACTGTGAAATCGTCGCCGCATCTGATCCTCCCCCTCCTCAGCATGCTCCTTTGAGCATGGCTTTAGACATCTATTCTCAATCCCCCTGGCTCGGTCAGGCCGATTCACCTGATCCTCTCAAAGAGATTTTTCCTTCTGATGAAGCCATTGTAGAAACAATGTCTCTTGAGGAGCTGCCTTGGAGCGATGGACATCATCGTTCCTCGTTCATGCCTAGCTTGGGGGCAATGACAGATTTTCTAGAGCGTTTTGCATCTCAGGTTCCCACTCCACCTCTCCAGACGCCCATATTGACACATGAGGTGCTTTCAGAGGGAAACCTGAGCAACATCACTCAAACCATTCCAATCGACATCTCCGTTAAACCAGGGATAGTTGAGAACATACACGTGGGAGTGACTTGTTCTCCTGATGAGATACGAGTCTATACTGATCTTTTTCGAGAATTCAGAGACGTGTTCGCTTGGTCCTATGAGGAAATGCCCGGGATTGATCCCAGCATAGTAGTGCATGAGATTCCTACCTATCCTGGTGCGAAACCCGTGTGCCAACGCCTACAGCCGGTGCACCCTCGCAAAGCCACTACCATCAAAGCAGAAGTTGAAAAACTTCTGAACGCGGGCTTTATTTACCCGATTCCCCTCACAGAATGGGTCTCCAACATTGTCCCTGTAGATAAGAAGTAGGGGACTATCAGATTCTGTGTTGATTATCGCGATATTAATCGCGCCTGTCCTAAAGATAACTATCCCACTCCTTTCATAAACCAAATCATCGACGAATGTGCTGGGAGTGAGATTTATTCCTTGATGGACGGCTTCTCTGGGTATAATCAGATAAACATTCTACCTGAGGATCAACACAAGACTGCATTCATCTGTCTGTGGGGTACTTTCGCTTATAAAAAACTCCTGTTCAGCTTGAAAAATGCTGGAGCCACTTTCCAGCGTGCGATGTCTTGCGCTTTCCACGACATACGCCATATCATTCAGCCTTATCTGGACGGCTTGCCAGCTCACTCAACTAGGCGAGAGGACCACCCTGAACACCTCCGCCAGATTTTCCTTCGCTGTAGGTGCTACAATATTAGGCTTAATCCTCATAAATGCGTCTTTTGCGTGGATTCTGGCCATCTTTTGGGATTCATAGTCTCCAAAGACGGAATTCACCTTGACCCTTTAAAGGTCGAGGCTATCATCAATCTCCCATCACCCTCCTCGTTATATCAATTGCAGAGTCTGCAATGAAAAGCTAACTTCCTTCGACGCTTTATCCCGAACTATGCAGAGGTGGCCAAAGGATTCACGCGTCTCTTAAAGCAGAACGTTCCCTTCCACTGGGACGAAATTTCTCAACAATCCTTTGAGAAGCTTAAGACGTTACTCGTTAATGCTCCTTTGCTTCGTCCTCCTAACTATCACCGTGATTTCACTTTGTATCTCGCCGCCGCATTTAGCACCATTGCTATGGTTATGGTGCAGGATGACGATGATGGAAATGAACATGTCGTTTATTATCTGTCACGAAACCTTCTCGACACAGAAACATGTTTTGCTCACGTCGAGAAACTGGCGTTAGCTGCAGTACACGCTGTGCAGCGTTTTCGCCACTACATCCTGTTGCACACAACAACCGTGGTTTCGGATTGCAACACCATGACATATATTCTTTCTCGACAATTATTGGGGGGCAAATACTCCAAATGGATCGTTATCCTTTAGGAGTTTGACTTAGAATTCACCACTGCTAAGTCGACCAAATCACTGGTTTTTGCGGATCTTATTTGCTCGCTCCCGACGGACTCCACCCCATCTTATTCTGAGGATCATATCCCGGACGAAACTATTTTCCTTATCAGCACTCGCGACCCATGGTACGGTGATATTATTGTGTATCTTCAGACCTCGACGTTTCGGTCTGAGTTGACTAAAGATGCCCGACGTTGGATTCGGCAACAGTCTCAACCCTACCGTATAGTAGGAGATACTTTATACCGCGTTGGAGTAGATTTGGTGCTCCGCCAGTGCCTCACCCTGGAAGAGGCTGAAAGGGTCCTAAATGACTGCCACAGTGGTGCCTGTGGCGGTCATATGTCCGGATATGCCACTTCCCAGAAAATTCTGCGAGTAGGTTACTTCTGGCCGTCAATATTCAAAGACTGTATCGTCGCAGTCCGTAAATGTCACGTGTGCCAGGTCTTTCAGCGCAAGATGCGCGCGTCGCCCCTCCCTTTTCATCCTGTTATTACTGTCGGCCCTTTTGCAAAATGGGGCGTAGATTTTATGACATGTAACCCTCATTCGGCCGGGGGGCATGCGTATATAATCATCGCCGTAGACTACTTTACGAAGTGGGCCGAAGCGATGCCTACACTAGTTACCGACGGTAAGAAAGCTGCCCAATTTATCTTCAACCATATTATTGCACATTTCGGGGTCCCTCAGGCCATTGTTACCGATCATGGTACCCATTTTCGAGATTACATGATGGCCGAGCTAACATCAAGATTGGGCTTACGACACGATAGCTCAACGCCATATTACCCACAAGCAAATGGCCAGGTTGAGGCTGTGAACAAGGTTTTGGTCACAATGCTTCAACGGACAGTTGGTATTCATAAATCCAATTGGCATCTCCAACTGTTTTCAGCTCTTTGGGCCTACCGGACGTCAGCAAAGAATGCAATTGGATTCACACCTTTCCAATTGGTGTACGGCCTGGAAGCAATTCTTTCGGTTGAATGCGAAATTCCTTCTTTGAAGTTAGCTGTGGAACTTTTACCCGACACTTCTCCTGAGGAAGAGCGTCTTTTGTATCTGGAACGGTTAGATGAAACCCGTCGTTTGGCTGCTTTAGTCATTGAAGCACAAAAGAAGCGGGTCAAAGCTCACTTTGATCAATCAGTTTCTCCACGTTCCTTTGTCGAAGGGGACCTCGTCCTCCTATACGATCAAGCGCATGACAAGCTTGGGGCCGGTAAGTTCCAACCTATGTGGCATGGGCCCTACATAGTAAAACGCGTATTGAAAAATGGGGCTTATGAGCTCATTGATTATGAAGGAGTTCCGTTGGCGCAGCCCAGAAATGGGCTGTACCTCAAAAAATACTACGCTTGAAGTGATTTTTGGTGTGGTGTGTGTACATAGGTGTGTATTTTCATTTGTGTGCATGTGTGGTGTGGTGTGCGATGTAAACATCTTTCTGCTGATCGGGTCTTCCTGATTGTGCAGATGTCCATCAATTCGTTTGTTGGTTTCGCGGATGGTGCCTCCCGCAGTACCAGGAATCTGTCTTCGGCAGCCTGGGTAATCTACGATCCTGCTGGTGAGTTGGTCAACCTGCAAGGTGTGTGTCTGGGACGTGCTACAAATAACATCGCGGAATATAGTGTTGTGTTAGAATTATTAACTGAGGCTGTAAACCTTGGTATCCGTGAATTACTTGTGTATCTAGACTCACAACTTGTAGTATCACAACTTAACGGTCATTATTCGGTCAGAAACCCATCCATTTTACGTCTGTATATGCATATTCGTCTGCTAGAAAGAAATTTTGACTATATTACATATCAACACATACCCAGACATATGAATACATTGACGGATGCAGTGGCTAATTTGGTGCTAGATAGGCATTTGCGCAATTTGTAAAACAACATCACATGTAAAAGGAAAGATCCATCCAGAAATAGATATGTATATATATAGATATCGAAATGTTTACATAATGTGCGTCACATAAAATAAAAAAATATACATGTTCGTCTTAATACATCCAGAGACGAAATGTCTCTCAAAAAATATGCATGAAATAAACCCTAGGTGTCTAATCTGCGTGGTGCTCATGATAACAAGCCACCGCACGCACTAAGCGTCTCAGAAGACGGTGGAGACAACTAGGCACCCCCACCGTATGTCTCTGGTATGCTAGTGGAACATCTGCCAGCCGGGCGTAGTCTGGAATCCCCCGGGCGATCCCCTCGAGGTTCTGGACCAACTCTCCTCCCTCGGCACCCTCCGCCTGAGGGTCAGCTGCGGGATGAGTTCTCCGTGAAATAGGAGACATACCGGCAGGTCTTTCTGGGCCGACATCTGCATACACATAAAACTGTTGTTAGGACGGGCATGTATTACCAAAAAAAAATCATAAAACATAAAAATAAAAAAGAGAGATCATACCCAACTCCTCGTCCCAGTCATCTCCCTCCGGGAGTGGAAGGTCTGGGTCTCCAGTGAAATCGGTCCCTGCATATGGCCAATTTTTGACCACAATCAACTGACGTCGTAACCATCCAAAAAACTTCGGCCTCCAGGACATCTGTTGGCCTCCTCCTGATCTGGGCATCAGTGCTGCCCAGCGAGCCATCCTCGGCTCTCGTGGTACCAGCTCAGCTACTATGGCCCCTTGGCCCTGAAAGATAGGTAGTCGTTCTAGAATGAACGATACCAAGATGGAACCGTAGCCAAATTGTTTTAGTTTGGCCTGCTTACACTTTGTGAGATGTCTTTTCATATTTGTTGTCACTGTAGTAGCACAATCAAATAGTGTTGGATTCATACACTCAGCAGCTAGGAGGAGTTGGGCCTTGGTCGCCTCGTGCGGTGCCTGCGACCCCGCAACCCGCGTGATGGTATGTAGCACCACTCTGAGTGCTAGATCAGGGATGGTATGGATATCTACCTTGCCGCTTCCCGATCCCAGTCGTGCCCCTCAGCACACTCTTGCCATCACCTGCTCCATCTTCTCTCCAGACGGTCTGCTGCCTGTCAGGACGGGCACTGGACCTCTGCGCGACAGTCCGGTTATGAAATATACGTCAGAAACCTCAAGTTCTAATACTTGGTCCTGCAGCTTGAACACTTGTTCGTTTTCGTCCCATATGTTGATCAGGTATTGCAGGAGCTCCGGTTGAGCTCGTAAGCAAGGTGTCAGGAAGAAATTTTTAAGCCCACAGTTCTTGAGGGCATTCATACAAGTTTCATTCTCCATAGCCTGTTCATCCTCTTCCCCATGCTCCCTCTCTTTCCATTTGATAGCCATTTTTCTTGGTTGCCTGCATCAACATGGTCAAAAAACCCTTGATTAGATCTCTGTTATGCCTGAATTTCATGTAAATCACTAGCTGTTTGGAAATTTGAAACGGGAAACTGCGCTGCGCCATTGGCGTGGGCCCTTTGTATGCAAAAGGCCATTGGCACGGGTCCGTGCCCGATACCCGCGCCAATGGGCGAAGCCCTAAAATTTTAAAAAATTCTCCACAGAAGTCTAATAAGCAATGGAAAACTATAAAAAATGGATTAAAATGGAGTACAGGGAAGCACCTCTTACCTGGAATGAACGGGAATCTGAATGGTAGCCCGAATCGGTCGCAATCGCCGTCAGAAGTTTGCACACAAATAGACCACTGTTGCTCTCCTATGAGGTAAATAGTAAAAGTAATTTTGTTTTTACCATTTGAGACTTATTTATAACTTTTTGAAATCTCATTAGGTTTTAAAAGTCATTTTTTATTAATATTTTGATATATTTTGTCGAAAATGGGTTTTACACTTGCCTTTGTGTGCAGCAACAGGTTTTTTACGCGACTTAAACGGTGAAACGAGTTGTATTTTATACTTTTTCGGACTCGGTAAAAACACGAAAAAGTCATTTTGGAGTCATCTTTCAGCTCTTTTTTGACTCTCTAAACATGAAAAGATTGCCGAGTTCCTTATCGTTTCGATCTTGTTAAAATGGACACGAAACGACATCTACCCAGTATACGTTTACCCCTTTTTCGGGCTGGGACAGATTACTTACGAAAAATGAATACCCTAGCCTATCGCGAATAGGAGGTTTTCTCAGACATAGTTTTCTACCTTTTCGGATCTGAGAAATTATTTATGAAAAGGGACCATTGGAGTTTACTTTTCAGCTGTCTTTTCAAACTCTCTAAACATGAAAAGACGCTGAGTTCTTCCTTTGTCAGACTCATTAAACCCTGATGACATCGGATTCAGTCATAATGACGCTCCTTGAGTCTCTCCTTCCCAGGGCTCGTTAAACGTACTAGGATGGACTTATATCACAAGCATATGCTATCCCCTTCAAGCTTGTTATAAAAAATAATTGGGGTACTCGCCAGAAATGGTGGGGAAAAAATGGAACCAACGTCATTGTCGTGTCGGCAGTATGTCGCTCTTGAACATGGCACTTGTCTGCATTCGTGTCTGTTTGGGGACATCTCATCTCGTCTTTCACTTGCCTCCATGGGTTTGGGTGATCCCTTTTGACCTCTCATCTGCTCTTTGCCTCGTCACTATGACCTCTGATCTTTTGATGTCAAATACTACCAAACTCACTGTCGTGCCGTTTATATGTTCAAGGGAATTTGACCTCTGCAAGTACCAACCTTCCTCTGATTCTCATCTGATCGTGATTCACAAAGACATTATATTTATCTGTCTCACGTCGATGATGTGGGAAACATTATGGCCCACCTTCGATCAAGGTTACTTCCTGTCGACTTCATCTCATTATCCAGGAAGTTGATCTAGAGACTCCCTTCTGGTGCCTTGGAGCCTACATGCCTCAATGGCAGGTTCTTCGCATTTGACGCGAGGTTTTCATCATTGGCCTCCGATTGAGTGATTCTACGGGTGTTCGACGCCAGCTCATTGATTCACATGCCGTAGATTGTACCTGTAGTACCTTGAGGGCCATCGTCATTATTGATGGTACTTATCGCGTCTGTTAACAACTTTCATCATTGGCTGGTAATCAGACGATGTTCTTGCATGTTCGACTTCAGCTCATTTATTCACATGCTTGGACTTGTACTGTGTTCGGGTCGAGATGGAGCACAAGACCCTGGGTTGTGTCTGTTGTAATCCAGGCTGCGATTTTGTGGATTATTATGATTGGTTACATGACTCACTTACTGGATGGCTGCGACCGTACCTGAGTCTATTTATCGATCCTCACTGGATGGCTGCATCCATGCCTTGGATCTGGATTATTGTATACTCTGTTATGGATGGCTGCGCCCATACCCCATATATATCATGTATTTGAGATATCAGTTGTACTTCTCTACGCAGGTTTTCCGACGCCAGAGTTTTCAGTTGGACACGTTCTCGTAAAGCATTTCACCCCTCTCTCTCTCTCTCAGGCCTCATGTTTTAGGGGGCATCTGTTACATAGTAATTTGTCACCGTCCCTGCAATCCCCGTCCTGCACATTGGAGGGATCATTTCGTGACCTGTGAGCAGTGACATGGCTTGAAACCACTTTCATGACATCCCTCTGAACAAGAGCTTTCATTGCCCTGAAGACATCTCTTTGTGAAAAACTCTAAAAATGGACCTTTTTGCATTGGCGCGGGCAAACAGTTCAGTACCCGCGTCAATGGGGAAAATCCTTCAAAGAGGTCGCGCCAATTGGCGCTCTGTCCCAGAGTCGCACTCGCGCTAGCCAATTTAAGGAGTGTTTTTTAAAAATAAATGGCGGAAGTTTCATCCTAACCAATTCATGAGCTAGTATCTATCTTGAGTTAGGAGGTTTGGCTCCGGATTTCCATGTAGAGGAAGTGGTTTGCCACCTCTCATGGAAGCTTCCTTGAGGATAGGGCCAATCCCATGATTATAGGGATCCCAACTCCCCTTCCTCCATCTATAAAAGCTTTCCCATCTCCATTGCAAGCTAGTCTTCAAGTTCCCAGATTCCCAAGAGCCTTATGCTGCAAGAGCCTCCATAATTCCCTTAAGGCCAAATCCAAGCAAGGAGACTATTGTCAAGATCCGAAGAGAGAGGTTTGTCCCATACTTGACAAGCTTTTCGAGACGTGTTCTGCTGGCGACCCGTCGAAGGAGAATTCAGCGTTAGAACTATGGTTGTATTCTTCCTTTGATTGATTAATAATAAACGACTATTGGTTATGGTTCCACTCTTGTTGTTGTTTATGATGATGAGTTATGTCCTTTCTGACTGACATATAGTTGCATCTACTGGATTTTACGCTTGTGTTTGTTTTGTTTCTTGCATGTGCAGGTGTCCTATCACGGAGATCGTGGGGATCGTGATCTCCCAGAGCTAAGGAACGGGAGCGCTACTTTCTTCTACGAGCGACAGCGTTGGATTCCAGGTAAGCCTTCATCGCTGGTTGGTTTATTTGCAATTAGGAACCTGCACTATAGCGTGAACGATTGTTGCTAGACCCGGTCTGGGCTAGTAGGGATCGCCTCTGTCCGCAGAGGGGATTTACCTCCACAACACGCTTGTAAGGAGGTATTCATTACTTTCATGCTATGCGATATTTCTTTAAAGAATGATTTTATTCTATCCTATCATAAAACTTAAGTTTTTAGATTTTCCAAGGGATATTCTCCTAAGTTTATGATGGTAAGTTTTATTGAAAAAGGAAATACAAGCACTGATCGATTTTAAATTTTTTTTGACTAAGGGTCCCCATTTATTTAGTATTAGTGATAATAATAAATAAAAAGGGGGGTTGTTGCTGGCCACAACAGGTTGACAAATGCACCAGCAACCTTTATGAGGTTAATGCATGGAATATTCCATCCTTTCCTGGATAATTTTGTACTGATATTTATAGACAACATTTTAATCTATTAAAAACCGAGAAGAACATAAAGGGAATTTGAGGATTGTGCGCCGGAAATTCTGAAAACACCCATTATCTACATGATTCGATGTAAATGTGATTTCTTTAAAACGAAATCCGGTACCTAGTCGCCATGTCATTTTATTCGAAGGGATTGCGGTTGATCGAGAGAAGATCAAGACAATTATGGAATGGCGAGTACCTAGAACGTGGTAGATAAATTTGATCCTTTATGGGATTAGGCAGGTACTACCAAAGATTTATTGAATGATTTTCGAGAATTTCTTTTCTATTACTTCTTTGTGAAAGAAAAAGTTTTCAAGTGGACTATTGAATGTAGAACATTTTTGAAAATGTTAAAAACAACTTCTAACCACTTTGTGTACAGGTAGGCAATCCCATGAAAAGATTTTGAAGTTTGTACATACGCTAGTAAAGATGGTTTTGGGGCAGGTTCTATCTCGGGAAAGTAGAAGTGGTGGCATATGATTCAAGAAAGTTGAAGGATCATGAACAAATATATTCAACATATGCTACGGAATTAACGAGTAGTGCATGCACTCACGGTATGGAGGCACTACTTGTGGGTAAAAGTTTTATTATTACAAAACATATCATAATAGCTTGACTAGCTACTTCCAAGCAAGCTAATTTAAAATCTGGGCAGAGGCAAGATGGAATTCCTTTTTAAGCGAATTTGACATGGACATCCAGCACGTAAAAGGTAAGGAGAACCAGGTGGCTGATGCTTTAAGTAGAAAGATGCATGGTGTTTATGAGCTTTACTACAATCAGCTTGAAAATAGATCCTTAGATCAAATAAAGAAATAAACACAAAAATATCTGGAATACCAATTCCTATGGCAGCAAATGGAAGAAACTAGAAAGCAAGGAAGTACTTCTGAGTATGGAGTAAATGAGGATTAGATGCTAACTTTTAGAGGTAAGGTATATGTACCAAACCGTATGGAACTAAAGGAGCTGATAATGAATGAGTACCATCGCAGCAAATATGCAAGTCACCCAGGATACCAGAAAATGTTGACTGCAATCAAGAAGGTATATTTCTGGCTTGGTATGCGTAAAACTATTGCTGAGTATTTGAGTAAATGTTTGGAGTGTTAGCAAGTGAAGGTGGAGCATCGACATCCCACAGGATTTTTGCAGCCCATACCAGTACCTGAATGGAAGTGGGAAGTTATATCCCTAGACTTCGTTACAGGTTTACCGTGGACAAAAAGGAAAAATGACTTCATCATGGTGGTAGTGGACAGATTGAGTAAATCTGCACATTTTATACCTGTGCAATCTAATTACAAGACTGCACAGATAGCAGACATATTCATGAGGGAAATCTTCAGGCTTCATGGTATCCCTAAGACAGTAATCTCAGACATAGATGTTAAGTTTACCTTAGCATTCTGGAAAACTCTGTTTACAGGTTTGGGGACCCAAATAAAATTTAGTACAGCTTATCATCCCCAGATCGACGATAAAACATAGCGAGTAAACCAAGTATTGGAAGACATGTTGTGCATGTATGTGATGCAAGAACAAACCAAATGGGAGGACTATCTACATCTTGTTGAATTCGCTTACAACAATTGTTACCAGGAGTCCTTGAAAATGAGCCCTTTCGAGGCCTTGTATAGGACGCAGTGTCGCACACCTATAAATTGGAGCAGCCCCGAAACAAAATTATTGTTGGGACCCGAGGTGCTTGCTGAGATGGAAACAGAGGTAAAGAAGATAAGGCAAAATCTGAAGGCTGCACAAGACCGAAAAAATATCTATGCAAATAAAAAGAGGTCTTATCGAGAATTCGAAGTGGGAGACCATGTGTATGTGAGGATCAAGTCCAAGAGGAGTACCTTGCGGTGGACCTCTTGTGCCAAGTTGGCACTAAGGTTCTGTGGACCCTTCCAAATATTGGAAAGGGTGGGACCTGTGGCCTATCGGCTGGCTTTACCCAGTCACATACGAGTACACAATGTATTTCATGTGTCCCTATTGAAGTGTTATGTGCATGATTCAAAGCATGTAATTCATTGGAAAAATATTCAGGTAGGATAGATTTTAAAATCCTAACTTAAAAAATGATTTGTTTATGAGATTTTGACATAAAAATTTGTTTTTTTTAGGTAGAGCCGAACAACGAGTTTTTGGTTGAGCCGCAACACATACTTGACCGAAGGGAAATTATGCTCCGGAAACGAGTCATCACCCAGGTTAAAGTGCAATGGAAGCACTTTGGCTCGGATGAGGCTACTTGGGAGGATGAAAAATTTGTGTGTGAGGCTTACTCAGAGCTCTTTTCAGAGCTACACTGAAACAATGAGGACGTGGTTACTTCCAAGGGGGGAATTTGTGATAGCTGCACTAATGATAACTAGTTCTTAACTAGTTAAAAGACAATTTTAATTATTGTTTCATGAAATGGACTAGAATTATTATTATTTGTTAAAGGGTTATTTTCATTTAGTGATTAATTATTAATAACAAATCAGTGATGGGAATTAGCTTCATAAAAACTAAAAGCTGATGGTAAAAGTTTTCCAAGAACTGGAAAGTGGTTGGGGACAGTTGTAAACAATTACCTGCTCCTTATTAGTGTCAGTCTTTGCAGCCTTCTTCCAGTGATCAAACATGCTCTTTCAAAGTGATTTTAAGGTTTCAAGGTCAAATTTTGTCATTTCAGTGAGTCTTCAAGCAAAATTTGGTCACTAGGTATTAGGTCTAGGGTTTGATTTTACTCTTGTCAAAGTTGTCCAAATGTTGGTCCATGTCACCATTCAGCTGAGTTTACCATCATTCAGAGGGTTTTCATCATCATGTCAGGTCCCAATGGATCATTTTACACCTTGTTCATGCTTCAGTTGTGCCTAGGTAAGGTCCATTTCACTCTCCTAGGGTTTTGGAGGTAATTTCTCTTGGATGGTCAAATCATCATCAAAACTCGTACCCTGATGTTCATACACCTTCCCATATCCTTAATGTACCTTATTAAACACTTCCCATCACTGAGATCCCCCAAATTCCTCATTTTCGCACAAACCCTAGTTTCTTGCTACAACTTGGCAATTTTCTAGGCTAGGCCTGTGTTTTGCCCTTTTGGACCCTTTCCCCTCACTCAATCTCTGAAATTCCACTTTCCCCTGCTTCCTAACATCCCTCCCTACTTCCCAAAATTTTCTCAAGAATTTAGAAGCCCCTTATCCCTTTCATTTCACTTCATTCCGACAAATCCCTTGTTCCACACATCGGGATAGGTTTCACTCAAATGATGTTTCTGAGCAATAAAAGATGAATTTTGGAAAAATGAGAGAGGTTTTTGTCCAAAATAGGCCAAGGAATAAAAACCTCCTTCACTTTTTACACAGGTGTCATTGTTTTAGAGAAATGTCAAAAATACAATCGCCTCGAGAGAATTGATGCACCTCTGAAGTGACATTGGGAAAATCAAGATTTATCCTAGCATGGTTGGCCAAATGACTTTCTTGATGAGTCAAATGATCACTAGACACAAAGATATTTCCAATGAGCTATCATGAGCTCAATTTGGAGTTGAGGAAGACCTTCAAAAGTTGACTTCAACAACACTCTGCCTTGAGGCAGCCTCATCTTGCACATTTTGACCAGTCTTGGGAGATTTGATTTTTGACAGGGTAAATGAACTCCAGATTGAAAAATTCCAGTTGGGATGGAAAGTAGACTCAGTAATATTTCCAACGAGCTATCATGCGCCCAATTTTGACACCAGGAAGGCCTCCACAAGCCTCCTGCAAAATGCGTTATTTATGGCGCGGCGCATTGGGTTGGTGTGCGGCGCATTGGGCTGATACTCCAGTTTTCTCATTGCCTTCAACGAAATCCCAAATTTCTTGGCTCCTCTGCTCGAAGTAAATCAAATTGTCTTGTAATTTTCCATTTATCAGTTTTGGGTGTGGTTTCAAAGATTGGTTGAAGAACTTGAATGCTAAACTACAAACCCTATCCTCTTATTAAAGCTGCTCCTTAGGGTTGTGTTTTGGTGCCAAAGACTAATTTTCCCCTTCACCTTGTTGATTCCTTCCCTCACCTTAAACCCATCATCCCTATTAATCCCCTATTCCTCTACATCCCAAATCACTTATTTCTAAAAGTCCTATGTTCCTATCCCTAAACCCTACCATTCCCTATTACTCTCCCTTTCCCATATCATTTGCAAAATTCCTAAATCCCAAAACCCCGCATTCCTAAAACAAAATCAAGTGACTGTCTCCACATTGTAAAATTCACTTGACTGAACCACATTTTTACCATTGATACTATTTCCCATTGTTCCATATTCCTCACAGTCCCTCATTTCCCTTTGGCACACATTTGGCACTTGGAGACAAATACATCAAGTCTTCATTTCTCATTTTCAACCAACCAAACATACACTTGTCATACACATTGCAACACCATGACAGACAAAGATTCATCATATGAACAAGGCAGTAATTGCACCACTGAACTGCATACACCACGAGGGTACTGAGGAGGTGAAAAATGCATGATAGGCTTCGAATCTTGGCCGAAGATTCTTTGGCTGAGCATGGTACTTGATTATGGACCTTTAGCCCAAATTTCAAGGAATTTGGAGAAAATTTTGTCATTTTTGAATTTTTGGTCACAAAACAGGTTTTTCCGCCCGACGCATTGCGCCACCTGGCGCGCGCTTATGATTGGGACATCTTCTGGAGGAAAAAATTACATTTTTGGATTTGTTATGATAAATTATGCATGTTTAGAAATGGCCGAAGCATTTTATCAAGTTCTGGGCTGCCTAAAGGGCCAAAAACACCTTGAAAATGGCCTTTCTGCCACCTTTTGCACCAGCAGGAACCAATCTTGGGAGATTGCAGTTTTGGAAGGGCAAATGAACTCCAAATTGAAAAATTCCACTTGGGTTGGATAGTAGACAGGCAGGGCTTTCCAACGAGCTATCATGAGCTCAATTTGGACTTCGGGAAGTGCCTCAAAAACAGGCTCAAAGTGGCGTGACGCATTGAGTTTTTGAGCGTGGCGCATAGAGAAATTTTGCCTCATTTTCACTCTTCAGCTTAGAAATTCGCCCAATTTTGACTATTTTTACTTTTTCATGTGATGATTGACCTACCATGATGTAATTTGATGACTATGATGTAATTTTGACACATATTTACTTGTTCTAGAGGATTCATTCATTAAAAAGTGAAAATTAAATGAATGAATCATTTTCCTTCCATATAGAGGCAAGTTGTTTGATTGCCTAGATTTCTGTTCTTTGTTTAGAATTGGTTGAAACAACTCCTAGAAGGATGAGCTCGACCCCTAGAGGCATGGAGAGGGGTTAGGGTGGTCTATATTATGTATTTTCTGAGTCATTTTCAGAGTTGGACTCTTGGGAAAAGTTTGGCACCTCATTGTATATCTATTTTCAGTTTTGGCAAAGGAAAGACCAGAGTTTTGCAGCACTTGTTGGGATCCTTGTGGCTTCTGAGTTTTGATGATGTTTTTCTCCATGTTATTGTAAGTTTCATTAATGTTATATGTATGCCATTTCCCTTCTCTTTGCTTCTGAATTAAACAAATGAGTAATTGAGGTAGAATTCATTAGTTTGCTGGTGCTTTGCCTTAAACTTTTGTTTAGTTTTACATGTTTTTCGTCAGTTTGAAGAGGATCCTTGCACTCTCTTGCCCTCTTCAGCTCCTCAGCAGTCTTTTCAATTCATTCATTTGATCTAAGACATCAAAGCCGTTGCCTTCCTCGCCCCAACTTGAACTCTGCAAGAAATTGGCCTCATCCCCAAGCCCAAAAATTGTCTTTCCCCTTTTTCCAACAACATCTTAAAAAATCAAAATCAAACCCTCCTATTTGTTTATCTAGCCTAAGATCAGTTGTTGGTTTAGTCATCTCAAGTCCCTTTGAATATTTTCATTGAGATTGACCCGGAGAGAGCCCTCTCCTGTCCTCGTAGGGCTAGCTACGAGGCTGAGCGTGGTATGATGTTACCCTGAATCTCGCCTTCCTTCAACCTGAGGTGGATTTAGGCAATAACACTCCTCTGTGGATAAGAGACTAATCCTAGTGAGGAGTAGGGGTTCTGTATTTTGAAAAAGGAAGAGTGTGGATTTTCCAAAGCTGGTAGAGACCAGTGGAAAACACTCAACAATCCTGAAAGTTATTTCTGGTATTGACTTGACTGGGCATCTTGAAGTCACAGCAGAAATCTCCACTGTTAACCCGTACCATCCAGGACTAGAGCTTGGGGGCAAGAATAGGACGTAATCACCTCTCTTGATGGTTGGGAGGACCACAGCTAAAATCTATAAAGTCAGAGAAGTAAATTTTACTGTCTCTACATTTAATTGCTGTAATAATTGTTACTCTGTAGATATACTGGTAATTATGTGCTAGTAGCGTAAACAGTAAATAAAATCTTAAACAGGTGTTGGGAAAGTATTATGATATTGCAGTGGTTTTGTTATAGTTTCACTATATCTGTGTAAGGGTTGTAAATCAGTAGAATAACAAGTTCTGCGTTATTATATAGGATCATTAGGATATCATAAAAGACACATGTATGTTTTACAGTGAATCTACATTAGACGATAACTAACCAAATACAAGGAATATAGAGTTGTAAAAATGAAGAGGAAGGTGTATTTATGCATATAACTTAATCTGAAGGTTGTGCACTTTCTGTTATGATTAAGGAAAAACGAGAGAACTGTTGGTCTAGGGTACTGGGAGAACCCGACCCGAGACACGTCGTTCTTCAAAACATGACTATACACGGACGAAATAAAAGGTGGTTCGGTCACCCTAAATGAAAAATGTACAGTTATAAAACAAGATTTATGAAAATATTAGCAAGAGGATAACATAGATCATCGTAGCAATACGATAAGAACAAATATATTTTACAGTCTAAATACACAAAGGTATCATGTGAATAAGAGTGAGACTCATAACCAAGCTTTTGTTGCAGAAATCTTTACATAGATAAAGGGTAGAGGTTACCGAGAGCTTCCATTGTAAACAGAGTTTATACTTCAATAACAATATGAAAAAAGACTGATAGCGCTATTTATTTTCTTAAACCCAGATGCTTTTAAAAAAAGAGAATTAGAGCTCTAAACCCTGGTATAGGGTAAACTAATTTAGTAGAAGAAAATGAATGAGGTAATAAACTACAATGAGCAAAAGAAACCTGAACACTAAACCAAAAATCCGAGAATTGGAAAGAAAGGCGTATCTGGTATTTTATTGACAGAACGAGGCATTTGGATTGTAGTGATAGTTCATAAATAACATGCATGTAAATTGTCAAAGGCCAACCTGTAGGCTGTACATTTTATTGAATAGAAGAAAACAAAAGAAAGAAATAAGAACAATGCGATGTATAATAGTATACAACCCTGTAGTTCGATATTAAGAACAATTAAGCAAAATTAAAAATAAAACCTCGGAAAGTCATAATAAAAATAGCCCAAATCTTGAGAAACTCAGAAGTTACATTTGTTTATTACCAAATGATTAAAAAATCCGAAAATGTCCAGGAACAGAAAAAACCCTTGAATTTCATAAAAATCGTACTGAAAGGCTTTAAGGCGTTTTCTTTGCCAAAATCTATTACAGTTGGAGTGAAACTCTCCATGGATAATATTGTTCCCTATCTAACTCACGGAAGTAAGACTTCTTATGCAATTCCTGGAGGGTTCGAAAACCTGTGAAACCGAAATACCTGGAAAGAAGGAATTTTGTTTGTAAGCTGGAAAGGTAGAAAGAACTATGACTCCAAGAGCAGCATGAAGCTTCAAAGAAATACGCACTTGCAACAAAACAATAGAAGTTAAATTGCAACTCGAGGAGGTCTAATTAACAAAATTTTGAGGAAAAGACCAAGTCTCTTATAGAAACATATGGGTATTATTCATATTGTTCATACCTGTAAAAATGGTGATTGACCATTCAAAAATCCATAAAATTTCCACTGCAAATTTGTATATAACGAAATCTGGGTTAAACCATGAGGTTAAGGTGAAGAAATTTCTGAGTGCAAGACAGAAAACACAAAACATTAACAAGCATAATATCTGACAATAATTAAACTTACTGCCTTGCACATCTAAGCATGTCACTCCAAGATGAAGTTAGAAGAACCTCTTCAACAGTGTGAACACCTAGAGACAACGCCGAAGTCAACCTGCGCTCCTTCTTAGCAGTAGCATCAGCTAGAGGTGCCTGCTTGGGACTATGCATGGGAAGTTTAGTCGCGATGGCAGGTTGGCCCGAAAAATGAGGGCTATGAGATGATTTAGAGGTTTTACCCTCCATGGTTTCCCACCGGATCTAAACCACCGTCGATGAGGGAGGGGTTGAACAACAGGTAAGGTGACACTTGTGCCTTAAATCCCGAGTCCAAATCCAAGGAATATCTCATAGCTGGTTATTCATAATGGCGTGGTACTATCTCAACCACCATCGGAAACCAATATCGAGATAATCAATGAGATGGAGTACAGATGTGATTTCCCAAAATTTGAAAGACAGCTGGGTATAGTTAATGGGTGATGGAAAGAGCAAAGTATTGTGTTTGAATTAAATACATGTAGTTTAGAAAGTTAACAATGATCCTTGTACATTTCTACTCTTAGATATTAGATTAAGAGGGTCAAGAAAGTATATTTTATAAGTGATAAAGTTATAAGGTGCTTAGGAGAATGTTTAATAATTGTAAATGTGAGTTCTACATAGTATGGTAATAACTTGTGGTGTTGTAAATAGTTTTTTTATAAAAGTGTTAATGAATGTCATAAGTGGTATCAAAGCAGCGTTCCTACGCTGGGACCCTAAGGGTCAACTAACAATTCATGTTGTGAAAAATAATGCACATAGTTTAGAAGCTTAGCAGGAAAATATCACGAGAAGAGGAACAATGCAACAACCACCCCAGGACATTGGGGAACCTCAAACACAACCAATTGTGAACCCTGAGATGTGGGTTCAGTTGAGTGTTGATCAACACCAACAAACCAGTAGATTGCTAGAGGAACAACAACATCAAACCAGTTTTTTGTTGAACACCATACAAAAATTACAGGAAGAGATGGTGCAAGTTCAAAGGGAAAATGAATGATTAATGCAAGAGCAAGAGAAGATACTCAAAAGTCTGTCAGACAAACAAAATCAAGGCATGGAACAACCCAGTGTTGATAGGGACATGAAAGAAGGTGAGGAACAACAATCTAGAGATAATACCACTGACAGAGTGGAAAGAAGTCCATCCCAACAAAGTAACAAGAACAAAAACTACAATGAAGCAGAATCCGACAATCTGTCGGATCAACAAGAGGTTAAAAAGCAGAAAGTAGAACTTCAGGGGGAGTTTCAAAAAATAAAACCACCAACGTTTGATGGTGAAGCTGAGGAAGTGGCAGAGGCATGGTTAATAAACATGAACACGTATTTTGAGGTGTACTAGTACAGTAGAACCCTGAAGGCCAGATTGGCCATAAACCAGCTAAGGGAGAAAGCCACTCTGTGGTGGGAAGAAGTGAAGAATTTTCGTAGCATTGAGGAACAAGATTTCAATTGGGAATCGTTCCAGCAATACTTTAAAGACAAGTATTTAACATAACATTTTTATGATGAGAAAACTAAGGAATTCCATGACTTGACGCTGTGACAGATGACTATTGATGAATATATCACCAAGTTCACCTCCCTGTTACGATATTTCCCATATCTTCGAGAGGAAAAGGCTAAGATGCAAAGATTTCTGAGCAGCCTACCAACACATATGAAAGAGAAAATTGAGTTTATGAATCCCAAAACCATGGACGATGCCATTCGTAAGGCATGAATGTGCTATCAGTAGTCCAAGGCTAAAGGGGAAGTTGGAAAAAGTTGGTAGCCAAGGAAAGGACAAAAAAACAACTTCAAATTTAAAGGAGTCAAAAGCAATAATTTTAAGAATTCTATCTGAATTTCTGTCAGTAAAAAATTTGGCAGAAATCACTAGAGAACCCAATGGCTAGCGGAAGAAAATCCTACAGAAGCATCTAGCAAGCCTGAGCAAGGACATGTGACCAAGCCACCACTACAGTGTTGGGGGTGTGGTGAGGCACACTACTACAAAAACTGCCCACAGCGAGCAAGAAATGACAGTTGCAAACTTGCAGGAAGCTTCTACAGTAGGCGATGTGGTACGAAACATTCCTCGTATTAACGCGACGTTGGAGGATTGACAGGCAGATTTCAGCCGACAATGATTGAGCTGGAAGGTAAATTACTGTCTCAGTCTGTTTCTATTTTGGTAGACCCAGGTGCAAGTCTAAGTTATGTTAGTCCCAAAATAGTGGAAATGTGTAAATTGAAAGAACAAAAATTTAAAAACTCGTGGTTGGTACAACTAGCCATTGGATCAAAACAAAAGGTAACTGCCAAAATTCCAAACTGTACTTTGGAAATTTCAAAACAACAGTTACAAGTAGACCTGAACATACTGCCATTAGGGTCCTACGATGTTTTGTTGGGCATGGAATGGTTAGAAAAACATTGGACCTTAGTGGACTGCAAGGAAAAGATTATTTATTACCGAATGCAAGATGGAACACGCAGGGAGATTCAGGGAGTCAAGAAGCCATTACAGCTACGTCCAATTACAACATCCCAAATGAATAAATGTATAAGGAAGGGATTCCAGTTATATGCTATTCAGATGGGATATGCTGATTCCAAGGAAAAATCACCTACGATGGAAAATATACCTGTGGTGCCAGATTTATTGGATGTCTTTCTAGAAAATATTCCTGGATTACCACCAAGGTGAGACATAGACTTCACTATAGATTTAATGCCAGGAGCCTCTCCTGTGTCAAGGGCTCCTTACAGAATGAGTGTTCCAGAATTAATAGAATTGAAAATGTAGTTATAGGAACTGCTGGACAAAGGTTACATTCGTTTGTGTGTGTCCCATTGTGGTGTACCAGTGTTGTTCGTAAAGAAGAAGAATGGAACCATGTGAATGTGCATGGATTATAGACAGCTTAAAAAGTTAACAGTCAAGAATACATACCCTTTACCCAGAATTGATGATATGTTTGATCAAGTAAAGGGGGCCACAATGTTTTCTAAAATCAATTTAAGATCTGGATATCACTAGATTCGAATCAGGGATGAAGACATTTTCAAGACAACATTCCATACTAGTTACGAGAATTATGAATTTGTGGTGTGTTGATGGCCTCAGAAATCCGTGGCAACAACAAGGGGGATAACCACCCGGTTCATACCTTAAAGCAGTTCCTTTTCCGTTTGGGGTAGTGGCTTCGACTGGGTATGATGAGACTAGTTTCCCATATTTGTTTTTTTATGATAATTTGTTGGATTTCTATCAAAACATTTTAGAATGATGAATTACTACAAACTAAGACAAAATTATTTTTAAATGCAAAGCTTTGATTTAAATTTAATCTAACCCGGGGATAATATTTAAATGCGATCTAAAGAGATATATGTTCAATCTGTGATGATGGAAATCATCACAGATTTAATAGAATTATTATTGTGTAAGATGATTCTCTTGAAAAAAAGTTAATCAAAATAAAATGGAAAATATATCGCATTTATCTAATGACCATATATAAAATAACTAATTTCCATCTTTATATCGTACAATAGTGCAATTGATATTTTAGACAAAAATAATTAATTCTATATATGATTCATGAAAGCTGAGTTCATCACTAACATTCAGAAACAAAAATAACATACATGATAATAGTACCAGACGTGTATTACTCTGCTTATCAGATTAGTGATAATAGGTCGTATCCAATTCTTCAATCAAAGAGTTGTTCAAAGAATACAGAAGTGCACCAACAGTGATTCAACAAAATGATATTTATAACTGAAAAATGTCGTGTTCCATTACTTCATCAAGGCATCCACAAACTTACTTAGAAATAAGCATTCTTTGCAAATGTTCTTAACAAAATCTTGGACCCTTCTCTAAATACATGAGAAGGGTTTAAATACTAAAATTAACTGCAAACTAAATTAAATGATTTACAAAAATGTAGAGGAGGTTTCAAACAATCTTTCTCTAAAAACTTAACTTAAACAAAAATATAGGAATTTAGAACTAACAATCCTAACTTTATGGATCCTACATTTCTTTCTGAGTGTGATCACAAAGTTGGCAGATATCTATCATTGCCTTAAGCTGAGTTGGCTGCGATATCTGTGATCGAATTTTCCCCTTGAAGATAGCATTTGAGATTATCGACTGAAACCTTTTTGCTGACTTTGTAAGGAACATAAGAGTTTGCTGCTGATGATAAGGTTTGATCAGAAAATTCCAGTAATTTTCTTGATCAAACTTATTAACTTTATTGATCATTTCTTCCTATTTTTTTGCTCACTGTGTTCATTTTAATTCTACTTCTTTTGTTCCTGAAAACACATCAGACGTGTTTTCTTTAAGAAGTCTTGTTCTAAACAATTGGTCACATAAGAGCTGAATAACCTCATTTGATTTGTTCGTTGTCTTGGTCGTTGCCTTTTCTGCTCAGATGATCTGTGCTTTCGAGTTTGTAAATAACAATTCTTTGTGAAGCTTATCTATTTGTGGTAGATTAGCTTGTCTTCCTGCATCAAAATTTTCCACTGAATGTGTTCCTCAATTTTCTTTTAGAATTTCTCACATTCTAGTTTCTGAATTGCTATTTGCTGAATCATTATCTTATTAGAATCAAAATAAGAATCAATCATATAAACTTGATGACAAAATACTTTTTGCTCTTTCTTTATCATAGTATTAATATCAAGTGCTTCTCTGATGAATTGTTCTAATTGTGATTGGTTCTATAGCTCTGCCACTGTTCTTTCTAGATGTACCTGCTTCTCATTAAGCTCTGTTTGATGTTTCAACTTGAGACATTCAATATCTTTATAATACTGTGCTGAAATTTCATTGATCTGCTCAATGGACTTGGCTTTTTATTCCTTTAACAACTGATCCAATTCTTGTACTCTATTTTCCTTCTGTTTCAACAATATCCTAACTTCAGTTGCCTTATAAACAGTGGTTGTGGCATATGCTCCTACATATTGTGACAACTTAGTTAGATGATCAGTGGGATCATCTGAGGAGGCTTTCTAGAGTATTTCAACTGATTCATCTGTTGATTTCAGGGTTGTCTCATCAATCATTTTTCTCTTATTCCTTTTTACTACAGCCTTATAGCTAGGACTATAGAAAATATCCAATGATGGAATGTCTTCAATCTGTAGGATGATTTGATCTGTAGAGTAAGACAATATGATTTCTTTGTCATGTATTGCTGTGATTCTTTGTAGAGGATTGACAGTTTCAACTATCTTCTGAGAAGGCTTTGGCGTTTGAAAACTTTATGTTTGATCAGTGTTGACTTTTTCCTTAAGAGTATTTATTGCTTGGGAAAATTGTTCCCATTCATTTACTAGGCCTTTTCCTTGAAATGATTTAGACTGATCTAACGTGCTCTGATCCTTTTGAACTACTTCTGAATTTGATTCAGTGCCATTGTTCTTTGCTTTCTCTTGCAACTCTATTTCTTGAAGAATTTGGTCGATTTCTAAATTTGCTTTCTTAGATTCAGATTCATCCTCAGATTGATCTGACTTATCAGACCGCTGTTGTGATTGACCAGATTCGTTTTCAGAGCCATGTTTCATTTCTTCATCGAGACTGACACTTGGAGTATGTTTTTCATCTTTAATAACTAGCAAATTCAAAGGGATATTTTTCAATCTCTTATTTCTCTATACTTGAAAAGCTTCAGTGTTTTCATGACTGGAAACCCTTTTGACAATATCAGAAAAATTTTCAACTCCTTAGAAGAAGTCATCAAATTTGTCTTCTTCCTTTATGAAAGGCTTTGTTTTGATTTTTGCCATGTAATTTTTAATTACATCGCCAAGGTCATATAATCTTCATGGCATGAATGCCAACTTCAATAACTGAATGTTAGGAACCTCTTTGTATGTATGGCCGATATTAGCGAGAGAAAAGGTGTCGCACTGTAGAGGGAAAGAAGGCCAAAAAGATTTTTTATCATCTTTTAGTTGCTTTGCGACACCATTGATGAGTTGATAAGCTATTTCCCTTGCAAGCAATCTATCTGGAACATAGTAGGGTAAAACATGTGGAAAAGCAGAACTTCCAAATAATAGGATATATGTGAACTGTTCTTCAGCGAACCATCTGGCTATAGGAAGAATATCTTCATTGGCTTCTTTGGAAACCCTAGCAGCCTTTTCATTGAAAATCATCTGATACATGGGTAACATAACTCCGTAGTAGATTTTATAAAAATGTAAGTGGAATTTAGAGTCCCAGAGTTCTTCATGATAAATATGAATTGGGATAGGGTTTTTAATGATCCATTTCCAACCCATGATTGGAAATGTAGAAGTGAAATAGATGGAATCCATGACATAGGCAGACATGTAAAAGGGCGAAGTTTCTTGGGATGAAGCACTCCTTTTATTCCTATATTCAGTGATATGTTTGGCTAGGTAATTGGATAAAAGGTCTGCCCAATTTAAGATAGACGAATTGATGATTGCGTAAATTAGGGGAACCCAATCTCTTGAGAACCTAGTACTATCAGGTTTGGAAAATATTCTACATACAATACCAGCGGCATAACAATAAGGATTAGGAATTTGTGTAATTTGGTACATACTGGATTTATCCTGCTTCAATTTCCCTTCATTGTCTTTCCATTCGTGGATAACTTTGATAAGATCTGGATGTTTTGCTCTGAACATTTTCACATATCTATTATTATATTTCTGCTGCGGAGTTGGAAAATGGTAAATGGATGCTAAGTCTTCCGCTTTGAAAGAACCCATAATCTCTCCTCTGGAATTCTTGAAAACTCTATGTTCAATATTTAAGTTTTCAACTGCCCACCTAATCATGTCTGTGTAAGGTAGAATCTTTGGTCTCGCAGCTATTCTATGAATATGCGAGCATGCAAAGTTGAAAAGAGTTGCATCCAAAGTAGAATCAGTCCCTGTTGAAGAAAGGTTATTTATCACTCTTGGTTCTTCATCTTCAAAAAGTTTGTACATTGCTTCCTGATCAGAAGCTCAAGTCCGAGCTATGGAAAAAGATCAAAATTGAAAGTGTTCAAAATCACTTGCTACATGAACGACCAGATAGGCCTCACAGATACGATCTTGGTGCCGTGAACGACACTCAAATCTGACATCATATGTGAAAGTTATGCAAGTTTGAAGTTTTCAGTAAACTGCAAAAAACTGAGTTGACAAAGTTTGACTTTCAAATTGGAAAAAATAAAAATAAAATTTCCAAGGAATATTCCTCAAAATATTCCCTGGAATATTATCTAGAATATTCCATTCGGGCCAATCCAATTTTGACAAGTGGCAGCCCTGGATTCGTTGGTGGATTGACTTTGGTTTTTGGTGGCCAATCAGTGGCCGCCACGTGGCAAGCCTTGAGGCCGCCACGTGGCCCCAGGCCGTAGAAAATTTGGCATTTCAAAATTTTTATTAGTCCACAGGTTTGAACCCCAAACCTCATGTCGACAAGTCGAGCGCTCTACCGTTGAGCCATGACGGTGTTTCTTAATTCATATGCAAAACACATTTGGTTTATGGTTTGTATTGAATCCGCTGGAGGAATAAGGGGCTAGCCCGAAGGTCAAATTACCATGCATGAACCGTGGCCATATGGCCTTAAACTCCGTGGGTTGTTTGGGCGGTTAACATAAACTTCAAACATGTGACCGCTCCAAAACTTATGTCACGGTTATTTAAAACGTGGCTTGTTTAAAATTTTATGACGCGGTTTCGGAGGCGGTTAAGGCAGATGTCATGTGACCCGCCCACCTCCAAAATTAATTTTAACTGTTTGCAGTTTCCGCCAATTTTGAGCGGGTCCGACAATTTCGGGCGGAATCGCCATTTTGGTCGGGTTATTTGCAATTTCTCCACTTTTAGTGGAGTTTTTTAAGTGCCACTAGGCATAATGTTGTTTTGGTCATAACTTCTCCAATATTGGACCAAATTGGACAAAATTTTGGTCAATTTCGACTATTATCAGCATTCTAGAGTGTTTGCGACAGGTTCTAGAGGCAGTAGAGGTGTTCTACAACCATTTTTTCTTCAGGGAAGTTTGGAGAACCATCAGGGCCATTGGGGAAATGAATTAATTTTAACATTTTTACGATTTAATGAGTAAAGTGAGTGACAATTTAAGGCCCGGAATCGCCATTTTGGTCGGGTTATTTGCAATTTCTCCACTTTTAGTGGAGTTTTTTAAGTGCCACTAGGCATAATGTTGTTTTGGTCATAACTTCTCCAATATTGGACCAAATTGGACAAAATTTTGGTCAATTTCGACTATTATCAGCATTCTAGAGTGTTTGCGACAGGTTCTAGAGGCAGTAGAGGTGTTCTACAACCATTTTTTCTTCAGGGAAGTTTGGAGAACCATCAGGGCCATTGGGGAAATGGAGCTGTATTGAGCTGTACCTCATTGTTTGAGGTGAAAAAAAAAAAACCATTTTCAGCTGTTTTCCACCTTCTAAACCAAATGGAAGAGGTTTCAAAATTGTTTGAAGACTTTCAGAGCCCGAAAAGCTTCAGGCAAGTTTGGAGATCCATTAGGGCCATTAGGAAAATGGAGCTGTATTGAGTTGTACCTCACTATTTGAGGTGAACCAAAAACCATTTTTGACTATTTTCTACCTTATAAACCTAATGGAAGAGGTTTCAAAACTATTTTAGGACTTCTACAGCCTGAAAACCTTCATAGGAGTTCAAAGAGCGATCAAGGCCTTGTTGAAGAAGGCACTGTAATTGGTAATTTTTCACTGTTTAGTGAACATGGAAAGGCATTTTTAGCATTTTCATGTCTTTTGATTCTATATTTACAGTCATATTTGCCTATTGATGAACTTTTAAACTTGTATTAGCATTTTGGAGCATTTTAATACAAGAGGACAAGCCAATTTGGGAGGCTTGGTCCTGCAGACGTAGCCTAAGAGGGGTGAACTGCTCATCAAATACATGAGTCATGTTATGCTGAAGTTATTTTGTTGTGTATTTATGATTTAAAATGTTAAACAACAAACTTGATTAACACTCCCTCACACATAAGACTCAGAAAACATATCAAAATCACTTTGTTTAACCTGCAACACATGGAGAATTTTTCACACATTTAATTAAATGGAAATGGATACTTTGCACAACATTTACAGCATTTACAAATACTTCCATTTTCAGATCAGATGCTATTAGAGCTCAAATTGAGCATTTTTTTTGTGCAAAAGGTGTTAAAACATTGTAAAAGATTGACTGTTTTATTGGTTGCAAAATGGTTGATTGTATAAGTTTGCTTGAGTTGAAAAGCTAGATGTTGATAGCTAAGTCTTGGAAAGAGTTGCAAACTATTTCCTTACCCCAAAGTACCTCAAGATTATCTTTGGAAAACAAACCCACTTGATTAGTGTTTGCTACAAAAGCTATTAGAGTTTGTGTTTTATGGCTGCTTGAATAAGAGTATGGCCGTAAAGACATTTGGTTAAAATCTTGTCATTTGTTTGAAAGCTTTGAGAACTTTTCTTTGGAAGTTACTTTTGTTAATTTGACCATTTACATAACGTCAAATTCTTCCACGAGTGAAGTTTCCTCCTTCACAAGATTCTTCAATGATGACATGAAGAATGAGTTCATTAACGTGAAGGACATGGTGCAGATTTTGACTGAGAATCAAAGAGAAAGTGTTAAGCTTTATGTACAATTGTTAGCCATGAAGGAAGAGAAGGAAACAATTCTCCAAAGACTACATGACATGGAGAAACAACTCCTTCAAGCTTAAGAAGCTTTGTCCAAGAAAATGCCTGAGGAAGAGGTAAACCATTCCAACTTGTCTTCAATTTCCTCAATTGAAAAGTGTGTTGGTTCTTTTGAAAAACATACAATGGGTATAGGCCGCCATCGACTCACCGATTCATATGGGTGAGGCCTGGTAGGGTGAGGTAACGAACTCTCGACACAAGGCCGCCATCGATTTATTGCTCACCTTCTTCATAGAGGTGAGGGACTCAACCGAGGTAACGAGGGATTTCTCTCTCTATTTTCTGAAAATAGAGGGCCGCCATCACCTGGTAAGGGGCTCGACTGATAAGGCCGCCATCACCCGGTAGGGGGCTCGACCGAGGTTACGAGGGATTTCTCTCTCTATTTTCTGAAAATAGAGGGCCGCCATCACCTGGTAAGGGGCTCGACTGATAAGGCCGCCATCACCTGGTAAGGGGCTCGACCGAGGTTACGAGGGAGAGGACCTGGAGGGTGAGGGTGAGCTTGCCGAACTCTCGACAAAGGCCCGAAAGGGACTCGGCCGAGGTTACGAGGTCGAGGAGAGGTAACGAACTCTCGACTAAAGGCCGCCATCGACTCACACATTCATATGTGTGAGGAGCAACTCTCTTTTGGGGGAGGGAAAAGCCGCCATCATGCTACATCATGACTCGACCACCGCCATCAACTCGAAGAACTAAAAGGCCGCCATCGCCGCCATCAATTATATACGTAATTACACAATTTCATAATTTCGAAAAGAATTGTTTGTTGGTCGAGCCACTTAACGTACCTCTCCTCGACCTCGTAACGTCGGCCGAGTCCCTTCGGGCTTGTTGTCGAGAGTTCGGCTGGCTCACCCTCACCCCACCCAATCATCTTATTTGATCTCATAAGTTCTGCTAGCAGTAATTCATTCATAGGGCAGTTCCGATCCGACGATCCGATCCAACAACTGAGCGGTCTAAAACAAGTAGGGAGATAGTCAGTCATAGTGGGTACCCCCGAAGTAAGCAAGTGTGTATAGGGCATATATAGTTATTCTGGTGGGTAAAGTGTGTGGAACCAAGGTAGGGGTTTCATAGCATGCCTACCCAGTTCTTCCTGGCTTAAGCAATGAGTTGTTGGGCATAACTCCATTTTCTAGAGTGAAGGCAGTAATCCAAGTAAGGGTAAGGTGAATCCCATCCCTACAGAAGGCATATGGCAGTAGCTACTAAGATTAACGAAGCTCGTGGTATAGGTAGAACAGGTGGATAACTCTATCAGGTTAAGGCATTATAAAGATAAGTCTATTCCTAGCCAGTGGGTTCAAATTGATGAATCGTATCCTGAGCTCGGCCGAACCAGCAAAAGTGAATACGTGGTATCTAGAATCGGTAGGGTCAAGAGTCAATATCCTAGTGCCGACTCTACAGAGCATTCCTGGCTTCAGCAATGGGTTTATAATGGACAACACTCCCTAAATGGTAGGGTGAAGGCAAGTAATTAAAGTATAATAACCAGAACAGGTGGATAGCACTTCAGTAAAGAGTAAGTAGGGCTAAGGTTAATATTCATTCATAGTGCCTACCCCCCACTCCGTGCTTTAAGTTCTGGCTTCGTGAGGTGCGGAACGATAATAAGTCTAAAAAGCTAAAGCCTGCCCGAAATTACGTATATAACTATCAAGGATATTAATGAATAAATAAAATAAGGAAGAATGGCTCACCTGACAACGGAGGGTGAGGAAGCCCCCCCATATCTAAAGCGGTGAGGCACGGAGTGGTGACTAGCAATAGTGTCTACCCACGATTCCTGGCTTCAGCAATTGGTAAGGGCATAAGTAAGTTAGGTAAGTGAGGTATGGAATAGAGGAGAGGTTCTAAATAGAATAAGTTGGGTGTTGGTAACGCATAAGTTATTCAGGCAAGTAAGCGGAATAAGGTGCGCAAGCAATAGTGCTGCTATGAAAAAGCATTCCTACCTAAAGCAAGAGGTTGGGACATAAGGTTGGGTATAAGTAAATAAGAGTGTGAAAAAGTGAAGGTTGGAAGCACGACTAAAGTAAGGCAAGGTAGGGGGTTCATAGAAGAGTGCCGTACCTACCCTTCCTCAAGCAAGTGGTGGGTTTGGAAGCCCTTGAATCTCTCTAAGTTTAGATCTGTAAGCCTATGCAAGGTAAGTTGTAAAGGTGGTTGGTAGCAAGTAAGGGACCCTCCTCTTACCACACCTCCAAACCCAAAAACTAATGCATCAAGCCAATGTCCTTCATCTCGAACTCCAACGCAAGATCTCTCTTGCAGCTCTCTATGAGTCTCTCTGCACCCGAAATGACCAAGTCATCCACATATAGCACCAGAATGAGAGGCTCCTCACCTATCACAATAAAATATAGGTTTGGATCTGCATCACTCTTTGTGAAACCCATCTCCTGCAAGTAAGTATCAATCGTGGAGTACCAAACTCTAGGAGCTTGCTTCAGGCCATAAAGGGCCTTATTCAGTCTGCACACATGGGACTCCTTCCCATGCACCTCAAAACCCTATGGTTGCTCAACATACACCTCGTCCTGTATGAAGCCATTGAGAAATGCGGTCTTCACATCCATTTGGTGGATCTTCCAACCCAACTCTTTTGCTATCGATATAATGGAGCGAATCTAAGTATTTCGAGCCACGGGAGCGAAGGTCTCCTCATAATCTACTCCCTCTACCTAGGAGAACCCTCTAGCCACAAACCTTGCCTTGAATTTCTCAATGCTGCCATCTGCAGCATGCTTTACCTTGTAAAGCCATCTGGAAGTAACCACAGATTTTCCCTCAAGCCTCGGCACCACCTCCCAAAAATCATTCTTCATGATACAAGAATACTCCTCCTACATGGCATCTCTCCAAACCTGCTAGCTAGCTGCCTCCTCATAGCTAGAAGGCTCAAAATCAACGATGTTGGAAACCACTGCCATATAGCTACAGAACCTCTTAGGTGGTCTGCTCTCTCTAACCAGCCTCTTCGGCCTAGCAACAGATGTGGCCTCTCTCAAGGTATCCTGAAGCCACTTGGGCTTCCTCTTCTCTGAGCACACTTCTCCCATCGGAGAATGAAACTCCTCATCCTCATCAAGAGCATGAACTCCTGACTATTTGTCTGATGTCCTCCAGCTTGAACCTGAACCTGAACCTGTAGATGCTAAAGTACCGTGTGAACTATCCATCAGTGGACTACGTAGTGAAATGCTCCGCGGACTGCTCTGCATGTTGCCTGAAGCACCACCCCTCTGACTCTGCGAGCCACTGCTCACTGATGGACTTGACACCGTAATTGATGTACCTCCTAATCCCTGCCCACTGGATCCCTATGACTGACTCAGCTGCTCGAGGGTCTGGTTGATCCAGATACTCAAAGTCCCGTGACCTCCTGAAAGCCCTGTCCTCCTGGAACTTCACATCTTGCCTGACAACAAATCTCCTCTGTGCAGGAATATAAATCCGAAAGGCTTTCGAGGTCTCATTGTAGCCCACAAAGATACCCTTCTCTGCAGTGGGCTCTAACTTGGTCCTCTTCTCCTTGGGTATGTAGGAGTATGCAATACACCCAAAGATACAAAAATGACCAATATCAAGCTTCTTCCCAGAAAAAGCCTCCTCCAGAGTCACATGCCCCAAGGCACGATGCAGACTCCTATTCTGCAACTAAACAATAGTGTTGCAGGCCTCTACCCAAAAAAAAATGGTAACCCCTGATCATGTAGCATGTCTTTTGTAGGCCCTTCGATGGATCTGGTTTTCTTCTCCACAACCCTGTTCTACTGGGGGTTGTAAGGAACTGTGAACTCCCTCCTAATGCCTGCCTCCGCACAATAATCAACAAACTCACCAAGGGTGTACACCTGTAATGATCTCCTGCAATATCCTCAAGGCTCCATGATACATGTGTCCCATCCTGCGGTGCCAAATCTCGCACAACTCTGAACTGCTAGCTCTGCTACCGGTACTACTGCTCAATGCCAAAAGGGGCTGAAATGCAAACTTGTACACCTTTACATGGCATACACCAATCACTCTAGTTGACTCATCTAGAGCGCCCCTGGTATATATAAGCACCTGTCCTCTACTGAACAATACCGCATACCCTCTGTCCTCCAATGTTGAGACATATATAAGGTTCCTCCTCATCCCTGGCACATATAGAAATCTGACACCTTCAAGGGAGGTTTGGGTTCCCTATCAAATGTCAATGTCCCCACATCGACTGCTCTAACAATGTTGTCGTCTCCAAGTATTACCTCTATATCAGTGCCACTCTCTGAAAGCTTTGAGAAGTACTCACGGACTCCTGTCATATGATGTGAAGCCCCACTATCAACATACCAGATATCTGAAGATGCTTCATTAGTGGAAGGAAATGCAAACTCCCTCTCACCCTCTGTGGCAAGTAAATCTTGCACTAGTGGACTCACAAGCAATGAACCCAAACTCCCCATCAAAGCTCTCCGAAAATTCCTCTATCTCTGCTGACGCTGCCATGGTCTTGTTCTTCCCCTTCTTCTCTGGACACACAACTGCATAGTGTCCCATCCTCTGACAAATCCAACACTTCACCTTGGAATAGTCCTTCGCCTTGTTCAACTGCTTACCTTTACCTTTGCCTTTGCCCCCACCACCACTTGTGGAAGCTTGCTTCTTTCCCTTGCCTTTTTTACCTCCTGCTAACAGTGCTACATCCTCATCTTGCTCAACTGGTTTGGCTACCCCAAGCTGGTTCTTACTGATTTCATTCTGTATGCAATCATCTTAGAACTTCACCCAAGTGGGAAGGGTCTCATGTGCATAAATCTCATCAGCAAAGTTCAGCCATGAACTGGGAAGGCCATACACTACAATCCGCACAAACACAGTGGGTGGAACGACCTCTCCAACTACTGCTAACTCATCTCTCACATTAGTAACCTTTGTGAGATATGCAGTAGCACTATCAATCTTTGCCATTTTAATGGCCTTCAACTTCTCCCTTAAGACCATTTTTTTGTTCTCATTGGTACTCTGGTAGCGATTGGTCAAGGTTGTCCACATCTTATGAGCAAGTCTCTTTCCTCTCACATGAGGAATGCAATGGTCTTTAATACCATCCAGAATCAGTCCCTTGCCCTTGTTATTCTTCTTATTAAAGTCTGCCAACTAAACAGGGTCAGTAGGCACATTAACAGGGCGTTGTTGGCTACTCACCATTATACCCAGGCTTCTGCCTCCTTAAAGATGCTTTGCATTCTTTCCTTCCATACACTGTAGTTGTTATGCCCATCCAACCTATCCTCCACCCTTAAGCCCAAATACATGCTTGTTGTCCTAATAAACTGAAAATAACAATGTTGTAGTAAAGGTTTTGATTTTTGTGTGTAAAATCAGCTTGCTGTAAGTTTTCTCTTTGTTGTCTCAAACTGCACTTTTCAGCAAAATAGCTCTGATACCATGTAGAAATTTTCAGACCCACTCCGGTTTTCAGTTTCTCCTTATTTCTCCCATAAAGTTAAATGCCCATTCCCATAACCATACATTCAACAAGCTGGAAAAATAAATATTTTATGAAAAACACAAATTCTGGAAATTTCATTGTTCAAAATGCAGAAATAAAAACTCAGAAAAATAAATCAGCCACACAGAAATTTGACACACTGATTTTTGGTCAATATGACCCTGGAAAAACCCCCTACAACTCTTGGGGAAAACCAGTTCGAAAACTCATCTTTATTTTCTGAATATTGCTTTTACAGTGAAATAGAAAAACACAATAAAAAATTCCAACAACCAAATTACAGACTTGTCTCGATTTCTGTGCTTACACACCGCCATGGAAATTGTGCCGAATCAACAACTTACAAAACAGAAATTACTACAGCATTAATGACAACAATAAATGTTGTATGGCCACCTTGGAAAACGTGCCAGAATCAGTTGTACGGTACTCTACGGATTTGTACAGCGTCCCTCCTCGAAATTTGTGCCCCAGAAACAACCTCAAAATCAACACTGAAGTTGTTGTCCTTTTTCTCGATTTTTGTGTCGAAAAATCAACAGCACTTCTCCTCGATTTCCATGCCCAAATTTCTGCCTCAAACTTCATGCTTAATGTTGCTTCCCTCTTCCTCAATTTTCGTGCCTCCCTTTGTTGGAAACAGTGTCTCTCTCCTATTGTACGGATTTCTGCCTTGAGATTTATGCCAATAACCATGTTGTACGAATTTGCTGAAGTTTTCTTGCTATTGCCCTCTTTCTTCTCACTGCTTAGAAAATCCCCTTTGATTTCTCTCCTCTTCTCTCAATCTGCTCATGAAAGAATGAATGATCTTTTCTCTCCCTTTCCTCTTTTAACCTAACCCTAAGTGACTTTTGGGGAATCCCTAAATCCAATGGCTGAGATAGCTTTAGATCTAGAGCTGAGATTAAATGTTCATTTAAATCTCACTTTCTATTTTTTAATTCACCCAACTTTAATAAAAACCCTCTTAGTCATTTATTTCCAAAGCCACTTTTCACTTTCTAATTTCACATTGACTTTATTAAAGTCACTTAAAAATTAGACTTGGTAACTTTATCATTTAAAGTCACTTTTAAATTAGATTTGACTTTATAACTTTATAAAGTCACTTTAGAAGAAAAATCAAATTCTTTTGGACACTTTTCCCTAGGCCAAAGATCAAAGTCTTAGGGAACCACCTGTCATCCGATAACCAAATTTCAACACAGAATTATTGAGGAATATAAATGGAGTCTAATTCAAAATTAAGGGAAGGAAGATTCCCATAAACTTCATTTAATTATGCTTCAGTGCTATTTAGAATTAAAGGGTCTATTGCGGGAAAAGATGTTACTATCACTATCTCATCAGTCGAAGATAAAAATTATATGAAACCTAAACTCACAAACCAATTAGTGATTCATGAGTCAAATATAATAAAAAAATTAAACTATTATGACAACAAAAAATATGACATAACTAATTTACAATTAAACATTGAAGATTATGCATTCATATCACAATTCTCAGTTCAAACCTTATGGAGTGATCAAGGTGACATTATTTTCGTTCACCCTAGATGGGAACCCTAGGTTCCTTCATCTTGAATATGAAAAAGAAGTTTTTAACATTTTCATAAAAAAAAGTAAAATAACACTACAAGATGTTACATTAAAGCCGAATTTAGTGACGCTAGAAGACATACAAGAAATTTCAAAAGTCATTCTTCAAGAAAGTAAAAAAACGATACAAAATATGCAAAAGAAAATTGACAAAATCACCGTTGACAAGAATGAAGTTACTCGCCTCAAGGACCAATACGAGAAATTATTGACGCAAATTAAGAAACTTAAAAATGGCAAGAAATCCTTGAAAAACAAACTAGAAGAATTCAACATGAAAGCAATATCGAAGTCTTTAGACATAATCGTACAAGTTGAAAATAAAGGAACGAATACCAAACCAGTCAATACCACAACTCAAGAAGAGGATAAATCAATTGAAGGAAAAATACACTCACGTTGCAATTCAGATGATGAAAATTTGAAATGTAGATTTCATACCTAACTCAACAACCACAGTACCAGAAGAAAATAAAAAAATTGCCACACGTAATAAGGGAAAGTCAAACCAAAAGAATTCCATATCAACATCCGAATCACAAGAGTAGACAACTCAATCAAGGTTTGTATATTTACCATTCAAAACATACACAACAAACTAATGTTCAAAAGGATACTAAGGTGCGCACAATTCAGTCTAGTGATAACAATTCATCACAAGTTTTTAGTAATCGAAGGGTTCCACAAAAGATTAATTTAGGATGGTCAGAGCATTTCTCAGTTCAACAATTTTATTTATCACTCCAAGGATCATATCAACTTGTATGAAGATGACAGTTCCGAGACAAGAAGACATTCGAAACAAAAAAAGAGATCAAGCTTCTTCATCAACAAGCTTTGAGGACAAAGCCTTTTGAAGAGGAAGACAATGGTTTGAATAAAATATGGATATAAATATAAATAATAATAACACATTACAAAGAATGATTAATTAGTGATTAGTTAGCGAAGAGGTATGTCCCCAAGGACATGATCGTTCATAAAGGGACACCTACCTAGGGTATATAAGCAGACCCTCACACTCATTTGTAATATCATTCTTGTTCACAATTTAATATATATTCTTGTATCTTCAATGAAGATCTATATATTCCAAGTCTTCTACGGTATTTAACATATTGGTTCAAGTACATTTTAGCATTTACAATTTCAATTTGAATGAACTAACTTTATTCTGTATATAACATTTAAAAATGGTTCTTATCCTTCGGTTTGTAACCTTGATCATTTACATTCTGATTCTTTTAACAAGATGGCTTCTATAATAGCAAAATCGTTTTGGAGAATTAATAAAAAATGGATAACTTTATGGTAAAGAGAAAAAGCATGTCACAATCTGTCAAAACTGACTGCAGGAACATGTCAAAAAGACAACAATTCATATAATCAAACAACACGGCTTCCTGCAGCTCATAGAAATGCGTTAATAAAGTTGAACTGGATTCTACAGAACATTGGGTATTGAAAACAACCAATGTGTTTCAAACTTTCAACTCCTCAGATGCTAGTTTTGGAAAAGAAAGAGCAATAGGAAATCCAGGATATAGCTTGAACTAATCTAAATCATCATTCCCAGTAAGATAACGAAGGCAATCAAAGAAATGATTAATGTTTATTTTCTCCTTTCCAGAGTAGATGGCTTCCGCACTGTTTCCTTTCTCACCTTGTGCCACCATCTCCACTAACATGAACAACTTCTTGATTGGTATCTGCACAAGAGATTAATTTAGTTTTTATTCCTGCACTTAGTAATATAAACATTTAAAATATGTAATGGGCAGGCAGCCAATTAACACACAATCACAAAGCAAGCTTTTAAAAACACTAGCTCGTATAATAAAGAATTCCATTGTCAGATAGTAATGCAAATACAATGCATCGATTGGGTTTTTATTTGAAACATCATCACCACTATTGATAAAGAATTTATTCCTGTGCATTACAAACCTCATCAATAGCTTCCACTGCTGCATCAAGATCATCTTTTGCAAACATAGATAGCTGTTGTAGAACCTGCAAAGAGTCATCACAGAAAATATAGAGAATGTTACATGCATCAATTCACAATTGTTATCACTCCATGTCTCATCCTAACACCTATTAAGAGGCTACCCATCTGCAAAATTGTTTATCGTGGAAAGTTAGCCAAAGACAAGCCAGGAACCCCAAGTAATAGATGCCATGATTTCCCAGTAACTGAGAGCAGTTTTACATGGTTTAAGTTAAATGAAAGGGATAAAGACTACTATATTTCTAGCCAAACCAATTCACTGAACTGCATCTTTACTAATAAGTTATAACTAACTGTTCATAAATACCTTCTTTGTGTCTGCACGCCCCAATGTTGGCACATGAAATGTAATACCAAAAGCCTTGCGAATACCCAAAGACTCAAGGACATTTACTTCACTTGTAGTCCCGATAACCAACAGATTCCTTCCCTGGTTAGTTTTTATTCAAAAACAGTGGCAAAGCATCTGTCAGCTGAAAGTCCTGCATAGTTATAGGAAACCAAACTACATCTAAATCAACTTAGTTAACCTCACCATATGACTGAAAATAGAGTTCATGATTTGGAACACCCTACTCTCAAGGGAAAAGGAAAAAATAGCCTAATCATGGTGTTTGAGATATTTGAAATAAAGTACCTTGGGGGGGATTTTCTTGAGAAGCACCAACAATGTCTGTGAGATCAAGTTTGAAAACCGGGGCCCAATCACTACAAACTCCAATAATCTGGAACCCAGTGGACAAACAATTCAGAAATTAAGGAATAAAAGGGAAGTTCATTTTCCTGCTCATAGATAACTGAATAGCAAGATGCAATTTCAAATGCAAAAGGTAAAAAAGAATTTTCTAAGGCTTCAACATTAGCTAAGAAAAAAAGAGCATAAATCATTAATAAAGTGATGCCTCAGACATTTAATTCAATTCAAGGAAAAAGTGCAAAAAATACCGTTCAATATCATCAAGAATGATAATACTCAATGGAGACTTGTATGCATCCTCAAAAACCTGTTAAATTGCAGTACTTAGTTCAAATATGACTTTAGATGAATTCCAACCGACACTCAGAGAATCATAAGAGTTAACAGAATATGATATTCAGTTAAGGCTAACCTTGACTATAACTGCACATTTGCTGCTCTCACTCAGTCCAATCATTGATTCAGCAGATACCTGTCAAACAGCGAAATGACTAGAAATCAATATTGCCTAGAAAGCGAGACTGAGAAAACCCTTAATGGGCAAGGACATGCAGCACTTACTACTTTAACAAATGGAAAGTTGCTGTCAATGCCAACTGTTGCTGCCATGGATGTTTTACCACTGCATAAAGTAAATCCTTCGTTAGCTAGTAAACAAAATGAGAATATCTATTCACTTATTCACAATCAAAAGACTTACAAATACTATATTCACATGTTCTAAACTATTTGTCTAAAGAAATTAAAGCCAACTGCTGAAAGCAGTTCATCAATCCTTTACTTATAAAAAGAAAAAGATAACTGCGGTTCCAACCAGATAAAGCCGATGACAAGATGCTAACAAACTACATAAGAAAACACGAGGCACCAATATAGGAATATCCAAATGTAGAATGCCAAACAATTGTCATTTGATAATACACCTGACAAATAAGGCATAAGGGACCCACAGCACATAAATGCAGAATATCCTAGGTTGCAGGATACAACGCATCATATTAAATAGCCTGTGAAGACACATCTAGATAATAACTCAGTTCCAGGGCATATCAGCATATCTCTACCAACCTGTAGGCCAGGATCTTCCTTATGGCTGTAAATTGTCCATTGTGATTCAAATTTCATACTAACCTAACTATAATTAAATAATTTCAGAAAGCCACAGTTATGATGCAGACACAACAGAAAACTTCAGAAGATCTGAAATATATAAATATCCATGATAGGACAATGTATTTATATAGAAATATATAGAAGAAATGAGATGATGATTGTTACAAATGAGGGCCTGCTTATATACTTAGGCAAGTGCCTTTTCATGAACGGTCATGTCCTTAGAGACATGCCTCTTGAGTCTTCACTAATTAATTATTATTTAGCTATATTACTTCTATATATTTTATTCATAACATTGCCCTGTCCTTTAGAAAAGCTTTGTCCTCAAAGCTTATTGATGAGAAAGCTTAATATATTTTTCTATCTTGCAATGTTTCTTCGTCTCCTTAACTTGTGGAACTACCATCTTTGATGATACAAGACGATATGAACTCTTGAGTGTGGTACAAAATTTTCGTACTATAAAACTATCTAACCATCCAAAATGAATCTTCTATGGAATCTTGCAATTACTGAAAACTTGGGATGAATTGTTATCACAAGACTGGATTATGGTGACACCGACGTTCTTGGGTATACAGATTGGTTGAGATGTCTGCTTTTATAATCTGGATGACGATAAGGAGTCCTTGTGATTTGATCTCCCCTTAATCTGTTCGTGGTGATTTCTTGGTTTATTGAAGGTATCTGATTTCTTTCAGGTATAGAGGTCACTTGATTAATTGCAAAATCTTCACTTGAAATTTCTGTTGCCTGAACTGCAACGTCTGAGTACGTCTTCACTTCAATTGGTTTATCCTCTTCTTGAGTTGTGATATTCACTGGATTGGTATTCGTTCCTTTATCTTCAACTTCGGTTGTTACAACTGGAGACTTCGATACTTCTTCTTGAGTAACTTGTTCTAACTTGTCTTTTAGCGACTTGCTTGTTGAAAAGTGTAACTAGGTTCGGTCTTCATAATGACATGTAATTGTGACTTATGTAAATGATGTAATGAAGAAGATAAAATAATTATTGTAAGCCTTGCTTCATGGGTTTCATGAGCAAGTGATTTTATTTTTGGTTGGCTCCCATTGAGAGCATTAGGATTTGTCATGTAAAGTCAAAGAATTAATGTCATGTATAAAGAGCTCTTCTTGAGCATGTGTCAATGTATATAAGTCTATACAATGTCTAGAAAGCCCTCCAAAGACAAGCACAGTCCTCCTCTTCAAGTCGGTCTTCAATCTGAATGAACAAAGATCAAATCGGCTCACCTAAATATACACACCTATTCGACAAGCTCAGGTCGGCTTATTTATGAGACAAACTACTATAAATATAGAACTAGGGTACTCGCATTTCCACAGTTCACAGTTCAGATCACTCTGAGATTTTTGGATGGGTATTATAGAAGAACAGTTCGGTGAAAGGAAAGCGAAGAGATGAAGGGACAATGAGGGCATATATCTTTGAGGGTCTTGGATGGATGGACAGTGAAACAGTTCAGTCATCCCTCTTTGATTTAGGCTCGGATCCCATCACAGTTTGGTGGCCATAGTTTTGGGCCAACCACAGTTTGGATCTCTTCAGGAAGACAGTTCGTATCTCTTCAGAAACACAGTTCGGATCCCTTCAGAAGATAGTGCAGTCATGGTCTCGATGTAATAACAGTGTTAAGGGTATGGTGTAGTTACATGAAAAGGTGCCCTAACTTCTTGGTGTTATCAAAGTGACAAGGATGACAGTGATATTAGTGACAAAGAGAGTTAGAAAACACAGTCAAGAGGACTTGTGACTTGGTCATGGAGTGGCTTATAGGTCAAGGGTCATGGTCTTGGTATTCGTCAATCGGAATCTCTATAATAAGAATTTGTGCGGGTTTTCCTCTCAAAGAGTGAGAGGTTTTGGCCCTGGCTCATAGCCTACATGCTATGTCTATCGTCTATTTATGTTTATGTATTGATTACTGTTTAATAAAGAAGAACACTATTAAACTAAAAGGAAGAAGATCCTAATCTAAAGAAGTAAAAAGCATTCACAAACAATCACTAAGGATGTAATATCCCCAAAGGGAAATAACCAGTAATAAACAGAAATATGCCCGACAGATATAGAAAATACAATGCTGAACCAGATCATGGAACAATTACACATAGAATGCCAGAAAACTGAGCCATTTTATTAATCAGAGAGTACATAGAGAGGAGTATAAGATAATCAGAATGAGTGCACCTATCCTTGCCCTAGGCAAGTGGAGACCCTCTCAGAAAAATAAGAGATGGCTGCTACAGAAACTGCATCCCAGTTCTTTGGATAGCTAGTAAGTGCACTCTTGGAATGAGAGGCGAAGCTAGGGGTGATCCTTGTAGGAATAGGCTAAAAATCTCGAGATCACCTGATGATGTCCAAGACAACGATCCGAAGCTTAGTGAAGCAAATATACCACCTCCATGCGCGAAACCCTCCTCCTACAAGCTCTTTGTGCATCGGGAACAGCTCGGAAGCTCAAGAAATATCTTGGCAAAGAGTTTGGATCTACCCACAAATCCTCGAGATGAGATGATCCAGATGAGATGACCAACTCCTCAAGGCTGAAAACACTGAAAAATGCTGTCAGAACCCCACATAAAGACCCTACTCATCGGATCTGCGTCCCCTCTGCCCAGATCTGCTGGATCTGAATCATACAAGGCTGGATCTGCTACTATCTCTCCAGATCTGCGTCCTACAAGGCTAGATCTGCTGCTAGCTCTTCAGATCTATGCTAGATCTGCCAATATCTCCTCAGATCTGCAACCTCAAAGGCTGGATCTGATGTTATCTCTTCAGATCTAGGCTGAATCTGCCAATATCTCCTCAGATCTGCAATCTCCCAAGCTGGATCTAGTGCTACCCCTCCAGATCTGCAACCTACAGAACCAGATCTGCAAATATCTGCTCAGATCTACAATCTCCAAGGCTGGATCTATCACTGTGCCTTCAGATCTGCGTCCTTCCTCTTCCTGCTGAAACAGCGTCCTCACTCCAAGACTGATCTGCTTCCTTCCTGCTGCTGAAACTGCGTTTTTCCTGCTAGATCTGCGCAGCCACTAGAGGGCTTCTTCCTCTCCGACTCTCCACCTGAAACTGCTACTGAAACTGAAAGATAGAACTCAGAAATTAACCTTACTAGGGCGGACACTCGAAGTCCCCCGAAGCTAAGGGTGAAACCAGAAATAACCTTACCAGGGCAGGCACTCGAAGTCCCCCGAGGCTAAGGGTGAGATCTCCGACCGGAGACACTCGTGCACTAAACAGTGCTGCAGACCGACTAAACAATCGGCGTGCTGAAGCAGACAAAGTCTAGCTCTCAATATCAATATCAAAATATGCATGATCCAAATGAGGTGAGAACCTCTCCTTTTATAATGCCAAACTCCCTCCAAAACTTAACTGCGTCCTTACTCTCCTTTGACCTGCGCAGTTTACCTTGGGTCAGCCTGATGCCTCCCCCATCATAATCATGTGGACCCCCAAGGCCCCCTCTCTAAGTTATAACGTCCATCTACTAGGAAAAGAACACTTTATTAATAAAGTGAGGTGACTAAAGTGAGGTGACCCCTCTTATTTCTCACTTTATTTGTTATTTCTTGCTAAAGCGGTAAAATAAAGCAAAAATGAAATATTCCAATTAGCAAGGCTAATTGGGAATATTACAGTCTCCCCCGGCAAAACGTTGCTTGTCCTCAAGCAACTGAGGTGATGGATGCTGTAAAGTCTGCTCGCTCCACCAAGTGGCATCCTCATCCGACAAAAATTGCTTGTTCTCAAGCAATGCTTGAACAAGCCCACTCTCTAGCTGATGCTCCCTGCCAATACTGCAAACTGTGCCTGGGTCCCACTGAAACCTCTCTGCCTCCTGCATCACCCTGATCTGAAGGGACATCTCAATGCCAGGATCCCAAACTGGCCTCTCATGGTACCATCCAATCAATAGTCCTCCCGGATCCCATCGCCACTGTGGCCAATAATCGCACAAGTCCCCTGGCTCGGACTGCTCACTGCCTCTGGCTATGACTGAAGACCATGACCGCTGCTGCTCTGCATCTATGACTGTGTAAGCTGTCCCATCAACGGTGAACCAACTCGTCACCTCTCTCCAATCAAGGCATGGAGTCGAAAATATAATGAGGAATATCTCCCTCCTGTGGATCTTCCATCTCCCAGCAATCATCCAGACAAAATGAGCCACCTCCCAACAAGGCAACTCCTGAAAATCTCCTTCCACCTCAAGAGCTGGTAATGAGGGTGGGCTGAAAATATGAACTTGGCAAGCATCATAGCTTACCGCATGCTGTCCTTTCCTCCACTCATGACAAGTGTAGAGTCTATGCTGATCCTGGGCTGCAAAATCATTGCCCTCCAATGGCAACGTGAAAAACAATCTACCATAGAAGGTTCCTCTATCAATGAAGAACAAGCTGGCCCAAAACAACCTGTCCCTGAAGAATATGACATGGTCATCATGGATCACCCTAATGGGATGTTTGCTGAAGGTTCTACATGAGGATACATAATGCAAACAATCTCTCACAAGGGTACAACGCAGTCTCATCCACTGCAATCTCAGACAATTACATGGCAAGCAATGTACAAGATTCATCACATCTACTAATGGATAGTAAATGGCTGAATATGACAACAACATAAGGCCAAACACTTGCCCATAGCTGTACAATGGATGAATATCAATCTCATGGCCCACATCAAAAGAGAACGCATACATAGTAGTGGTGCCCATGCCTCCTCCCATGCTCCCATTAGAACATGAAGTGCTGAAATTGTGAGAATTTTTCCCACTCACGGACACATCCAGCTCACGTGTCTCCCTCATAATCAAGCCTCCCATACAAGTCTGACCATATGCTGGAAGTAAGATGGTACATGGGTCCATGAATGAGTCCTCCATAAAGTGTTGACCTGCTATGAAGAAGACTGAACCATGTGCTGCAAGAAGATAATCCTCCTTATGCCTAGAAACCCAAGTCAAGAAGAATATGCCATAGATGTCTCTATCATCGTTACTTCCTGTAAGTGCAACAAATGTGAAGTGATCCTGGGACCTATGGGTTATAGATCCATCATATCTCTGCCGCGCACACTTCATCCATAATGTTCTGCTCCCAGGTGACAACGCTGTGAGCTCATGCAAATAAGCTCCTGTCAATACAAAACTCTGTTCTTTGACATGCTCCTTGTCAAAGATTCCTCTAATAATGCTGCAATGAATATGGAATTCCTTCCAAGATGGAAGTGCTTCCCAGTCATCATCAAAGACCAAGGAGATAGTGCCATCCCCTCTTCCTGCAACATCGTACAAAGTGTGAGAGCAAATCTGCCCTTGCTCTCCTAGGAACAAACCAAGCAACCAGACATTGTGTTGCCTCTCCATACCTCCATCAAACAACTCATGTGATGAAGACACAATGAATGATATGAGTAACTCATCAACACCATGCATCCATACTCTATGCTGCTCAATGATGCAAGTATCCATCCATCTTTTCCCCAACCTCCTACTCTTAGGAAGAGTGTTTGCCAAGTGATGGCCAAACTCTTTCAAGAGTAACCAGCGCAGCCAAGCCTCCTGCTGCCTGGTGTCATAGATCTGCAAGCAGCCTCCTAGCTCCTTGCTCATCATCCCCATCCACTCAATCACTTGTGGATGCCTCCTTTTCCTCATCCTGCTACCATCCTCCCAAATCAAATCTCTGATTTTGCACTTCATGGGATTTTGAAGTATAAACTTCTCAAGGATCAATGAGACCCCATCAAGAATCAAATAGGTGGTAGGCAAAAACCTCCCATCATGATGTGTATGGCTCAAGGGATGTCCAACACAAGCATGAGAGATGTTATCCATCCGAAGATGTCCACCATCTTCTATTTGCTCTTGTGAGAAGGGAAGAAAGTCATTGCACCCCATGGTGTGTCGAAGTGCGTCTCCAGTAAGATCTCTCCTTGAGACCTCCCCTTCATCCATAGCCTGCTCCACCGAGCACCAACTCAAAACCTCTCGCCATCCAACCTCAACACGTGGCTGCTGTACCCTGTGCAACTCTGATCGTCTCATACCACTATCCAAGTCAACATCTGAGACCTGACTAGGTGGCTCTGCCTCTCTCTCTCCAATGGGAAGAGATGACCCAACAACTCTGCTAGTCCCATCCATGCATACCTGAAGGGGAATGATCTGATGCTGCAATGTGCTCTCGGGTTGTACCATCAGGGAATCCAGCTGTTCCCCAATGTGGACCAACTTGGCCGCCGACTTGGCACAAGTCACTCTCATACTCTCCAGCTCCTGGTCCTGCAACAAAATGGTCTCCCTAACTGACGCGGCCTTCTCCCTCAGAACTCGAAGGTCCGTCCGAAGCCGATGACACTGCTGTCTGCGACCATCATCCAGTACCTCTGTATCTCCTAGTGCCTCATCGATAGTGGATATATCTCCTGATACCTCACCCATCTGTCGTGTGCTGCTACCACCTGAAGACTCGGGCATGGCTCTAGTCATCTCCTCAGTGGATGGCTCTACCGGGGTAGGCTCTACCTCCTCCACTACGATATCAACCGGCACGGTCAAGGAGGTCTCCAATGATGGTGAGTCCTGTGTCACACTAGGTGTAACCTCGGGCTCCCTGCAATCCTGTGTGTCCTCTTCCTCCAAGTGTGAGGTAACCATTTTAATGGTTTCCCTCTCCGATACTCGGTCAAGCTGGAAAGAGGTATCCAACTTGTCCACTGTGCGCTGTAGGTCCCTATCATGTGAGTGCTTGTTCCCTCTCTGAAAGTTGTGAGGTCTACTATCACGCTGGAGCTGATCATAATCTCTGCTAGCTGTGTGGTGGTGGTCTCCACCATGATGATGCCGGTGCCCCTGGTGTTGATCATGGAGTCTAATGCCATAACAGATCAGGAGATATTCCTCGAAGGGGAGAGCATCCATGAATGCCTGTCCTAAAGTCTGATACCCTGCAAGAATGTCAGCCATCCGAGCTGGTTCTACTTCTCGCTGTACTACTATTCCTGGGTCCTCTGGCAAGAATGTGGGCATAGTGGGACGTGTGGGTGTACACGATGCCATATGCCGAGTGGCATTATGATGAACGATCTGAAAACCCCTAGGGAGTTCTCTCTGACTGTCCTCTACGGCTGCAAATCTCTTGGTTACATCCTGCATGAATGTATCCATCTTCTCAGCCAACTTCGCAATCATGGCCTCCATTGGATCCCGCTGTTCTGTCTCCCTAAATCTCCTCTTATCCACATCACCTGCCATCAGCTCTTTCTGCTATGTGTCTACAGTCTCCTCAGAAACTGCACGGCTGCTGCAAAACCATACTGTTGCTTAACTTCGACCTCCGATTTACCCACTGAAGACTACTCGGAAAATTCTAGGAATTTGGGAAAGTGATCCTCACCCAAAACCCAGAAAAACCCAGAAAACGTTTTTCTTAATTCCAAATTCCAAATTTATTACTTTACTTTGGCCCTTTCCCCTTTTTCAAGCTGCGTTTGGTATTGCAAGCTGCTATTGCAAATGAGCAGTCTATTTTCGATGTCATGAATACGAGTGAGAGCCGAGTATGCTACGATACCCGCGCAATATCCCGAAGGGAAATAACCGATGTCATGAAATATGCGCGGATATAGAAAATACAATCTTGAACGAGATCATGGAACATTACACATAGAGATGCCGGGCGGAGCATTTTATTAATCGGAGAGTACATAGAGAGGAGTATAAGATAATCGGAATGAGTGCTATCCTTGCCTAGGCAAGTGGAGACCCTCTCGGAAAAATAAGAGATGGGCACACTCTGAGGAAAGCGCATCCCAGTACAACTGGAAGAAAGTACTTGTAGAATTCTTTTATCTTGGAATGAGCTGAAGCTAGGGGCGTCCCTTGCGGAATGAGCTAAAAATCTACAGATCACCTATACTCGCTGCTCCGGACAAAACCCAGAAACCGTGAAGCAAATGGACCACCTCCGAAAATCGCCCCGAGAAACCCTCCTCCTACAAAAACGCTGTGCCTTCAGGAACAGCTCAGAAGCTCAAGAAATATGCTGGCAAAAGGGCTGGATCTACCCACAAATCCTCCTGATGAGATGACCAACTCCTCAAGGCTGAAAACACTGAAAAATGCTGCCAGATCCCCACATAAAGACCCTACTCATCAGATCTGCGTCCTCCCTGACTGGATCTGCGTCCTCTCTGCCCAGATCTGCTGGATCTGAGTCATACAAGGCTGGATCTGCTATTATCTCTCCAGATCTGCGTCCTACAAGGCTAGATCTGTTGCTAGCTCTTCAGATCTATACTAGATCTGCCAATATCTCTTCAGATCTGCAACCTCAAAGGCTGGATCTGATGTTCTCTCTTCAGATCTAGGCTGGATCTGCCAATATCTCCTTAGATCTGCAATCTCCCAAGCTGGATCTAGTGCTACCCCTCCAGATCTGCAACCTACGGGACCCGGATACGCAAATATACCTTTCGGATCTACAATCTCCAGAAATTTGGATCTATCTTGTGCCAGGAGTGTTCAGATACGCGTCCTTCCTCTTCCATATTGAAACGGCGTCCTCCTCCAAAACGTCTTGCTTCCTTCCTGCTTCTGCTTTGTGCGTTTTCTGCTAAGTCAGTGGGGCCACTAGAAGAGCTTCTTCCTCTCCAGACTCTCCACACAGCCCCATGCGAAAGCTGAAAGATAGAACTCGAGAAATTAACCCTTACTAGGGCGGGCACTCGAAGTCCCCGAAGCTAAGGGTGAAACCAGAAATAACCTTACCAGGGCAGGCACTCGAAGTCCCCCGAGGCTAAGGGTGAGATCTCCGACCGGAGACACTCGTGCACTAAACAGTGCTGCAGACCGACTAAACAACCGGCGTGCTGAAGCAGACAAAAGTCTAGCTCTCAATATCAATATCAAAATATGCATGCTCCAAATGAGGTGAGAACCTCTCTTTTTATAGTGCCAAACTCC